>OY992895.1:25595705-25615705 GCA_963921405.1 Cepaea hortensis
TTCATTACTCTTTCTATCCGACTCATCATTCTTCTATACAAACACATCTCGATAGCTTCAACATCCCATAACCTCATATGGACAACAATCCCTTTCAAATTAATTTCCGACATCTTGCTGATTTGGTCATAGGGTTATTGATTTGAGCAGGAATGGGCCCTAATTATAACTTCTCTTATGATGTTGAACGGGGTAGGGGTAATGGGAAAATGGCTGCGCCGCTACCACATAATTCCCCACCTCACCATTTAGTTACACAGTAACATCAGTTCCTAGGTGATCCTAAAATATACTGACATAATATTATAATAATTAGCTGGTATTAATGGGCACTCATATATCTTTTAGTTACACTGTAAAATCAATTCAAATGCAATTCTCAAATATACTGAAATAGTATTAGAATAATAGCTGGTATTAATGGGCACTCATATATCTTTTAGTTACATAGTAACATCAATTCATAAGCGATACTCAAATCCAGTTAAATGGCATGAGAATTACATTAGCGGTACCCGGTAGAGTCTGGGTTGGAGGCTGCTGACATGTAAATACCTACACCCCTAAGGGAAACATGACAACCCTAGGCCTTATCATATCTGGTCCGTATATGATGCGCGGAGTCTTGACCTGGCTACACACTAGTACGTCCCTCCGTTTGTGAGATGATACAGTGCTTATTGCAGACAACGAACAGGATCTGCAACATTTAGTAGATGCGGTTTTGTACCTGGTGAACAACTAGGGTTATAATTAAGTTGAAAAAAGACAGAGATTATGGTCGTCACTAGGAAGAAAGAAATGCCACAATGTACTCGTAATATGCGGGTAAATGAGAATATTCTTAAACAAGTGAACCGGTATAACTATCTCGGAAGTCTTAACGTCTAATGGAAGGTGTCTTGAAGAGAATAGAGCAGGAATCGCTATTGCAAAACTAGCCTTTTGCGAAATGGAAAAAAAAACCATCCAATTTATAAAATTGTCATTTGTAGCTGGAGGCATTGAAACTATCTTTCCCTGACTTTAGGAGAGGTATCATCATTCTCTCCAGGCTTGAGGAACGCTTCCAAAGGTCCAGCAGTTGTTGAAAATCTGCAGCAGTTTTGTTTTGGCCATTGTTCCTAGGTTCTTGATCATTTCATTCGATATATCATCAGATCCTGGTGACTTTCTTATTTTCCGTTTTGATGTTGCTAGCTCCAGTTCGCTGATTGTGATAGGTGCCTCCAGTGCCTCTGTCCTGCATGTTGTCCTTCCTCTCGATTCTCTTGTTGTCTCTCTGGACTAAATGCAATGTTGCTGTCTTGAGCGAAATGATCAGCTGCTTGCTTTCCTGTTAAGTTTCCTTCTTTACGTAGTGCAATTTTTGAGTTTTTCCCTGCGGCCTCATCGTTACGTTGTTGTAATAGCTTCCACAACTGACTTGCGTCTCTTTAAAAGTTCAATGACTTTGTTTTCTCCTGCCGGTTTTTCCGTCTTGCCTCTAGCTTGACCCTTTGAAATTTGAGATTTGTTGCCGATATTTATTGTGGTAATCTTAGCTGAGTTTGGCCTCTGCTTGCTTCCTAAATACTTCCACATTGTTATGCAACTGTTCTAGTTCACTACTCCAGTACGGTTTGTATTGTTTACGTGTTCCTCTTGGTACTGTTTCCCGAACTCTTCAACTACTTTTTTCATGATTTTATCTGTGTTCAGATTTCTAACCAGTACGCTGGTGCGATGTTAGCACATTGTTGCGTCTGTTAACTTGTAGCTCCACCTTTAGAGGGTGCTACTTTAATTTACAAGCTCATTTTGTACAGCTAGAAAGATTGGTCGATGGTATTCACCACCAGGTTGCTTCCCAACAATTCGTGTGATATTGCACTCCAGGTCTGGTGAATGAAAAGCTACACTACAGAATGTGACGACGCTGTCACATCACAGACCCAAACAGGAAACTGCTACGACACACACACACACACGCGCGCGCGCACACACACACACACACACACACACACACACACACATTTACATTTGAGAAACAACCGAGATGTGGTTCCTAAGACGAATGTTGTGAATAACGCGGACTGTCAGAGTAACTAACAGTGATTGCCTAAAAGAGGCTAAAGAAAGTAGAATATGTCTACAACTATAAGAAAGAGACAGTCCACTTTCTTTGGTCATGTGATAGGAACAGAGGAATTGGAGAATATCGTGACAACTGGAAAGATCAATGAAAACAAGCCAGTGGTAGTCCGAGTGAAAAGATGCTGGACGGTCTGAGACGGTGACATGGACGAATAGCAATAGCAGAGTTGGCTCAGAACACCAAGGACCCAGATCTGGAGAGACACGTGAACGCTGGCAGGGCACATGAGGATGATGATGGTGATAATGGTGATGGTGGTGGTGATGATGATGATGATGATCATGATGATGATGATGATGATCATCATCATCATCATCATCATCATCATCATCATCGTCATCTTCATCATGATCTTGATCATGATCATGAAATTTTACAAAAATCTTGTGAATATTTTAATTTAAAAAATAAAGCCAAAGTTAAAGGACCCACACGGCAGGTTTGGACGAGTATTGGGTATCGGAGGTTACGCTGACAAAGTCACGAGCGAGGTGGGACGACACTGCAATGCTTGCGCTCGGCGTTCACTACTGAAGGGAAAGCCAGGCTGCTCATTCCACCGTGCACTCTGGTCTACAACAAAAGATGTCGGTCCTAACTCTTCACAAAACCACAGCAGGTTTGTGCTATGGGGACATATTCCCCCTTCCTTTTCTTGTTCTCAATCGGCACTCAATTTGTGATGTGGTCGGCATCAGGGAGGGGTGGTCGTGTGCCAGTGTGACCAGGTGGAGAAGGTGGGGGGGGGGGATAGATTGAGAACCCATATGTGGAAAGGATGAGATAGCGGGGGAGGGTGTGGCAGGGGTTCTGATAGAATCTTAACAGTGAAAGGGGAGACCAGGAGAACTTTAAATCAGATAGCCATGGGAACGATTATTAGCGTGACTTTTCGCTGGCTGTTGAACGAAGGGACATGGCGCATATGGGAATGTCCTGAGTGCGGTGATGTCGGTTCTTAACTCAACTCAACTCAATCTAAATTGAAAATAAAAATCTTTCTCGATTAGAATTCGAATACCTGACCGCTGTGCCGGCAGGCAAACGAGCTTGCCACTGAGTTATCAGGCCTCTGTTGACAGAAATTACAAATATGTGAACCCAAAACGTACCCGAGAATCGAAATACAAAGACATCTAAATATTTACGTGTGGAATGGGCATAGCCAAAGAAATAATGTCTAATCAAGCCATTTTATTCAGTGTCCTAGATTGTGGATGGCATGCACAGAAATAAAATCTGGCGCTTAATTTATCCGCTGACTTATCGCGTCCATAGCAACGAATGGAGGCGGGTTGACTCGACAAAAGATGGATTGGATGGATCTTATGTTTCGCAGAGAAAACGGTTTGACATGTCTATGCGGGCAGATTTTGTAATCCATACAGGAGTCATCGTGTTGGAATCACTTAGCGAGTCTATTCGTGTTTTTAGAATTATTGTGTTTTGTTTTTAGTTTTAACACTCATTCATTTCGTTAACTGCCTTTCTCACATTCTTGTTTCTCTCACCTGATTTCTTTCGCTCCTTCCTTCTTCACTTACGTTTCTCTCAGTCCCTGTCTCTCATTCCATGTACTCATATTTCCTCTTCAAGCATTCACTTTTTTTCTCACACTTTGCTCTACCACTTCCTGTTCTATCACTTTATGTTGACTCACCCCTTATTCTCTCACGCCCGCCGCTTCCCATATTCACTTTTTCATTCATCCTCTTTTCACACTAACTTTCCTCTCATTCACTGCTTTCGCACTCGCTGTTCTCTCATTCAATATTTTTCTACTCTCGCTTCCTAATTTACGGTTCTCTCTCCCTCTTCACAATTCTGTAACTCTCTCTTCCTAATTCACTATTTTCACACTCTGTGTTATCTTGCCCCCCCCCCCTCCTACACATAATGTTCTTTCACTCTTTCTCTCTTCCTAATTCACCGTTCTCTCTCTCTCTCTCTCTCTCTCTCTCTCTCTCTATATATATATATATATATATATATATATATATATATATATATATATATATATATATATATATATATATATATCTTCCTAATGTATTGTTCTCTCACTCCCTATTCCTACTACTTTTTCACTCATTGTTATTTAGTGGCGTACAGGCGGGATCGCAACCTCATGAATGTACTGGTCCATAGCAGTCAATCACAACTTCCCAAGTCTCTTCCTGGCACGGTGGCTTGTTTTTGACCTCGCTGTAAGACCTACCCTCATGTCCTTCAAATACCGAGTCTGGCATTCCCTAAGACTACGTTTCCTATTCGCGAGGGTTTTTTCCTGCACGACACGCAACGCTATTTGTGCTATCATCTGCACACGTTGTGACATGAAATATATCGGGATAATCAGGCCTACGCTTGGCTGACAGAATTAGGCAACACCTCTCGGATACCAAAGGTGGCTCCACGAAACCGGTATCCATACATGTCAACAGTTCTGACCACTGTGCCGTGGCTGACATACAGGTCACGGCTATCAAATCTTGCGCATCTCACGAACGCGATCGTTAAGACATTGGAAAACAGCCTCATTTTCCAGTTGGGTTCACTCTCTCCTCACGGCCTCAATGTCCATCAGTTTCATTTAACTGCCAACCACCCTACCCTCTGCCCCACCGCCACATCATTGGTGTGATTTGCCCTGCTTTTAGTACCCGCAATATAGTCAACTACTGTTCCCTATTTTAACGTTCGCTCACCTGTCTCCCCTCCCTTTCCCCCAGCCGGCCCTCTGGTGGCTTGGCCAATTCTTGGGTTCTTGACGTTATTGACCTTTAACCCATTGAACCCCTATGCCACTTTCCTGATCATTCGCTTTATTGGAATCATGCACGTGGATCCTATGAAACACGTGTCCAGTCCACAACATGGATACAGATAAGTTACTTTTAATTGTATATGTTCATGTAATGTTTTTCATGTAATTGTGTTGGTCTGTGTTTGTTTTTTTTTTTTTTTTTTTTTCTGTGCTGATGAAGGTTTTGGTCTCAACTCCCATTTTTACTTGTGTTCGTCTTTTCATAAAACTTACCGTCTAGTTCTATTTGTTTGGTGATTCATTTGTTGTCTCTAAGAATAGGTGAACCTTCAAGTTACTTTCTTCTGTTAATTCAGAGCGTACTTCGTCATACAACTCTCTTATATAATCGTTTCATCTCTTTATTATAGCACCTCCCTCCAAAATTATATTTCCTTTTTTTTTTCAGTTTACAATTTGATATTTATGAGTCAATATCCAATTATATGACACTTCATCCAACTCTTTGTGCCAACTGCACGGCCTTGGCTTTCTCTAAAATTGGCAATTCTAGTTTGGGATTTGAAACCCATCTGGCCACGTTCGCCATGTCTGCAGATCTCATTAGCCTTGTCATTGAAGCTGGTCTTGGTAGCTTCAGTTAATTTGCTCAAAGCTGGTTGGTCCTCAGAGTTGACCCAGGTGAATGTCCGTCATGTGGCTATCTTCCCATGAACCGCCTGGTTTTGCTCTTCACAATGCAGTATGGGACTCTAGTCTTACGACATCGCGTTGGCAAGAACAGAACGATGTCTCAACTGGGTCAACATCATGAGCAGCGACAACCAGTTGAGCTCGCTTGGACTCAACGAGTGCAGTGACGGTGTTTATGCCAGACCTCACCACTGGGGGTCGTTTTGTTGGCTTGTCAGCTGTGCCAGCCGTACTGTCTTCAGCACGACTCTGCAGACGAGCTTCAGCTCAGGTCTTAGTTTATCCATCAGACGGAAACTATGCGTAGCTGTCTGGCGGTTAATTAAGAGCCTGTGTGAACTGGTTGATTGGTGGAGGAAATTTGAGACGTTGGTAGATAACCTCCTTTTGTCTCTGCAGGGGAATTTACTTGGTTCATTTCACAAGTCGGCTTAGATCTCGTTTCGATTGGATGCCTTTGTATTATTATTAGTGTTATTATTATTATTATTATTATTATTCAAACATCCTGTGTATACTCTTAATTTTTCTTCCTGTGAGCTCATAGATTTGTTTGTGCATAACTTGTATCTTTAATATGGTCTAACCAGCTCTCGTTTTTGTATTTATATTATCATACTCTTAATTGTCTTTTGTTACTTTGTTTTCTTTTGTCCATCAACTTTTGGATTTCTTTAGCGATTAATCTTTATTAGCTTTATGTCTTCTTTCTGTCTTTGCTTGTTTGATAAATGGAGTCTCTTAGCTTTTCCCATTGTTCATTTATACTTAGTATTTTAGCAATTGCATTGTACCTATTTTTCACAATCAACTCTTTATTGTTCTTTAATTTCCTCAGCTGCTTTCAGAACATCTTTATTAAGTCTCATGTTCTTAACCCCTTTTTGTCCTCTCTTCAGTCTTACTTTTATTTGTCCACATAGTGGCGTGTGATCACTATTACAGTCAGCACCAGGCATTGTTCTAACATCTATCAACTCATTTCTAACACTTTTATTATAAAGTATGTTGACAATTTGGTTGAATATTTTCTTATCGAGGCTTTTCCATGAGTAAAGTCATCTCTTATGCATCTCTTATGGTGTTTAAGCCAGGTGTTTTCATTTACCACGTTATTTGTATTTGCCCATTCTATCAGTTTTTTTCTCTATCATTTATTGCTCCTCAACCATAATTTCCTCTAAAAGTACTGGAGAGTTTTGGTCAGAGACCATAACTTTATGAAGGGAAAATCCCAACTGCACCTCCACGCGGTAGAGGATGGAAACACACTACGGTGTGGCTAACACAGCTCTGGGGACCGAGTATCCACCGGAATAAGTGGACAACTCTGCAGCTGAGCAGAGCAGGGCACTCACTTGTCCTTGCAGTCGGAAATGGCTGTCAAAAGCAGAGGTAAAAAGACCACCATGTGAATGTGGAAGGCAAGGGGAAACCACCACATTATCTTCCCAAGACTTCATGGCAAAACATAAATCAAAGTTAGTGAAAGACGTTAATGGCTGTCTTAGGGCATCCTCGTCCGGTAGGGACAGTCATGAGCCACAGGTGACACCAGACCGTCATCCAGCTACTGATGGCAAAATCTTAACTAAAATAAATAAATTTAGAGTAGGAACATGGAATGTTAGGACATTAAATGAGCTAGGAAAGTTGACCAATGTTCTAAGAGAGATGGATAGCATGAAAATGAATATACTAGGCGTTAGTGAGATGAGATGGAAGGGATCGGGCAAAATTATAGCTGACAATCACACAATAATTTATTCTGGAGGGGAGACACATGAGAAAGGGGTAGGAATAATATTAGATGAAAAAACAGCCAAGTCAATTAATGGATACTAGTGTATTTCAGATAGAGTTATTATGGTAAAAATCAAAGGCAAACCAATAGACATAAATATTATACAAGTATATGCACCAACAGCAAGCAGTAGTGATGAAGAAATACAACACTTTTACGACGAAATAGAAATGGCGATGGCTCAAATTGGATCACAAGAAATAAAAATAATACTTGGTGATTTTAATGCAAAAGTAGGAAAGGGAAAAATGGAGGATGTAGTGGGGAATTATGGTTTAGGTACAAGAAATGAAAGAGGGGAAAAGCTAATAGAATGGGCAAATATCAATGATATGATAATTGGAAACACATGGTTTAAACACCATAAAAGACGACTGTACACATGGATAAGCCCTGATAAGAAAATACGCAACCAAATTGACTACATACTAATTAATAAAAGATTTAGAAATGCTTTAATTAATGTAAAGACAATGCCTGGTGCTGACTGTAATAGTGATCATGTACCACTATGTGGACAAATAAAAGTAAGATTAAAAAGAGGGAAAAAAATGGTTAAGAACATGAGACTTAATAAAGAGGTTCTAAAAATAGATAACGAAATGCAAGAACAATACAGAGTGACTGTGAAAAATAGGTACAATGCAATAACTAAAATACAGAGTATAGATGAACAATGGGAAATGTTAAGGGACTCCATTCATCAAACTAGCAAAGAAGTATTACCAGAGAGAGGCAAAATAGCTAAGAAAAAATGGATGAATGAAGATATCTTAAACCTGATGGACAAAAGAAAACAGTATAAAAATGACAAACAAGAATACGCTAAGATAAATAAAGAAATAAAAGATAAATGTGGGAAGGCTAAAGAAAGTTGGTTAAACGAGCAATGCAAAAAAATTGAATTAAATTCCATTAAAGATACAAAAAATATGCACAGACAAATCAGTGAGCTTACAGGGAAAAAAAATAAGAATAAATACAGGGTGTTTGAAATCAAAAACAGGAAAGATAATATTAGAGGAAGATGCTATAATGAAGAGGTGGAATGAGTATATAAGAGAATTATATGAAGGAGAAAGGGCAGAATTAACAGAAGATAGTAACTTAGAAGGTCCACCTATTCTGAAAGAAGAAGTCGCTGACGCTATGAAACGTATGAAGAAAGGAAAAACAGCTGGGCCAGATGAAATCACAATAGAAGAATTAGAAGTATTGGGAGAATTTGGGGTAGATATATTAACCAAAATGTTGAATGATATTTACAGCAGTGGATATTTACCCAGTGATATGCTGAAATCTGTATTTATAGCTATACCAAAAAGACCAGGAGCAATTGATTGTGAAGATTTTCGTACAATTAACCTTATAAACCATATCACTAAGCTTCTACTCAGAATCATAATGAGAAGAACCAAAAAGAAAATAAAAATGGAAATTAGTGAAGAACAGTATGGATTTGTGGAAGGAAAGGGCACAAACAATGCAATTTATACATTGCGGACACTAATAGAAAGGTCAATAGAGAAACAGAGGGACATATATTTGTGCTTCATAGATTATACTAAGGCATTTGATAAAGTAAAACATGATGAACTGATTAAAATGTTGGAAGATATCAACACTGATGGAAAAGATTTAAGAATAATAAAGAATATTTACTGGAACCAAGTAGCAGCAATTAAAATGGGAAATAAAGAGGGTAGTTACGAACAGATAAAGCTAGGAGTACGACAAGGGTGTGTCTTGTCACCAGATCTTTTCTCCCTGTATAGCGAAGTAATAATGAGAGAGATCAAAGAGATGCCAGGAATACTAGTTGGAGGTTATAATATAAATAATATACGCTATGCAGATGACACAGTATTGGTGGCGGATAATTCAACAGACCTACAACAATTATTAGACGTTGTAGTAACAGAGAGTGCAAGGAAAGGACTCAACTTGAATATCAAGAAAACAATAACAATGGTAATATCAAAGAAAATGGTGACACCAAAATGTGACATAGAAATAGAAGGGAAAATCCTTAACCAAGTTGATAATTTTAGATACCTAGGGGCATTTATAACATCAGATGGAAGATGTACAACAGAGATTAGGAGCAGAATAGGGCAGGCAAAAGCCGCATTTCATAAAATGAAGAGTATCTTATGCAATAAGTCACTATCACTGAATGTAAGAAAGAGAATGCTGAAATGCTATGTAGAACCAGTTTTGCTGTATGGCAGTGAATCTTGGAATGTAAATGAACAAATTAAAAAGAAATTAGAAGCAACAGAGATGTGGTTCCTGAGACGAATGTTGCGAATTCCTTGGACTGCCAGAGTAACTAACGACGACTGCCTGAAACAGGCTAATGAAACTAGAACATTATATACAACAATAAGACAGAGACAAACAGCTTTCCTCGGTCATGTGATGAGAAGAGAGGCATTGGAGAACATCGTAACAACTGGAAAGATCGAGGGGAAGAGAGGCAGAGGTAGACCAAGAGAAGTGATGCTGGATGGATTGAGACGGTGGCATGGAGGAATATCAGCAGCAGAGTTGATCCAGAGAACCAAAGATCGAGATCTATGGAGAGCCATGAACGCCTACGCCAGCCGGCACGGCACTTGATGATGATGACCATAATTTGCCACTTCATCCTGCATTCATCGCTTTTGCAATACTATTTCAAAATATTTCACTGTGCATGCATTCACACAATAATAAGAAAATGAATGGCAAGAGAGAGAGAGAGAGAGAGAGAGAGAGAGAGAGAGAGAGAGAGAGAGAGAGTCATATAGTTTTACAAGCACTATAGTCTCTGTGACAAAACTGTTTCACTTATAAATGTATGTTGACAGAAGCACTGAAGATACCCGGATGATGTAAAACAGTAAAAGAAAGACGTTAAACTGTAAACGAAAAACTTAATATGGTAAAAGAAAGACTAAAAAGGTAAAAGAAAGACAAACATCTGTAAAAGAATGAATTAAAACCGTAAAATAAAGAGGTGAAAAAATTAAAATAAAGTAGTAGATCAGTAAAACAAAGACGTAAAACACTAAAAGAAAGAATAAAAACCGTAACAGAAAGACGTAAAACAATAAAAGAAAGAAGTAAAAGAAGGACGTAAAACATTATAGCAAAGACGTAATGCAGTAAACGAAAGGCACAAACCAGAGAAGGAAAAACACACAACAGTAACAGAAAGAAACACAAGACTGAAAGTTAGTCCACTTTTCAGGTAAAAATCCTAAGACAATGCCAGTATTAGCATTAATGTCTTTACGATGTAAACAATATATAATTGGGAAGTATTGAATAATACAACACTAAACACAATATTTAACTAAATAAAAACATATAGACAGACAGACAGGCAGGCAGGCAGACAGGCAGGCAGGCAGGCAGGCAGACAGACAGACAGCCAGGCAGGCAGGCAGGCAGGCAGGCAGGCAGACAGACAGACAGACAGACAGGCAGGCAGACAGACAGACAGACAGACAGAAAGGCAGACAGGCAGGCAGACAGACAGACAGACAGACAGATAGATAGACAGACAGACAGACAGACAGACAGACAGGCAGGCAGGCAGGCAGACAGGCAGACAGGCAGACAGACAAACAGACAGACAGACAGACAGACAGACAGATAGACAGACAGACAGGCAGGCAGGCAGGCAGGCAGGCAGGCAAAATGCTGTAATCTTAAAGAACGCTGGACGCAATTCATAATCCCGCATATCGCATTCAAAATACAGCTGCGGACATTTTGGTAGCAGGCCGGCTTGCGTTGATTTTCATACAAAGGTATGAGAGCAGGTCATTCATAATAACATAATAGCAATGGCAAACTACTGAACAGAAACTTGCCAAGAAATCACAAATAGCCAAAAATGCTTGGGTTGACTGCTACGCCCTGTTAAGGATATGCAACTAACTTGTCTTTTAACAATGAACACTTACACGTTTCAGGACAACGGTGCTTGAAGAATGTATTTTCAATCGTCCCCGTTAAGTGGCGTTAATTCTGTGAAGAAAATATGATTTTACTACTTCCGAAGTCTCATTTTTTGTAGCACAAATTCGTGGTTACAAACTCCACGAGAACCACTTGCAAAACGCTGAAATAAATCTAAGCATGCCACAATAATCCGCCTCTGATGCACTTAACCCTTTTAACGAACCTATATATCACAAACTGTGGAAAGTAAAATGATTATATATCCGTTTCTTTCCAGCATTTCTGTATTCACATTCACACAGGATCAAATATTTCAACCACACCTTCGGGCCACCAACAACAGCCATACATTTGCATGCATGTTTAGAAAATTATCTTCTCACCGCCTCTATGAACCACGGCAGGATAATTATCACGTTGGCTCGATTTGTCTCCCCGTAATGCATAATCTCCCCTTTTAGCTGCAGAAATTGAGTAGATCATTTCGCGCATCCATCTTAAAATTGTAGACTTAGTGCGATAGATGTTAGACATGCAAAAGATAACAAAAAGAGCGTGCACGTTTTATAATAGACGTCAGTTATAATGAAATAAACGTTGAGGCAAAGCTCACTGCCACACAATTAACACTATCATTCATTGTCGTGTCTCGGCGTTGGAAATCAAAGAATAAGCCTCAGGTTTCTAGGGGCGAGGCAGGAATGGACCACCCGAGTCAGGCAGTGCTTTCATCGACTGTCTCTTCATGCAAATGTCATTGATAAAGAAAATGGACTTTAAGCCGTAGAGATACAGTAGAATTATAACGGAGAAATATTTTAGATGTTCCAGTACAAAAATCTTCTTTGGTTTGAAATGCCATAGAGGGTTCCTCTTTTTCTTCCTCTTCTTCTTCTTCTTCTTCTTCTTCTTCTTCTTCTTCTTCTTCTTCTTCTTCTTCTTCTTCTTCTTCTTCTTCTTCTTCTTCTTCTTCTTCTGCTACCTCCTCCTCCTCCTTCTCCTCCTTCTCCTCCGTCTTATGTTGTTTGTTTTTTTCGATGTTGTTTTGGGCAGACAATTGTGTTGTGTCAGGTTATACCAAAGCTGCGATGTTTGCGCTTTTAATCCGTCTTCATCAGGCATTTATTTATCGGGTTAGCCTTTGCAGATTTTCATTGAACTTTTAACGGTCATGAAGTGTCATCTTTGTCCCTCTATCCACTGGTGACACATTAACTGGCCCTTCTGGTCTGCCCGCAAGTGGAAACAGGGACAAACCATGGACATGCCCCACCAGCCAAGGAGGCTTCCATAAGTGCAGAGCAGACACATGATGCTCTGATACTGGCCTCCCCCAAAGAATCTTGCCCGTCCATGGCTGCCATGCCTCACCTCCGTATATTTAGCTTCCCGTGCACCGCACGCGGCACCTTCGGAAACCAGAAAGACGGAGTCTGCAGATTTTGGACCTTAATGACGTGCACTCAATGAGCTTTCGATTGAAACTTTTAATCTGATAGATTTACTCATCAATATCGTATGTCATGCCGATAAGCGTAGGCGGTCATGTTTCGTCATCTCACACGATCACCAGAGTCGTGGATCAGGTCAATATTCTTGTGTCGACGTTAACAGTCAACACTTTTGGTCATGTTACATTTCGACGTGGTGTTGTGCCCCAATGTCTGTGTATGGTGACTCCAGGGGCGATGAAAACTACCTTCAGTGCTGATGATACAATTCTGGATATGTACACAGAACTAAAGACATGCCCGGATGTCTATTATATTCCCCCGATGCTGTGAAAGCTCTGCTAGTCTGGCACGCAGCTTTAAACTCATGGGTAGTATGATTGCGTACCCCACTTCTGTGAGGTGCAAGCTTCCGGCCAAGAAAGAACTTATGCAGTTGTTAATAGAACTGAAGACAATAAAAGTGCAGAGAGTGATGCCTCAGCTGGTGACTCACAGTCACATGGAACTTCCAGGTGAATTGAATTTTTCTGACCTCGCCTCAGAAGACTAACGTTTCTTGGCTGAAGACTTACAGGTGGCAGTAAACAGGATGACGGAGTAGTGCAGGGACGCAGGGGCCATTAAAACCCAGACAAGGCATCGATTGTGTGGTACGCCCTGGATAACCGGATCATCAAGGCAGGTGTCCATGTATTATATTGAATGGATGTCCTCTTAGTAGAGAGAATAAATTGAAGTACTTGGGTACCACCTTTGACAGGTGTTTGTCTTATAAGGATCATGTGGAGGATTTGGTGGTGAAGGCTGGTAGGGGACTTAATGCATTGAGGGCGATGGCAGCAACACGGTTAGGTCAGAGGATGCTTTACAGGCTCTTTCAGCAGTTAATAATTTCTGTCATTGAGTATGGTTTGGGGCTGCTGACAGTATCAAAGAGCAAGCTTGAAAGGTTGGAGCGCATACAGAATGCTGCCATGCGTGTAATCCTGGGGTGCACAAAGGACACTCCAATTATATGCATGAGGCATATCCTGACGCTACCAACAATGACGGATAGGTATAGGGTCCTTCAGGCCAATTGGTACCTGGGATTTGCTGCAGATAGGGATCACCCCCTGCATGAAGCCATGGATATGGTCAAGGGTCATAGACTAAGACGAGGTAGGTCCTGGATGGCACTGGCAGAATTATCTATACGTCAGGTGTGTGATCTGGAGACCATTAATCGTGAAAAAGAGTGGGTTGAAGTTCCGGAAGACATGACGGACTGGCACAATGTAATAGTAACACTAGGTCGTGAGTGCAGAGAATGGGCCGCGGGCCGCGCCGAGATTGAAGTGCAACAGCTGATCCAGAGTAAAACACATCAAGGTGACATAGTCATCTACACCTATGGGTCAGTGGTGACAAACAGACGTAGTGGTTGGGGCTTTATTGCGAAGGCTAATGGACGAGTCTTGGAAAAGGAGAGCCTGGCATATGAGACTACGGCCTATAGCATGAGAATGGAGGTGGAAACAGTAACAGCGACAGAGGTGACAGATTGTGAGAATTGTATGGGTATTTTGCCCAGGCTGATAGGCTAGCATGAAATGCACCTCTAGGTGGTAGATTACCTATGATAAGGGGAGGTGGTCGTACGCTTGTGGGACCAGGTGGAGAAGGCGGGGGAAGAGATTGGCAACCCGTATGTAGAAAGAATGAGATTGCTGGGGATCGGCAGGGATTCTGGAAGAATCTCAAAACTGAGAGGGAAGGCCAGGAGAACTTTAAATCAGATAGGGGTGGGAACGAGTAGTAGTATGACTTGTCGCTGGCTGTTGAACAAAGGGACGGAGCACGTATGGGAATGTCCTGAGTGCAGTGATATCGGCTCTGAGGCTCAACTCAACTCAATTGTTCATGTTATGAGAAGAAATGACTTGGAGAACTTGGTGACAACTGGCAAGATCGAAGGGAAGAGACCAAGGGGAAGACCGAGAAGTAAATACCTGGATGGCTTGGCCATGTGGCATGGTCCAGACAGGAACATGGAGCTGATCCACGACTCTAGTGATCGAGTGATATGGCAGAACATGACCGCCCACACTTATCGGTATGGCACATGATGGATGGATGGATACGTAAAAGGTTAATCCAAATTGTGAGCCATACTTCTTTCAGTCTGTGTATTTATCGTCACGTGACATGATGTTAATGGCTGATGTGGGAATTTTACTACCATGCCCACGATGATCAGCTGTCTGTGATTAAAACACGTCGTTAATGAACGGCACGTGAGAGTCAGTCGTAGTAATAATACACGTGTGACAGGACTTGTCAACGCAATCACCACTACAATACGTCATCTGCCATTTATACCGGGTGTTTGTAAAGTCTCACTATACTTTGTATGTAGAACAAATTTGAATGATGTAATCAAAACAATGTGCTCCAGTCCATCGGGAAGCAATATGCAGCGAATGGCTGTCGTCTGCTGAGTAATTCTTTGCACTCCAAACAGAATGATGTTATCAATGGAAGAAAGATTTTTCTTTTCAACAAATGTTTAGAAATGGCAATCGATACAAACGTATGGTTTTTCAAAGATTTATGGCAAGATTTCTTCATAAAGAACATCCTCAACGCATTACGGTTAGAAATGTGTTGAATAAGTTCTAATGAAAATTTCATTGGTACTTTCCAGCTTCCCCAAAACAGCCTTAGACCATAGCAGTAACTATTGTAACTAATTTAATGAATTTTAAAGCACATTTTAATGACGTCATATACTTAATTTTTCAAAATGTTTCTACATACAAAGTATAGTGAGACGTTACAAACACCCTGTACTAGCAGTTGCTACAATTACGGAGTGTGTTAGACTGATGTTTGCGTGTGGATTAGCTTTTTCTTTAGTACTGGTAGTAGTAATAGTATTAGTAGTAGTAGTAGTAGTAGTAGTAGTAGTAGTAGTAGTAGTAGTAGTAGTAGTAGTAGTAGTAGTAGTAGTAGTAGTAGTAGTAGTAGTAGTAGTAGTAGTGGTAGTAGTAGTAGTAGTAGTAGTAGTAGTAGTAGTAGTAGTAGTAGTAGTAGTAGTAATGGTAGTAGTAGTAGTAGTAGTAGTAGTAGTAGTAGTAGTAGTAGTAGTAGTAGTAGTAGTAGTAGTAGTAGTAGTAGTAGTAGTAGTAGTAGTAGTAGTAGTAGTAGTAGTAGTAGTAGTAGTAGTAGTAACAGTAGTGATCAAGGACGAGAAGTCAACATTGACGAATCAGTTTTACCCATGTTCAGATGTTGTAGCGGTTTCTTATCTGTGACGTCACAGATGTGACCACCTATTTGAAACTTGACAGGCGTGGTCCAGGCGAAGAGTGCTGCCAGACATCTTCTGGGATTGTGGAGTGGAATCAGTACAGTGGTCAACAACACATATCACAGCCCAATGTTGCCCAATGTTTACCATTGCCGACTCTGCCGTGTACCTCGTCTCACGAACAGGGATCAATACATCCATGGACCCTTAACGGGATGTTAGTTCACAGGAGGTAAGACGAAGACTGTCCATAGCAACGCTGGCCTTATATTGTGTTATGTGATTCAAGCCGAAGGATACTATATCGGTACATGTGACCTCTCAGTTAGACAGAAGGATGATATATTGCCAAATGTGACATTTCATTTAGACAGAAGGTTACTATTTCGCCAAATGTGACCTTCCATTTAGACAGAAGACGATATGTCGCCTTCTCACCCGATCACCAACCAGTCTTGCATTATTTCTGTGGTCTGATGTCCTGTCAAGGATATGCAACTAACTTAACTAACATCAATTATACTATCTGGCCAAGCCATCCACATATTTACCTCTCTGTTTTCCCCTTGCTGTTTTCCCATCAGTCTTGTCAGTTATCACCAAATTATTCAGTTTATTTATCTTCATAACGTTCTCAAAAGGATCTTCACGGTCTAAGCCAAATTTTTCGAATCAGTTTACTTTTTTCAGTTGTTTATTGTAGGACTTTCACGTAGGTTTTTCTTTCTGTTCATGGTATTCATTCAAGGTATTGTCATGGTATTCACCAAGAACACTAACCATACACACAAGCACTCAACTGATACTAGTTCAAACCTAGATCTACCGCTATCATTCTATGGCAATCATTGTCATCAATGGTACGTTTCCATTACCGAGACACAGCACTGACCGAGACAACATCAGGAGTTTCTCCGCCATGTGACATCAAGTACGTCAAACTGAGGAATACATTAACCCACCCAGGTGTCTTCTGCCCCAGGGACACGAAGTCCTAGTGCGTTTCACGAGGTCAACACTGAAGCAGAACTAACACCTGTGAACCCAAAGTAGGTCAGGACTTGGCAATCTAATTAGCCGATGACCCATTTATGGAATTAAAGTTATTTTTCACCTTGAGGTTTACTTGTTACATGGTGCCAACCCCACATGTTCAGACCAATGCGTACTTGATGGGTGATAGGTCAATATCACGCGGGAGCCTTTACTTTTCAAAGAATTGGCTAGTGTCTATTTTAGGCTGGACTGATTTGGAATCTAAGGTCAATTAAAAACAATCCGCGCATAAAAGAGGGTTCAATCACGTGAAGGCCAGTGTGCTGGCCAATGGGATACTGTGGTTGTCCCGTTGAAGATGGTCGCTCTAACACAATAATAGCAACTACTACTACTTGCACTTATACTGCTACTGCTGCTGCTACTGCTACTACTTATACTACTACTACTACTACTACTGCTACTGCTGCTGCTGCTACTACTACTATTACTCTTACTACTATTACTACAACAACTACTACTTATACTAATTTTTTTTTCCGCATATCCTGTTACAGGGCATACTGTCAACACCAGCATTTTACCGTTGTTGTTGATTTCTTGGCAAGATTACGCTCAGTAGTTTGCCATTGCTTTCTGAGCGGCCTGCTCACATATCCCGTAAGTAACGGGCGCGGTGAGAACCGCCATCGATTCTTGTGCAGCTGCGTTTGCTCACGTGGATAAGCGGGATTACGGAGAAAGTCCCTAACACCTGGGCCAGTGACATGCCTTATACTACTACTACTACTACTACTACTACTACTACTACTACTACTACTACTACTACTACTACTACTACTACTACTACTACTACTACTACTACTACTACTACTACTACTACTACTACTACTACTACTACTACTACTACTACTACTACTACTACTACTACTACTACTACTACTACTACTACTACTACTACTACTACTACTACTACTACTACTACTACTACTACTACTACTACTACTACTACTACTACTACTACTACTACTACTACTACTACTACTACTACTACTACTACTACTACTACTACTACTACTACTACTACTACTACTACTACTACTACTACTACTACTACTACTACTACTACTACTACTACTACTACTACTACTACTACTACTACTACTACTACTACTACTACTACTACTACTACTACTACTACTACTACTACTACTACTACTACTACTACTACTACTACTACTACTACTACTACTACTACTACTACTACTACTACTACTACTACTACTACTACTACTACTACTACTACTACTACTACTACTACTACTACTACTACTACTACTACTACTACTACTACTACTACTACTACTACTACTACTACTACTACTACTACTACTACTACTACTACTACTACTACTACTACTACTACTACTACTACTACTACTACTACTACTACTACTACTACTACTACTACTACTACTACTACTACTACTACTACTACTACTACTACTACTACTACTACTACTACTACTACTACTACTACTACTACTACTACTACTACTACTACTACTACTACTACTACTACTACTACTACTACTACTACTACTACTACTACTACTACTACTACTACTACTACTACTACTACTACTACTACTACTACTACTACTACTACTACTACTACTACTACTACTACTACTACTACTACTACTACTACTACTACTACTACTACTACTACTACTACTACTACTACTACTACTACTACTACTACTACTACTACTACTACTACTACTACTACTACTACTACTACTACTACTACTACTACTACTACTACTACTACTACTACTACTACTACTACTACTACTACTACTACTACTACTACTACTACTACTACTACTACTACTACTACTACTACTACTACTACTACTACTACTACTACTACTACTACTACTACTACTACTACTACTACTACTACTACTACTACTACTACTACTACTACTACTACTACTACTACTACTACTACTACTACTACTACTACTACTACTACTACTACTACTACTACTACTACTACTACTACTACTACTACTACTACTACTACTACTACTACTACTACTACTACTACTACTACTACTACTACTACTACTACTACTACTACTACTACTACTACTACTACTACTACTACTACTACTACTACTACTACTACTACTACTACTACTACTACTACTACTACTACTACTACTACTACTACTACTACTACTACTACTACTACTACTACTACTACTACTACTACTACTACTACTACTACTACTACTACTACTACTACTACTACTACTACTACTACTACTACTACTACTACTACTACTACTACTACTACTACTACTACTACTACTACTACTACTACTACTACTACTACTACTACTACTACTACTACTACTACTACTACTACTACTACTACTACTACTACTACTACTACTACTACTACTACTACTACTACTACTACTACTACTACTACTACTACTACTACTACTACTACTACTACTACTACTACTACTACTACTACTACTACTACTACTACTACTACTACTACTACTACTACTACTACTACTACTACTACTACTACTACTACTACTACTACTACTACTACTACTACTACTACTACTACTACTACTACTACTACTACTACTACTACTACTACTACTACTACTACTACTACTACTACTACTACTACTACTACTACTACTACTACTACTACTACTACTACTACTACTACTACTACTACTACTACTACTACTACTACTACTACTACTACTACTACTACTACTACTACTACTACTACTACTACTACTACTACTACTACTACTACTACTACTACTACTACTACTACTACTACTACTACTACTACTACTACT
>OY992895.1:25623205-25625705 GCA_963921405.1 Cepaea hortensis
TGTGTGTGTGTGTGTGTGTGTGTGTGTGTGTGTGTGTTAATGAAATGCTGAGAATATCACGGATGTGTGGATGTATGTACAACATATAGAAGAATACCAAATTTAATCAGGTGTTTTCAACGTGCGATGTGGTGTTTACTGATACATGGGTGGTTGAATGGAAAAGAGCTTTCTTCTTAAACATCCGGTGATTCCCCCCCCCCCCCCGGAAGTCTTCGTGGCGGGAGAATACGGGAGTCTTCGTGGTGAAGTGGTCAAGCCGTTTAACTCGTGCTCCGAAGGTTGTGGGTTCGATTCCGGGCCGCGTCCTTCAGTTCTCGAGTTAAATTTTTCGGAGACTCCTGTGGGTCGTCGCTAGAGCTACGGAGTTCGTGCTTTGTGCGACGCTTTCCGCGCTGCGGAAAGAGACCGAGCCATATGGGATAGAACCCAGTGCAATGAAGTCGACCCTGTCGACTTTTAAGCGACTTTTTTTTAAGCTACATCCGGTGATACTGAGGTAGGAGGTTCAACCTCTACACTGATCAGTTGAACTAAAATTTTGACTTTTCCTTGACTTGGGGACGTAAATTACAAGTACCACTGAAGTCGGAGTGGGTTCGCCTGATGGCGAGAGACACGGTTAATGGGGAAAGCTAATTGGCATGCAAAAATCATTCCATAATCAAGAAGTAATGGTAGGTGTATGGACTAAGTTGAGTTCTTCTTCTTCCGCGTTCATCCAGAGAGTTTTTTCGGACATGATTGCGGTGTGTCTGTTTACAGCGGAGCTGCGATACTGCCCCGTTAGTCCGACACATCCGACTTCTGCGGGTGTTTGTTGACCGGGTTAAACTTCCCGAGTGCTTGAGTTCAAAGCGAGCGAACGCAACAACAACAACAACAACAACAACAACAATAAAACAGTATATTAACCTCCACAATGAAAATCAAAAGCATAACAACGCACAAACATCCTCCAGTAGAAATGTTTTGGGTCATCCTTTCTCTGTGTCGATGATAATACTAAAGACAGAGTATTGAGAAGATGCTCTACCGTATCGATGATAATGAAGGAGGGTAGGGAGGGTGGGTAGGATAGGGTAGGTAGGTAGGTAGGTAGGGTAGGTAGGTAGGTAGGTAGATAGGCAGGCAGGCAGGCAGACAGGCAGGTAGGTAGGTAGGTAGGTAGATAGGTAGGGTAGGGTAGGGTAGGGTAGGAAGGTAGGTAGGTAGGGTAGGTAGGTAGGTAGGTAGGGTAGGTAGGTAGGTAGGTAGGGTAGGTAGGTAGGGTAGGGTAGGTAGGTAGGTAGGTAGGGTAGGTAGGTAGGGAGGGTAGGTAGGTAGGTAGGTAGGTAGGTAGGGTAGGTAGGTAAGGTAGGTAGGGTAGGTAGGTAGGTAGGGTAGGGTAGGGTAGGTAGGTAGGTAGGGTAGGGTAGGGTAGGTGGGTAGGTATGTAGGTAGGTAGGGTAGGTAGGTAGGTAGGGTAGGTAGGTAGGTAGGTAGGGTAGGTAGGTAGGGTAGGTAGGTAGGGTAGGTAGGTAGGTAGGTAGGTAGGTAAGCAGGCAGGCAGGCATGTAGGTAGGTAGGTAGGTAGGTAGGTAAGAAGGCAGGTAGGCACGCAAGAGGGTAGGTAGGTAGGTAGGTAGGTAGGTAGGTAGGTAGGTAGGTAGGTAGGTAGGTAGGTAGGTAGGTAGGTAGTTAGGTAGTTAGGTCATATCCTCACAATATAATCAAAGAAGAAATGTGAATCTATATTTAAGAAACAAATATGATGCATACAACACGAGAAAGCTCAGGACTCACCCATGTTCGCAGTTTCTTTGTCGACGCGGACTGGCACAAATCACTGTGGCGGTAAGTACAACCACGAATCACAAGTATCCATACTCCAGCTCTCGTAAATACAACAACGCACTTTATTAACACTCGGGTACAATTGTATGTGCGCAGTTGTTCTAAACGTTAATGAAGATGTACGAGGGTTTTCAATTCAAAACTTTAAAAGTATTATATAAATTACATTGACCTTGCCAGTATTAATATTGTTGTTAAGTATGTCAAGAGTGTTCAGAACGTGACATCACGTTGCAGACAAACACGGTGACATCATTAGGACAGTTTAAAGATGGCCGCTCCACGCTTGACATCCATCAAAGCGGGGCAGCGATCTGTTGTCCGTTTTTTTTTAAATCAGTGAAGAGATGAAACCTATAGAAATGCATCGGAGAATGAAGGTCATTAGGATTGTTTAAAGGTGGTCGCCCCACTTCTAACATACACCAAAGAGTAGCATCGTCATGTTATCCGTTTTTTTAATTATTATTATTAGTGAAGGGGTGGAACCTATAGAAATTCATTGGCAAATCAAACATCCAGTATGGTGATGCATGCCTGTCTATCCAGCAAGTGTATGCGTGGAGTAGGAAGTTTCAAAATGTCTAGGTCTCATGAAGAGCTACAGAAAGTGGTTAAAGTTAGTTGCATATCAT
Source organism: Cepaea hortensis (assembly GCA_963921405.1). NCBI lineage: Eukaryota > Metazoa > Mollusca > Gastropoda > Stylommatophora > Helicidae > Cepaea > Cepaea hortensis. The sequence continues at coordinate 25,625,677 of OY992895.1, forward strand.
TTACGGACGTAGCAATCATTTTTGTTGTT
>OY992895.1:25630705-25635705 GCA_963921405.1 Cepaea hortensis
TAACTTCTGTCTTTGTTTAGGTTTGCTCTCTCTCTCTCTCTCTCTCTCTCTCTCTCTCTCTCTCTTTCTTTCAGTCTTTCTCTCTGTCTCTTTCTATCTATCTCTCTATCTCTCTCTCTCTTTCTTTCAGTCTTTCTCTCTGTCTCTTTCTCTCTCTCTCTCTCTCTCTCTCTCTCTCTCTCTTTCTTTCAGTCTTTCTCTCTGTCTCTTTCTCTCTCTGTCTCTTCTCTCTCTCTCTCTCTCTCTCTCTCTCTCTCTCTCTCTCTCTCTCTCTTTCTTTCAGTCTTTCTCTCTGTCTCTCTCTCTTGTTTCAGTCTTTCTCTATGTCTCTCACTCTCTCTGTCTCTCTCTATTTCACTCTCTCTATCTATCTATCCATCCATCTATCTATCTATCTATCTATCTATCTATCTATCTACCTGCCTATCTATCTATCTATCTATCTATCTATCTATCTACCTATCTATCTATCTATCTATCTATCTATCTATCCATCCATCTATCTATCTATCTATCTATCTATCTATCTATTTACCTATCTATCTATCTATATATCTATCTATCTATCTCTCTATCTATCTATCCATACATCCATCTATCTATCTATCTATCTATCCATCTATCTATCTATCTATCTATCTATCTATCTAACAGAGAGTGCAAGGAAAGGACTCGAATTGAATATCAAGAAAACAGTAACAATGGTAATATCAAAGAAAATGGTGACACCAAAATGTGACATAGAAATAGAAGGGAAAATCCGTAACCAAGTGGATAATTCTAGATACCTAGGGGCATTTATAACATCAGATGGAAGATGTACAACAGAGATTAGGAGCAGAATAGGGCAGGCAAAAGCCGCATTTCAGAAAATGAAGAGTATCTTATGCAATAAGTCATTATCACTGAATGTAAGAAAGAGAGTGCTGAAATGCTATGTAGAACCAGTTTTGCTGTATGGCAGTGAATCTTGGAACGAAATGAACAAATTAAGAAGAAATTAGAAGCAACAGAGGTGTGGTTCATGAGACGAATGTTGCGAATTCCTTGGACTGCCAGAGTAACTAACAACGATTGCCTGAAACAGGCTAATGAAACTAGGATATTATATACAACAATAAGACAGAGACAAACAGCTTTCCTCGGTCATGTGATGAGAAGAGGGGCATTGGAGAACATCGTAACAACTGGAAAGATAGAGGGGAAGAGAGGCAGAGGCAGACCAAGAGAAATGATGCTGGATGGATTGAGACGGTGGCATGGAGGAATATCAGCATCAGAGTTAATCCAGAAAACCAAAGACCAAGATCTATGGAGAGCCATGAACGCCTACGCCAGCCAGCACGGCACTTGCTGATGATGATAAAAGTGTGTTATTCTAAACGATAGTGTAAGTGTTACTTTGGAATTTCAATTACCGAAAACAACAATTTATCGATATGAATTCAACCATCCCTACATTTGCAGTTCCAGAATAATAAATAGTATGCAGTCATTACACAGACGCCAGTCTTCCTGGTCGAGGGGTTAGCAGCTTTCTCCGTAACCCCGAATACTCTCGTGGTTGACGTGAGCGCACGAGAACTGAAAGCGGATCGAGTCGCGCCAGTGACTTATGAGAGTATGGAGCCGGTCGCTCTGAAAGCAATGGCAAACTACTGAGCGTAATCTTGCCAAGAAATAAACAATCAGCTGAAAGATGCTGATGTTGACAGCGATGTCCTGTAAAGGATATGCAAAACATTTTATTTTTATTACACAGACATTTAGAAGATCTTGCTGCGTTTGACGTGTGGGAGTCTTGTTTTTGCAAATGTAATGGAAAACACACAATGCACCTTGTAAATACACACTGTTGTATACGAAATAAAATCACATTAGACGGAAGACTTAAATAAAATAGTTATAAAGGAAATAACAACGTAGCAATTATTTCAAGGGACATCACTGACAATAGTATAAATATATTACGTTATGTTAGTAAATTTAGTATTTATCTTAATCATTTTTCAAATTATCATTGAAATTAACGAAAGTTATATGTTGCATAAATAACTGGATGTACATTTTATATATTTTCAAATGTTGTGTAAAAGTAAAAGCTTTCTTTTAGACATCTGATAATTTAATAAACTAATTTTCTTTTTCGCCTCGATGTAACATAAATCATTTTAACATTGTCGGATTTCAATCGGTTCAAAAGCTCATAGACCAATTTTTGTCCGGCCGGTAAAAGGCCAAACACACTTAATATTGTACACTTTTGATTCTTACTCAATGTAGCTATCTTCTGTCTTTGTTTAGGTTTGCTCTCTCTCTCTCTCTCTCTCTCTCTCTCTCTCTCTCTTTCTTTCAGTCTTTCTCTCTGTCTCTTTCTATCTATCTCTCTTTCTCTCTCTCTCTCTTTCTTTCAGTCTTTCTCTCTGTCTCTTTCTCTCTCTCTCTCTTTCTTTCAGTCTTTCTCTCTGTCTATTTCTCTCTCTGTCTCTTTCTCTCTCTCTCTCTCTCTCTCTCTCTCTCTCTCTCTCTCTCTCTCTCTCTCTCTCTCTCTCTCTCTTTCTTTCAGTCTTTCTCTCTGTCTCTCTCTCTTTTTTCAGTCTTTCTCTATGTCTCTCTCTCTCTGTCTCTCTCTTTTTCACTCTCTCTATCTATCCATCCATCCATCTATCTATCTATCTATCTATCTATCTATCTATCTATCTATCTATCTATCTATCTATCTATTTATTTATCTATCTATCTATCTATCTATCTATCTATCTATCTATCTATCTATCTATCTATCTATTTATCTATCTATCTATCTACCTATCTATCTATCTATATATCTATCTATCTATCTATCTATCTATCCATCCATCCATCCATCTATCTATCTATCTATCTATCTAACTATCTATCTATTTATCTATCTACCTGCCTATCTATCTATCTATCTATCTATCTATCTATCTATCTATCTATCTATCCATCTATCTATCTATCTATCTATCTGTCTATCTATCTATCTAACAGAGAGTGCAAGGAAAGGACTCGAATTGAATATCAAGAAAACAGTAACAATGGTAATATCAAAGAAAATGGTGACACCAAAATGTGACATAGAAATAGAAATGAAAATCCGTAACCAAGTGGATAATTCTAGATACCTAGGGGCATTTATAACATCAGATGGAAGATGTACAACAGAGATTAGGAGCAGAATAGGGCAGGCAAAAGCCGCATTTCAGAAAATGAAGAGTATCTTATGCAATAAGTCATTATCACTGAATGTAAGAAAGAGAGTGCTGAAATGCTATGTAGAACCAGTTTTGCTGTATGGCAGTGAATCTTGGAATGTAAATGAACAAATTAAGAAGAAATTAGAAGCAACAGAGGTGTGGTTCATGAGACGAATGTTGCGAATTCCTTGGACTGCCAGAGTAACTAACAACGATTGCCTGAAACAGGCTAATGAAACTAGGACATTATATACAACAATAAGACAGAGACAAACAGCTTTCCTCGGTCATGTGATGAGAAGAGGGGCATTGGAGAACATCGTAACAACTGGAAAGATAGAGGGGAAGAGAGGCAGAGGCAGACCAAGAGAAATGATGCTGGATGGATTGAGACGGTGGCATGGAGGAATATCAGCATCAGAGTTAATCCAGAAAACCAAAGACCGAGATCTATGGAGAGCCATGAACGCATACGCCAGCCAACACGGCACTTGCTGATGATGATAAAAGTGTGTTATTCTAAACGATAGTGTAAGTGTTACTTTGGAATTTCAATTACCGAAAACAACAATTTATCGATATGAATTCAACCATCCCTACATTTGCAGTTCCAGAATAATAAATAGTATGCAGTCATTACACAGACGCCAGTCTTCCTGGTCGAGGGGTTAGCAGCTTTCTCCGTAACCCCGAATACTCTCGTGGTTGACGTGAGCGCACGAGAACTGAAAGCGGATCGAGTCGCGCCAGTGACTTATGAGAGTATGGAGCCGGTCGCTCTGAAAGCAATGGCAAACTACTGAGCGTAATCTTGCCAAGAAATAAACAATCAGCTGAAAGATGCTGATGTTGACAGCGATGTCCTGTAAAGGATATGCAAAACATTTTATTTTTATTACACAGACATTTAGAAGATCTTGCTGCGTTTGACGTGTGGGAGTCTTGTTTTTGCAAATGTAATGGAAAACACACAATGCACCTTGTAAATACACACTGTTGTATACGAAATAAAATCACATTAGACGGAAGACTTAAATAAAATAGTTATAAAGGAAATAACAACGTAGCAATTATTTCAAGGGACATCACTGACAATAGTATAAATATATTACGTTATGTTAGTAAATTTAGTATTTATCTTAATCATTTTTCAAATTATCATTGAAATTAACGAAAGTTGTAAGTTGCATAAATAAATGGATGTACATTTTATATATTTTCAAAGTTTGTGTAAAAGTAAAAGCTTTCTTTTAGGCATCTGATAATTTAATAAACCAATTTTCTTTTTCGCCTCGATGTAACATAAACCATTTTAACATTGTCGGATTTCAATCGGTTCAATAGCTCATAAAACAATATTTGTCCGGCCGGTAAAAGGCCAAACACACTTAATATTGTACACTTTGGATTCTTACTCAATGTAGCTAACTTCTGTCTTTGTTTAGGTTTGCTCTCTCTCTCTCTCTCTCTCTCTCTCTCTCTCTCTCTCTCTCTCTCTCTCTCTCTTTCTTTCTTTCTTTCTTTCAGTCTTTCTCTCTGTCTCTTTCTATCTCTCTCTCTATCTCTCTCTCTCTTTCTTTCAGTCTTTCTCTCTGTCTCTTTCTCTCTCTCTCTCTTTCTTTCAGTCTTTCTCTCTGTCTCTTTCTCTCTCTCTCTCTCTCTCTCTCTCTCTCTCTCTCTCTCTCTCTCTCTCTCTTCAGTCTTTCTCTCTGTCTCTCTCTCTCTTTCTTTCAGTCTTTCTCTCTGTCTCTTTCTCTCTCTCTCTCTCTCTCTCTCTCT
>OY992895.1:26840705-27335705 GCA_963921405.1 Cepaea hortensis
CCAGCTGTCAACAGCAGCATCCTTCAGCTGTCTGTTGATCTCCTGGCAAGACTACGCTCAGTAGTTTGCCATTGCTTTCTGAGCGACCGGCTCAGTATCCGCAAGTCACGAGCGGGGGTCGAACCACCTCAGTTCTCGCTCCGCTGCGAGACTCTGCGTGATAAACGGGATTACAGAGAGAAAGTGTTGTAACCCCACAGCCAGAGAGACCGGCCTTATATGACTACTTATACGAATTAAATGAGATGCTCCCCACCAGGGCCTGGGCGAAGTCGGGCCGGGTCGGGCAGACAGACAGACAGACAGACAGACAGTCAGACAGACAGACAGTCGGGAACGGGAGCTTATATGACTACTTATATGAATTAAATGAGATGCTCCCCACCAGGGACTGGGTGAAGCCGGACCGGGTCAGACAGACAGACAGACAGACAACAGACAGACAGACAAACAGACAGACAGACAGACAGACAGACAGACAGACAGACAGACAGACAGACAGACAGGCAGACAGATAGGTAGATAGATAGATCCCCGCCAGGGCCTGAGCGAAGCCGGGCCGGCTCAGCTAGTTTATTACATAAAGTAGGACAGACACTTGGATCATTGCAATGAGTTCCCTGAGCAACGTAAACATTTGCGTAAGGATCTCCTCCAACAGAAAGGTTAGAAAACACTGGCCTAGAGACCAGCTCGATTAACACCTTGACCGAGGAATTCTTCTGAGCTGGGAAGAATATTTTCGTAATAACACGAGGCTTCTATGGCATTTTTATTCTGCGTTTGCTACTTTATTGCCTCTATTCACACTTGTAGTTCACTTACGTATCACTGTCAAACAAAGGTATCCTCGTTACATACCTATAAAATTGATGACTGGCAAACAGAAGTAAATATTTCTCGAGCATCGGGCCTGTGTTGACAGTCGGACGCATCTGGGGGAGGGAGAGATATGTGTGTTGCCATGGAAACCATGGTCACATCAGAGCTTAGGCTGCGCTACCACGAGCCGGGGAAGGACTTGGGATGGCGCGAAATAAGCAAACATTACAATGAAAAACAAAACTAGGTACAATAATTTATAATTGGCAATAGTAAATTTAAGACACATAGCAGCCAGGAGGTCTGCGCACTTGTGATGATCTCTCATTATTCTAAACATAATATTTACATTTAAATTATATCACAACCTCTCGTGTTCCATACGTTATATTCTTATATCAAGCAAGTTGAAAGTTCGAGTACCGTCGGCGGGCTGGATGAAATGATATATCATTATTAGATAAATTTTTAATGGTTGTTGTTCCATGCATGCTGCAAACGGATGCCAACTCACTCGTGGTTTAGAAGCACAAAGAGACCTCTTCATTAGATAAATAAGAGCTATCTTTTTCTTCTGCAGCGTTCCGAGCCATTGAGATTCTTTGCTGCAGATACAATCCGTCTCCATTCGTCGCCCTGGTTGACCTTCTCGTGCCAGTCGTTTATTCCAAGTGCTTGTAGGTCTGTATATATATATATTATCTTTCCACCGTCTTCTTGGTCTACCTCGGGGTTTACAGTTATTTATTTCCTGAGTGTGGGCGAGTTTTGTTTCCCTATTATCTTCCATTCTTTCTATATGCCCCAGCCATTGTAGTCTATTAGCCTTCATGATACCAGTGATTAGCGGGGACTTAAACAGATCACAAATATCTTTGTTGCTTCTTCTTTTCCACTCTCCACTTTGTGTATCCCTAATGGGTCCAAAGATGCGTCTTAAAACTTTGTTCTCAAAGGTTTGTAGCAAGGCTTCGTCTCCTTTCGTTGTACTCCAGGTTTCAGAGCCATACAGCACAACTGGTCTGATCAGTGTTTTGTATATTGTGATCTTGGTGTTACGAGATAGCGCCTTTGATTTTAGTAGATGTTGTAGTGCATAGTATATCTTATTTCCAGAATTGATTCTAGTTTGTATTTCTTTCCTTATGATGTTGGAGCAGTTGAAGATTGTACCCAGGTATTTGTACGTTTCCGTTCTTTTAATGGTCATATTATCTATTTGTATGTGGCCAGAGTTTTTAGCCATTCCTTCTCTTGAAATTACCATATATTCTGTCTTATCTTGGTTGATAACCAGCCCCATCTGTTGGGCTTTTCCCTTTAAGTGAGTCAATATTTCCAATGTCTTTTGTTCATTTTCCCCTATAATATCTATATCATCTGCATAACCAAGCAGCTTGGATGTTCCTCCAATATCACATTCCTCCTTTACCCACCTTACAACTTTCTCTAGAGCCAGATTGAAGAGTAGCGGCGATAGTGCAAGACCCTGTTTCAATCCAGATGTTATTTGGAAATAAGAGCTATATTAATGATAAATGATGAATGAAAATGCCGGATCCGGCCCGCCGGCCGTAGTTTGGTGACCCATGCCTTAGACGAATGTTGCGAATACCTTGGACTGCCAAAGTAACTAACAACGAATGTCTTAAAGAGACTAACGAAACTGGAACATTATATACAACAATAAGAAAGAGACAAACAGCTTTTTTGGTCATGTGATGAGAAGAGAGGTGCTGGAAAACATCGTGACAACTGGAAAGATTGAGGGGAAGAGAGACAGCGGCAGACCACGAGAAATGATGCTGGATGGGTTGCGACGGTGACATGGAGGCATATCAACAGCAGAGTTGATATAGAAAACCAAAGACCGAGATCTGTGGAGAGTCATGAACGTCTACGCCAGTCGGCACGGCACTTGATGATATAATTAAACCAATGGTTCTTTTGGAAATAGCCAGCCCTATGCTGGGATTCTCGGCAATATTTGAGCCAGAGACGGATATAGTGACACCTCAGCCACGTCACATTTTACTTGTTTTCAAACAGAAACCGGGAAGAATATTCACCTGTTTTCTTGTTCCAGTCTTCGTAAACTGGCCCAGTTTTTCCAGTTCGGTAAAGATAAATAGAAACTTAATGCAGAAGGCGTCTCCGTCGCGGTTCAGTGAGTAGCCTTGCGTGATCTCATTAATAATTTCAGTGAAGTAAGAACAGGTACTTTCTGTGTGGTGTAAAAATAGGAAATGGAAAATTCGCTAGTAACCAGCGGAAATGTGTGACACATTGTTGCCATTCGAAAACGGAAAGCGTCGCACAAAGCACGAACTCCGTAGCTTTTAGCGACGACCCACAGGAGTCTCCGAAACATTTAACTCGTAAACAGAAGGACGCGACCGGAATCGAACCCACAACCTTCGGAGCACGAGTCAAACGGCTTGACCACTTCGCCATTCGAAATAAATAAAGGAGCGCGATTAGAAACACGAGGACGTCGAGGTCAATCCCAGCATTTTTGGCTGTTTGTGATTTCTTGGCAAGTTTACGTTCAGTAGTTTGCCATTGTTTTCTGAACGACCAACACTCATACCATGGTATGAAAACCAGCGGAAGGCGGCCTGCTTGCAAAGCTCCCGCAGCTGTGTTTAGAACGCTGTATGCGGGATTACGAATCGTGTTCGAAACCCTTTCGCCACAGTGCTGATAAACACTTTTTGCATATCCTTTACAGGACATCGCTGTCAACACCAGCATCTTTCAGCTGTCAGTTGATTTCTTGGCAAGATTACGCTCAGTAGTTTGCCATTGCTTTCTGAGCGGCCGGCTCACATACCCCGTAAGTTACCGATGCGATTCGAACCACTGCTGATTCTCACCGTCATCACGTTACCGACGAGAGTATACGAGATTACGGAGAAAAGTCATAACCTCTAAGCCACGAAGCCGGCTGATAAACATTGATAAATAAACATAAACATAGATAAATAAGAGCTATATTAAATCAATCCTGATGTACGGAAGTGAATCATGGATAATTAACAGATTAGTGAGAAATTATGTGAAAGCTGCACAGATGTGATTTCATCGAAGACTGATGCGAACACCATCGTCACAATTTAAAAAAAAACAAAAACATAACAAAGATATATTCAATAAAATTAACGCAAAAAGAGAACTGGTTAGAATAGTACAGTGGTTCTCAAACGGTGGGGAATTTTGGGTTTTCCAGGGGGGGGGGGGAATGAAGATTATTTCAAGATCGATTTAATACAAGAACCGGTTCCAAATTGCTGTATGTAGCCGGGGCGCAGTGTTGGGGTGAGCGCCCAACATTGCTTAAATACCCCAATGGCTCGTGAATACATAACCTCTGCAGCAAAAGTCCAACTCCTGGCCTTCACGTGGCGGAACTGTTTTAACTAACAGGAGAAGGGGCGACGGCGAGTATCTGGCGCCGGAAAATAACCAGTGTGCTCTAGATGTGTATACACATACATGCATGTGCAGACACGTGTGTGCGTGTGTACACATCTAAACTCGAGTGAGACCACAGTCTGCTCTAGCAAAGGAAAGGTGCTGAAGACGGAGGCAACCAGCCAGGAGGCGCACCACAGAAATCAGGATGCCACGTAATTACGCAAAATGGAATATGTCGACTGCTGCTAAACATTATGGTGCTCGCCCTACTTTGGACCCCCAGGCAGGTGCAGTGCCGGGCTCTATGTCTCGAAAGGGTCCAACCCCAACTACTGGAGGTCCTTCTCAGATGTCCTGTGGAGCCAGGGGACATGAGAATAGAACAGCTGGCCATACTAAACTAAGACTTAAAATAATGCACTGGAATGCGGAGAGAGTCAGCAACAAAAAAGTAGAATTAGAAAACATCCTGGACAAAGAAAAAGTAAGCATATGTTGCTTGCAAGAAACTCACCTCAACGAAAATATAGCCTTCAAAATCAGAGGCTACCAGTGTTACCGATCTGACCGAAAGGACAGGCGAAAAGGTGGGATACTTACCCTTGTAAAAAATAACATCACTGCTTCCCAAATCGAAGTCTATATGGAAGGGGCTGAGTATCAGACACTTAAACTTAAAACATGCTATACAGACCTACATCTGATCAATTACTACTGTCCAAGTGACCGTCCACAGGCACTGGACACACTACCATTAACAGAAAAAATGATTGTGTGCGGCGATTTCAACAGCCACTCGCAGAGTTGGGGCTATGATCACATGGACCAGAGAGGAGAGAGACTGGAAGACTGGCAGGATGAGAATAGATTCATCTTGGTTAGCAAGCCGTCTGACCCACATACTTTCTACTCGAGATCATGGCACTCTACAACTACACCTGACCTGGCTTTTCATTCACCAGACCTGGAGTGGAACATTACACGAATTGTTGGGAAACAACTAGGTGGCAGTGACCATCGACCAGTCTTTCTAACTGTAGAAAATGAGCTTGTAAGTGAAAGCAGCACCCTCTCGAGGTGGAACTACAAGAAAGCAGACTGGACAGTGTACAAGCATCGCACCAGCATACTGGTTAGAAACCTGAACACTGAGAAAGACATAAATAAAGTAGTTGAAGAGTTTGGGAAATGCATACTACAGGCAGCGCGAGAAACAGTACCAAGAGGAGCCCGTAAACAATATAAACCCTACTGGAGTAGTGAACTGGAACAGTTGCATAATGATGTGGAAGTATGTAGAAAGCAAGCAGAGGCCACACCCAGCCAAGAGCACCACAATAAATTCCAGCATGCAAAAGCCAAATTTCAAAGGGCCAAGCTGCAGGCTAGACGGAAAAGCTGGCAGGAGAAAACAGAGTCTCTGAACTTTGAAAGAGACACAAGGAAATTGTGGAAGCTAATAAAACAACTTAACGATGAGGGCACAGGGAGAAACTCAAAAATTGCACTACATAAAGATGGAAACATCTTAACAAGAAAGCAAGCAGCTGACCATTTTGCGGACTCATTCGCACAAGATAACAATATCAAAATCAGTCCAGAGAAACAACAAGAGATTCAAGAGAAACGGCAACATACAGGACAGAAGGAAATAGTACATGAGGTTCTGGAGGCACCCATCACAATCAGCGAACTGGAGCTAGCCATATCAAAACTGAAAATGAGAAAGTCACCAGGAGCTGATGGTATCTCCAATGAAATGATCAGGAACCTAGGAACAGAGGCCAAAGCAAAGCTGTTGCAGATCTTCAATAATAGTTGGACCTTAGGCAGTGTTCCACAAGCCTGGAGAGAAGCAATCATGATACCCCTCCTAAAATCAGGGAAAGATAGTTCCATTGCCTCTAGCTACAGACCAATTAGCCTCACCAGCTGTCTCTGCAAAACACTGGAGCGCATCATCAATCACAGACTGCAGTGGTACATTGAAAGTAAAAACATCCTTGTGCCACAGCAGGCTGGCTTTAGGCAGTGCTACTCTACGGAAGATCAGACAACCAGGCAGTGCTACTCTACGGAAGATCAGACAACCTACCTCTCTCAAGAAATTGAGGATGCATTCCAAGAGAAGAAGCTGGTGCTTGCGGCATGGATAGATTTGAAGAAAGCCTTTGACAAAGTCTGGAAAGAAGGTCTGATGAATAAACTGAGAAACTGCAAAGTCAATGGAAGAATGTACAAATGGGTGAAAGCATACTTGCACAACAGAAGAGCCCGAGTACAGATAGACGGACTAACGAGCAAGAAAGTACTGAGTTCCCCAGGGCGGAGTATTGTCCCCCACACTCTTTCTAATCTTCATCAATGATCTCGTTGCTAATCTACCGCATGGAATTAAAGCCGCAATGTATGCCGATGACCTGGTTCTATGGAGCACAAATGAACATGCATCAGTGGCCACCAGATTACTACAAAGAGCTGTAGATACATTTGTTGCATGGGCAAATAGATGGTGTGTCAGCATAAACACTGACAAGTGCAGCACCACCCTATTTACCCTCTCTCCAAAACAAAAGGCAGGGACCATCCAGATAAATGGAACACCCCTACGAGAAGATAAAGAACCAACATACCTTGGAGTAACATTTGATGGCAGGCTGACATGGAGAAAGCACATCAACAAAGCAGTAGCAAAAGCCAGAAGGAAAATAGCCATCCTGAGAAAGCTAAGTGGAACCACATGGGGAGCCAGTGGGAAAATACTTAGCAAAGTTTATCAACAGAGCATACGACCACACCTGGAATACGGGTCAACTGCATGGTGTTCGGCAGCAAAAACCACACTACAAGAGCTGGACAAAGTGCAAAATCAAGCACTTAGAGTCACCACAGGAGGGATGAGATCAACCCCTATAGTGGAAATGGAGAAGATGGGGAGGACACAAGCACTGAGTGAGCGCAGAGATACGAAAACGCTAATACAAGCAGAAAAGTTCCCCAGCTTGCCAGGCCACCCTATGAAGAACAGATTTGAAAACCTAGCTTTGGGCGGTTGAAAAGAAGTAGTTTTATTCACCAGGCCAAACGACTCTGCAGAGAAACCACCGATCTGCCCACAGTTGGTATCCCCCTAACAACTATTCCAGAGCGAACTCCGTGGAAAGATGAGCATAGACTATCATTACAAATCCAGACAAAAGTGAGAGGAATATTTGACAAGGAAGATCAGAACAGTGTGCAGCGCAGAACAGCCACTCTCAGCTTCCTTGATGAAGAATACCCACAGGACCTCTGGATCCGAGTCTACACAGATGGGTCAGCACAAAATGCTGTTCGAAATGGAGGAGCGGGAGTGTACATAGAATACCCAAATAATACCAGGGACACAGCTAGAGTACCGACAGGAAAGTACTGCCATAACTACGATGCTGAAATTGAGGCAATCAAGATAGCAACAGAGAAATTACTAAATACCAGCAATGGTACACATCCTGTGGTGCTATTGACAGATGCAAAATCAGTACTCGAGGCGCTCCTGTCTGGGAAATTGCCAGTACTAAGGACACTACTTTTTGAACTTAGCAGTCAGCATAAGGTCACCATACAGTGGATATCATCCCACTGTGGAGTACCCGGGAACGACAGAGCTGATCAATTGGCTAAGGAAGGAGCCAAAGAAGAACAGCCTGATTGTCAGGGTCTTAAACTTCGCTCGCTAACCTAACACATGTGAGACAGTACAAGTACAACGTGATTTGACTCAAGACTCAACGACACAACGTTCAATGGATTTATTTACAGATCATATACAGTACGATGATCACAACAAGATATACTTGATACTTCAATACACTTACATCCACAATACAGCACACAGTCTATCTCTCAAAATGTGAAGACACTCGACTTTCAGGCACAGAAACCACACAACGCCTTTCTCTCATCATACGTCCGGTCCAGTCGACGTCCCAGAGCTGTCTGCCTATAGCTCGCAACTTGCCTCCCCACCTGAGGTGGCTTCACGAGACATGCGTGCGTCCTTGCCTGACCGCTGGCCGTCTCGTCAGCCAGCAACCTTGCAGGCAGATGACTACTACTCGCCTGGCGGCGTAACGAAGTTATGACATCCCTGCTGGGGACTAAGTCACCTGGCGGCGTAACGATGTCACTGCATCACTGCACTACGGAGACTCTGACACGCTCCCCCGGCAACTTCATGAAAGATGTCATCTTTCATGTATAATATATGTACATACTGGGTTAATATTTTAACCTTGTCAGAGTCAACCCTTCTGTTGTTATAAACATTGGTATCATAATACATAGACATATACATCTGCCATAGAAACATATAAGAAATGGAAGTTGTAATCAACGACATGTGGTGTTCAACCTTTAACACTTGTCAGGTTTCATCATCTCGATGGCTGATTACCTCAATTGCATTAATGACCCAGTCAGATCGGTAGTACCAGCTTCACGCATCTACCTCGCAGCCTCCAAAAAAAACGTAATAATATGGTTCTTGAAACAAAAACCATCTGGCTAGACCGAAATTCGGCTTTTACATAAGTCGCATTAAACGCTCAAACCCTGACCTCATTTGGCCAGGAGCTCTTGTGTTGGTCTGCAATGTCGGCAACACTCTGCCATGCCCAGTAGATGCCTACCTGGTGTGTTAACAATCTGGCAAACACATGGCTATTTTTATACAACACATTACAGTATACATTTCAAATTATGGCCCTTTGTGTACTGATGTAATAGCAACTAAATGAAAGGGGAATAATTTCAACATTTATGACATATAATATTTTACAATAATTATTTTATTTCTTAGCGTCATCGCTTGACGTTTCTTCATCCTAACGAGAAAAAGTCGGTAGTATGAATACATTAATCAAGATATGATTCTAAGATTACACTACATAAATATATCAACACACAATTCGTGTATTCAACTTTGTTGATTCCTAAAGATTTTAGAATCGTCATAGCTTTTTAAACTTTTATGTGTCGTCTGCTAATTTTGCTCTAAATTTCTATCTAATCCGGAAGTACACACGAACACTAAATAGTTGATGTTACACTTGTAGAACACACTTGTTCCGGTCTGATGTAGTTACGGAAAGTACAATGTTCTAACAGTTCATGTGTTGGATGTTTCACTGTGAAAACCTTCTGGATTTCGATTGACTGCAGTGGTGTAGCTGTCAATGTTTAGGTCACACTTTCACACACGTCTTTAAAATATCACTGGAAAGTTCCACACGGAGATGCCACTGTCACATTGGATAGTTCGCTTACGGTAAGTTTTGAGCGAATGTGGCACTGTTCTTGTTACGCAATATATACAATTAATAAAGTTCGCTTTCTACCACACACTACACAATTATACACGACAATCACTACATTAAGTAATAAAATAAGAACATTATATACTTTGGGAGTAACCCCTATCACATTGTAGACATTACACAGCTTTTGTGAATGGAAAAATTATTCACTGATAGATGGCTGTGTTGATCTGAGTGTATTTTACACACTGCACTCAGACTTTGCTTACTGGGTCGGTCGGACAACGGGACAACAGATCGGCAATCGTGTTGGTTCTGCCTGGGATATGTCGAACCTCGAAGCTGTAATCTTGGAGCTTAAGAGACCAGCGCGCTACCATCTGGTTTGAAGGTACACCAGAATTTATAAATCGCAATGGACTGCTGTCCGATTCCACGATGAAATGGCGTCCTAGAAGGAATCTGGACAATTTTGTAATACCCACCACTAAAGCTAGGGCTTCCAACTGAGGTATTGACCAAGCCCGTTCTCTGGGTTTCAGTTTCCTGGATACGAAGTACACGGGGTGAAGGATGTTATTGTACTCTTGCAACAAGACTGCCCCAATCGCCACGGAGCTCGCATCTGTTCGCAATCTGAAAGGTAAATGGAGATTGGGCAATTTCAGGATGGGATTGTGTAAGCTATTATCAGAAAAACAAGATAATACTTTACGGAATGCAAATTTTAGGCATTCATTGCTTACAATTTTCTCAGGTTTATCTTTTGTTAGTAAGTTAGTAAATACTTCGGTTAGTTCGGAAAAATCAGGAATGAACTGCCGGTAATAATTTATCAGTCCTAACAAACTTCTGACTTGCTTTTTCGTAGTCGGAAGTGAGAGTTTTAGTATCTTGGACACAATGTTATCGTCTGTCGTGACAAAGCCATTGGATATTTTGTACCCCAAGAAGGATATTTCATGGTTGGCTATGTCTACTTTTGCAGGCTTTACCGTCAGTCCGTGCTGTCTAATGCGTTCAAATGTCTGTTCTAATGTCTTTATGTGCTCTGTCATCGTCTCTGTGTGAACACAGATGTCGTCAATATAGCAAATTATGTTAGGTATATCTACTAGAAGAAGTCGTGTCATACGTACGAATGTGGCTGGGGCATTGACTAGCCCAAATGGAAGTTTGCACCATTCGTACAGTCCCCAAGGTGTGGCAAATGCTGTCAGATGTCTACTCTGTTCGTCTACTGCTATTTGCCAGTAACCTTTAGTCATGTCTACCTTCGTAAAAAACCTAGCGTCTGTCAGTTCTGTCAGTAGATCGTCAGAGTTTGCCATTGGCTCAAGATCTAGAAGAGTTATCTTATTGAGTTTTCGATAGTCGACACAGAGTCTTATTGTGTTGTCCTTTTTGCGTACAATGACCATTGGAGATGAGAAGTCTGATTGGGATCGTCTTATGATGTTGTTTTTCTCTAAGTTGATGATCTCCTGATGTAAATGTTCTTTGTAATGTAATGGAATGGTGTATGGTCTGCATCTTATGGGTGTGTTTGACGTGAGTGTGATGTGATGCTGTACTAGTTCTGTTTGTCCTGGGTTGTTGGAGAAGATGGTGTTGTACTGTTGTATTAGGTGTTTGCAACTGTCTGTTTCTGCTTGAGTTAACTTTGGGTTGATTTTGATCTCCTTCAAGCAGTTTGTCGTGTCTAATGCAGGTGTTGGAATTTCGTCACTAGCCTCGTCATCTTCATGATCTATTATCACTGTACAAGCTGTCGTATCGTCTTGTTCGTTGTCTCTGTTGTAGTATGGTCTTAGCATATTTATGTGGAATATTTTGTGTTTGTCTTTTATTTGGATCTCGTAGTCTACAGGTGAAATCTGTCTCGTCACTTTAAAAGGTCCCTGCCAAGAATCAGTCAATAAGTGTCGGTCACTAGGTAACAGAAAAAGAACGTCCTGTCCAGGTGTCAACGTTATTGTTCTGTTTCCTTTGTCAGCATACTGTCTATAAGTAGCACCAGATAATTTTAGTGCATTCTTTGCAATTATACAAGATTTGATGATTCTTTCACGCAATGATGTAACGTATACGTATGATGATATGGGTTTAAGTACTGGAGTAGAGTCAGTTAACATTTGGTGATAAATAGTTAATGGGCCACGTGGTTTGGCACCATAGATAAGTTCAAAAGGAGAGAAACCGGTACTAGAATGTGGTACCTCGCGATAAGCAAAAAGAATAGCTGGTAGATATACATCCCAGTTATTAGGGTGTTCTTGCGTGACTTTTGCAAGCATGTGCTTTAAATCGCCGTTAAATTTTTCTATAATTCCACTAGAGTGAGGATGGTACGGGGAATTAAAACACTGCTTCACTCCCAACATTTTGGTGAACGCTTGGGTAGATGCGGCGATAAACTGAGTGCCCCTATCTGATTGGATAGAGTCTGGAAATCCTATCCGAGAGAAAATATGGAAGAAGACTTCCATTATATCATTGGCAGTTATGTTCTTTAGCGGAATAGCTTCCGGCCAGCGGCTACATTGATCAATGCCAGTTAGAATATATTTATTACCTCTAGTTGTTGTATGATTGAGAGGGCCCACTATGTCGACAGATAATTTTTCAAAAGGTCGACTGGCTAAGTCAGTGACTTGTAACTTTGCCTGTGGGTGTTTACCTTTTTTCACCAGTTTCTGGCAGGTGTCACAACTTCTGCAATATTCTTTAATGTCATTGCAAAATTTAGGCCAATGAAACTGTGTTAATAATCTTGATCTGGTCTTAGCGTATGCCATATGCCCTGCAAGAGGTATATCATGGGCAAGATGTAAGGCTTGCTTACGATAATTAGTTGGCAAAACAGTTTGCTCTGTTGTGTTGTCACCTCTGGTATAATACCTAGTGAGGATATCATTTTTCACAGCAAAATGCCATTTTGCATTCTTGGTTACCTTTGGCTTTTGGCCGATCAGATTAAAATATTTTGATAATGAAGGGTCAGCCTTTTGAGCTGTTACAACCGTTTCCTTCATGGTGTTAGTAGGTAGTGATACTGGGCTAAGCATTTGTATAGCCTCAGTTTGATTACTTTCATCTTGCACTCTAGCAGTGGATCTGGTTACTGCGTTCACACATTCAATGATATCAGATGGTGATGAAACAATGTTATCAATGATGTCATGAGATCTGAGTGCTACATTAGCTACCATACATTCATTAGGTGGTGTAACATTATCAATGATGACATTGGATGGTGATGTTATGCTATCATCAATACACAGAGATGTTATGTCATGAGGTTTATCATTCACCTCTGGTAAATTTCCAATTATTATATCACACACTGGGCTTGTTAATGCAGCGCACTTTACTTTCCCAGTGAGGAAAGGTGTTTCAATATATGCCCATGCTAGTGGGTACTTTTCAATATTGCCTGAGAATGTTCTGCATGTTACGTGCCTGCCTGTATAGTCTGTAGGCATTATGAACGTTCTCTTCAGACCAATAAGTGAGCTGCCCGTGTCTCGAAGGACTGTAGCAGACTTGCCATTCACGTATCCGTGATGGATGTTTATCCTGCCTTTAGAATCTACTACCAAATTACCTTCTTCATTGGCAATAGGAATGGAGTGGCCGCATGTTAATACGCCATCTTCATAAAAGGTGTTACAAACAGTACATTTATTTGCGTTAAACATGTCAAAAGCCTGTGCTGAGTTCACAGGATGTTTCTCTGATTGTTCTTCATCTGACTCTGAACTGTCAAACAAGGTGGCATTTGCTTTGTTGGTCATTTGCCTACCTTCACAATCCTTGCGATAGTGTCCGTACGCCTTACAGAGGAAACATTTACGCAAATTTCTGAAGGATCTACGCTCCTTATCTTGTCTGTTTACCATGTTTTGTAGATACGTATTATATGCGGGGTTCTTGTCGCACATCTCACCTTGATGGTGTGAAAGTTTACAATAATTACAGTGATTATACTTCTCAGATGTAGGTCTATGAGGTTTCTGCCTACTATAGGGTTTGTCATAGTTAGCCGCTGCTACAAAATTTATGTCAGTAGCTTCACTGGCAAAGCAATGTTTGTTGGCTGTGTAATACGCCGAACCACGTCTCTCAATCTCATCCACACTTGTGCATTCATTCTCCTGCAAAAATTTTGAAAATGCTGATGGAATGGATGAAATGACTTTATCTCTAATGATCAGATCTTCTAATCTTTGATAATTTTTGTCAATTTTAGCTGCTGAAGTCCATTTGGTAAATATATCTCGGACTAAGCAGAGGTAATCAGAGAACGTTTGAGTCGGTTTTGGGCTCAATTTGCTGAATTGTTCTCTGTAACCTGCTTCATCTAACATAAAATGTGCCATAATCTTTGATTTAAGATAATGGTAGTCTTTTCTGAGGTCTTTGGGGATGGTCTCAATGACTTTAAGAGGCTCCCCTGATAAACTCCTCATATAAACAATATTCCATTCAGACAGTGGAACCTGGTAATGTTCCATTAAAGTTTCAAAATTTTGGGTAAAGGCTGCGATGCAGTCACCCGAGGTATAATTACGTGCAATACCTTGATATTTCTTATACTGGTTTTCTTTCTCCAGTCTCTCAGATTTCTTATACTCTTTGTTAATGGCAGTCTCAGTATCAAGTTGTTTCATCTTCAACTGTAACTCCAGTTCTTCTCTCTTACTCTGAGCTGCTATTTCTGCTTTCTTGAGTTCACTATTTATCTCAGCTTGCTTTGTCTTTGCCGCCAGTTCTAATTCGGCTTGCTTTGTTTTTGCAGACAATTCTGCTTCTGCTTACTTGGCAGCTCTTTCAGCTGCTCGTTCATCGCGTTCAGAAGCTTTCTCGCGAAGGTGTTCAGAGTATTTATTCTCACTCCACTTTGTTAACTCATCGCCTGTTAACTTCAATTTTAACCCCATATCGATGAAATCATTTAATGAAGACATGATGGAAAATGTCAATGAAATACCAGCCACACAAATAGTTATAAGTGGTTAGTACAATAAACAATTTACAATTTGTGTTCTATTGACAATACGTGCCTAAAATTGCATCCTTAAAGTAAATGAAAAGAAAAATATACTCAAGTGCCCTGGATGCGGTGAAGAACGGTTGGAAATCGGGCTAGGAACTGTAGGGTCGCTACTTCGAAACACAAATGACCTCTACGCGCAAGGTTTCAGATGGTACGGAAAACCTGCTTTGTTTTGGAGGAAATAAATTAGCGTCTATTTGATGGTGTGTGCCTGCTTGTCACTAAGTATTGATTAGGTTTGTATGGCGTTGAGTGTAATTGTATGTCGTAATTTTGTCAGTCAACAATTTTTTTTTCAAAACAAGTCACTTTCTTTCCAAAACTTTCTGCTTTCCACAAATTACTTCACAAAAACACTCTCCATATATCTTAACACTCTACAACATTGATGTGCAGCTTTACATAACAGAGTTACGACACATACAGAACGTTGCGGCGGTTAGCCTTCATCAGCAAACAAACACATTCACAAACACAACATACAGTCAAGGAGAACTCCTGTGACTACATTAGAAGGTGATGACAGGACGAGAGGAACAAAT
The DNA here is from genome assembly GCA_963921405.1 of Cepaea hortensis. Taxonomy (NCBI): domain Eukaryota; kingdom Metazoa; phylum Mollusca; class Gastropoda; order Stylommatophora; family Helicidae; genus Cepaea; species Cepaea hortensis. The sequence goes on from OY992895.1 coordinate 26,855,843, forward strand.
GCATAGAAAAATGGAAGCAATGAAGAGAAAATGAGAATTGACAAAATGTTAATTGAAAAGAATGTTAGTCGAAGAAAATGTTTAATAGAAAAACTATTTATAGAGAAAAAAACTGTATACTCACCTCACGTACGGACCTTAGAATGACTACGGAAAACTTGGGTGTATTTGTATAGCGGTGCTGGATGTCACGGTACAGTGAGCACATAGAAAGAAGGGGGCGGGGTAGGAGGCGTGTAAAATTGCACTGCAATTGCACTGCAATAAAACTGCACTACTTTGTGTCATTTTATATTGTTTAAACTTTCACAGCTTTACCGCAGTTCCACCAAATTTTATGCATACAACATTGATGACACATCACTTACATCAAGATGACATTCAGTAAGGACATAGACATCAAGTTTACAAGATGGCGACAAGGTCACAATGGCGACAAGATCACAATGTCGACAAGGTCAAAACGGTGACAAATTTAACAATCACGAATGTTTTACACGTTTACAAAATCAAACAATATGTATGCACTGTACGTTCACAACTAGTCTCCATGTTTAAACAATGTAGTAATAAATCAAAATGAGCCTTCCACGATCACATTTACATGTACAATCAAGTTTGACAAAAATTATAAGTTCACAAACTCTAGTTTCAACCGTTAATCACATAAACACGTTCATTTCAAAGCCGGACGAATGCCCCCACGTCCACACATGTCAGGGTCTTAAACTTGGCTCGCTAACCTAACACATGTGAGACAGTACAAGTACAACGTGATTTGACTCAAGACTCAACGACACAACGTTCAATGGATTTATTTACAGATCATATACAGTACGATGATCACAACAAGATATACTTGATACTTCAATACGCTTACATCCACAATACAGCACACAGTCTATCTCTCAAGATGTCCAGACACTCGACTTTCAGGCACAGAAACCACACAACGCCTTTCTCTCATCATGCGTCCGGTCCAGTCGACGTCCCAGAGCTGTCTGCCTATAGCTCGCAACTTGCCTCCCCACCTGAGGTGGCTTCACGAGACATGCGTGCGTCCTTGCCTGACCGCTGGCCGTCTCGTCAGCCAACAACCTTGCAGGCAGATGACTACTACTCGCCTGGCGGCGTAACGAAGTTATGACATCCCTGCTGGGGACTAAGTCACCTGGCGGCGTAACGATGTCACTGCATCACTGCACTACGGAGACTCTGACACTGATGTGCCTGTAACATACCACCAAAAGAAAAGAATGATCAAATCAGTCAGAAAGCCACCAAAACCTGCTCAAGATGACTACCACGTTATGGATAGACCAGAACAAGTCATTATTCTGCGCCTCAGAACAGGGCACAATAGATTACGCAACCACATGTATACAAAATTCAAGATTGGTGAAACAGCCATGTGTACATGTGGATTGGCGTCGCAGACAGCAGAGCACATACTCCAAGACTGCCCAAAATATAACATATCTAGGCAAACCTTCTGGCCTAGAGAGACGACAGTGGAAGATAAACTCTATGGACCACTGTGTGAACTGAAAAAGACAGTTCAATTCATACAAGAGACAGCACTGCAGTTATAGACATATTTCAAGCGAACGAAAGAAGAAGAAGAATACAAGAACCGATTACTTGATCTTGATTTTCCTTTCATACTTTACGCTTTTGTACGCATCACCCTTCTGAAATTCATTTTATAACGTAAGTAGATCCGCAAATCACATTTTATGTACATGTCTAGACTTGTTTTAGTATGTGCTATTAAATTTAGCTTCAATTATTACCTATACTGTGGTGGGGCAGGGGGAAATTTTTAGGGAGGAAATACAAAAAGGGGGGGGGGGAATGACGTTCTAAACATATGGTAGGGGGGGGGGGGGGGGGAATGATGTCCTAAAAATATGGTGAGGGGGGGGGGGGAATGACGTCCTAAAAATATGGTGAAGGAGGGAATGGACCAAAAAAGGTTGAGAACCACTGGAATAGTAGCATCAGAAGAAAACAGACCATATTCTTTGGGCACGTCATGACGAGAGAAAAGCTAGAGTACTTCATGACAAGAGAAAAGCTAGAGTACGTCGTGATAAGGTAACAATTGGCGGGAAGATGGGGTAGGGCGAGACGGAGAACGAAGATGCTGGACAGTTTGACATTATGGCATGGATAAACATCAGTATCAGAAATGATTCGCAGCACACGAGACAGAAAACTATGGGCAGAGATGATTATCAACGCCATTTTCTTTTTTCAACTTTTATTCATCATAAAACAGTGTGTGTTTACAAGGTGTGGTGTCTGCCTTTACATGTATGAATACAACAAATTCATCCATATAGTATCATATACACATATGGTAAAATCACATACTCGGTATGTCGCAGTTTACCTACACATTATTTGCATATGCTTCCTTTCAATCTTCACAGCATACACACGGCATATATTTTAAACTTCCCTGTCTCTCTGTTTCGTCCGTCTCCCCACCCTCCTCGCCCTTTTCTCTAAACAGCATATTGAAAGCATCATTGCCTTTAAAATGTGAACTTAATATAAATACCAAGCCAGAAGTGAACAATCACCCTTTCGAGTTTTTTTTTTTTTTTTAAATGAGGTCTCGTGGTTCCCCAGGGGCCAGTGCCGCCCCATGAGGTGCGACGTTCCTGTGTGTCATTCGGATGACCGCCTCTGCTGGTGGTCCTGGCAACATCAAGTGCAGATACTTCTTCTTCTTCTGCGTTCATCCGGAATGTGTTTTTCCCCCCAGACGCGGTGTGTTTCGTTATGCGTCCTTGGGCAGACACCCTTCGGCCAACATATCCGATTTTATCGGGCGTTTTTTTTTTTTAAATCGGGTTTGCCTTCCCGGGTACAGATACTATTACTATTACTATACTCTGGATCTTAGCTACACCCTTCTACAAGGTCGAGGTTCGCGTTCGTTCCATTAGAAGATAAACACTTGATAAAGACAGAGTAAGCACCTTTGCAAGAACACGGGTCACCGACAACGCGAAAGGAATACCGGTTTTCCGGCTTATATTGTTTGCAAGTGTGTAATTTTACAAGTGTGTAATTTTACAATCTTCTAGCAGTACGCTATTGGTAGGCGGAAAGTCATTCTTCTTCCTACCCGTCAAGCTCTGCCCTAGATTGCGTCATTTATCGCAAGAGCTACACTACTAAAAAGTAGCAACAAAAGCAGTTAGCGGATGTTGAGTTATTACAGAAGCACCAATAAAGACATCAATATTTTTGGGCACGTTATGAGAAGGAATAAACTAGATAAATTGGTTCAACTGGCAAGATTGAGGGGAAAAGAATAAGGGGGTGTCAGAGAAGTAAAGATCTGGATGGCTTGACCACATGGTCGGGACTAGAACACAATCAGAGAAACCCGACGGATGAAAAAGAAAAGCATATGCAGATACGGGAAAACGGTTCGACCGAAGTCTTTATCCATTATATCATTACCCATACTTATTAAACCTCAAAAGAGAAGTCATATTAGGTTCCATCATCATCATCAAGTGCCACGCCAGCTGGCTTAAGCGTTCATGTCTCTCCACAGATCTCGGTCTTTGGTGTTCTGGATCAACTCTGCTGATGATATTCTCCATACCACCGTCTCAATCCGTCCAGCATCATTTCTCTTGGTCGGCCTCTACCTCTATTCCCCTCGATCTTTCCAGTCGTTACTATGTTCTCCAGTGCCTCTCTTCTCATCACAAGCTGTTTATCTCTTTCTTATGTTGCATATAACGTTCTAGTATCATTAGTCTCTTTCAGGCCTTCGTCGCTAGTTACTTTGGCAGTCCAAGGAATTCGCAACATTCGTCTTAGGAACCACACCTCTGTTGCTTCCACGTCCTTCCCAATTTTTTCATTTACATTCCAATATTCACCATTACACAGCAAAACAGGTTCTATATAGCACTTCAGCACTCTTGTTCTTACATTCAATGATAGTGACTTATTGCATAAGATACTTTTCATTTTCTGAAATGCAGCTTTTGCTTGCATTAGGGTCCATTGCCAGACTCAGATCAATAATCCTGTGACCGAGTCAGCCACAATTCGAATAATATTTTGAAGGGGATTGTTATTGAAAGAGGGTAACTGGTAACTGGATGTACATTTATAAGGCTTTAAGAATAGAATGCCAAGAACGAAACTATAAAATATATTAAATAATGAATAACATAATGAGTACTTCAGTAACGCTTGTCCAATCTAGGAGATTGAAAATTCATTTTTTCAAAAGTAATTTTTGCCCCAGTTTTAAATTTTACCTGGATAAGACAAGCATCTAGGGAAGTACTAATCTGTGTTACTTAGTTCGTCACTGTTCCAACTTCACGGCAAAGGGTTGCCCCATTATGCTCCGTTCCTGTGCCAGTGAATATCATACAAAATTCTCCTTACTGCCCCAGGTGAAAAGTGGAACAGACAAGAGTCTCGACAAACCAACCACCCACACAGGTATACTGTGCATAATGCCAACACAAAAGTCGGCCACGAAAAATACAGCTCATCATTGATGGAAGCGGCAGTCACTAGAAAACCACCAGCCACACATTACTCCATAAGGCAGCTCAGTTAGTTCAGCGACCTGCCAGCCGCCATTTTTCTGAACATGCAATTCATGCTACAAACAACCGCGGACAGATGTAAAAGCACTTCACATGAATTATTCTGTTGATGACAACTTTGGTTGAAAAGTTCGCCTGGATCTGCGTGTATTTTTCCACCAGTAGAGCTTCTCAGTCTATTCTAGGGAGTCTCCACGGTGAAGTGGGTACACCGTCTGCTTCGTGCTCCAAAAGTTGTAGGTTTGATTTCGGGCCACTTCGTTTAGTTCATGATTAGTTTTCTCGGAGACTTCTAGGGGTCGTCGCTTGAGCTACAGAGTTCGTGCTTTTCTTAAACTTTGAGCAGGATCCACTGCTTAAACAGACCGAGCCATATGGGATAAAACCCAGTGCAAGGAAGCAGCCTTTTAAAATCCCTTTTTAAAGTCATATTCTGTCTTTGTTTAGGCTTCTCTTAGTAAGTCAAGTCTGATTCCTTCCCCTGAGATTGACCCTATTGTCATGTTGAATATCCTTGTAGTAAATGTAAGTTACACATCATAACCCATTTTAATTTTTTTTTTTTTCACGTGCATTCAAATCACACAATGTATTAGCACTATCCAGTGTAAAAACATGTTACAATCAATCTAGTATATACAAAAAGAAGCTGGTTTGTTAAATGGCGGTAGAGTTTGTGTCTTCCTCCTTGCCATTCTCATTCTCCTTATCAGCTTCAAGAATGCGTTGAAGCTCATGGATGGATGTGATGAGCACCACAAACTGTTTCTTCCGCAGTTGCAGCTTCTCATCAAGCTGTTGCTTGGTTGCTGCCAGGTTGGACAGCTCCTTATCCAGGGTCTGAAGCTGTTTTGTGGTCTCCTGACTGTCCGGCTGCTGCTGTATTATCTTAGCCAGGTTGTCGTACTCTTGTCTGTTTGTTTTTTAATACACTGCCAACAGAAACTCAGACTTGGCCTCGGCAATCCTCGCTGTAGCTTCTTTGATTCTATTTTCTATATCCTTGCTCAGTTTTTCATAATTCTCCTGCTCAATTTTATTCATCTCGTACGTGTTCAATGCCTTCTCAAGCATGAACTCGCACTGACCAATCATAGCCTGCATGCGCTGATACATGGCTGCAGTGTTATCATCATCCTCCTTGGAGGAGGACTATCGTATAAAGGTTTTGAGCAGATTATTCAATCTCTTGTCATTGTTGCCACCTTCACCATCAATAAACAAACGCCCCTGAATAATATCGTCATACGCTGGGAGGCCAACATCTTGCAGGATCAAACAGGATATTTGGGGTAATAGGAGTAAACAAGTTTGCAAATACGAGTATTCTTCTTCTTCTTTCGTTCGCTTGAAATGTCTATAACTGCAATGTTGTCTCTTGTATGAATTTAACTGTGTTTTTTAAGTTCACTCAGCGAACCATAGAGTTTATCTTCCACTGTCGTCTCTCTAGGCCAGAAGGTTTGCCTAGACATATTGTAATTTGGGCAGTCTTGAAGTATGTGCTCTGCTGTCTGCGACGCCAATCCACATGTGCACATGGCTGATTCACCAATCTTGAATTGTGTATACATGTGGTTGTGTAATCTATTGTGTCCGGTTCTGAGGCGCAGAATAATGACTTGTTCTGGTCTGTCCATAATGTGGTAGTCATCTTGAGCAGGTTTTGCTGGCCTTCTGACTGATTTGATCATCCTTTTCTTTTGGTGGTATGTAACGGGCACATCAGGCTGTTCTTCTTTTGCTCCTTCCTTAGCCAATCAATCAGCTTTGTCGTTTCCAGGTATGGAAACTTTATGCTGACTGCTAAGTTTTTTTTTAAATACGAGTATTTATTTCCGCTTCACAAAAAAAGTTTGTGTATTTTTCACAGGGCGTCAAAATCAAACCCATCATTTGTTAACTGTTGTTGGTGATTTACTAAGCAATTTGATTATGTTCAGTAGTTTGCCATGACCGACATCCTTAGCTCGATGGTATGTCGGGGAATTGTGAAACGAGTTCCTTATCCTCAAGCCAGAACGTCGGTTATTTCCCCTTGTATCACAAAAACACAATTTCTTTGCTGTTTTAGAGAAGGGCAGTGGCCAGTTAGATAGGGTTATTATTTACGGTTAATTGTGCAGCATGTACTCACAACATTTTTGGGAGTGTGACACCCTCCCCAGAAATGTGCACTGATTGCAGCTGCTTTGCAAATGTACAATGTTTGTGACTTTAAGCAGAGGTGAACATGGCCAAATGGTTAAGAGAGCTTGCTTTTAAACTTCTAGTGCGCTGATGCTGAGGTAGCAGTTTCAACAACATACACGGTGTGCTGATGCCGGGGTAAGGGGTTCAACCCCTACACCAGACAGTTGGACTAAAATGTTGACCTATCGTCCTTGACTTGGGGACGTTGATTACAAGTACCTCTGAAGTTGGAGTGGGTTCACCAGATGTGGAATGACACTGTTAATAGGGAAAGCTAATTCACAGGTAAACATGAGCCCAGTGCATTCCCCAGTAGGGACAACTACTAGAGGTTGTAGCATGTGGGTGGAAGGTTGTAGCATGTGGGTGGAAGGTTGTAGCATGTGGGTGGAAGGTTGTAGCATGTGGGTGGAAGGTTGTAGCATGTGGGTGGAAGGTTGTAGCATGTGGGTGGAAGGTTGTAGCATGTGGGTGGAAGGTTGTAGCATGTGGGTGGAAGGTTGTAGCATGTGGGTGGAAGGTTGTAGCATGTGGGTGGAAGGTTGTAGCATGTGGGTGGAAGGTTGTAGCATGTGGGTGGAAGGTTGTAGCATGTGGGTGGAAGGTTGTAGCATGTGGGTGGAAGGTTGTAGCATGTGGGTGGAAGGTTGTAGCATGTGGGTGGAAGGTTGTAGCATGTGGGTGGAAGGTTGTAGCATGTGGGTGGAAGGTTGTAGCATGTGGGTGGAAGGTTGTAGCATGTGGGTGGAAGGTTGTAGCATGTGGGTGGAAGGTTGTAGCATGTGGGTGGAAGGTTGTAGCATGTGGGTGGAAGGTTGTAGCATGTGGGTGGAAGGTTGTAGCATGTGGGTGGAAGGTTGTAGCATGTGGGTGGAAGGTTGTAGCATGTGGGTGGACTATGCTTGAGTTCAAAGACAGCAAACGGAACAAAACATGTCATGTACAGAGATCTGACTATTAGGACCAAGAAAATGGAACAAAACATGTCATGTACAGAGATCTGACTATTAGGACCAAGAAAACGGAACAAAACATGTCATGTACAGAGATCTGACTATTAGGACCAAGAAAACGGAACAAAACATGTCATGTACAGAGATCTGACTATTAGGACCAAGAAAATGGAACAAAACATGTCATGTACAGAGATCTGACTATTAGGACCAAGAAAATGGAACAAAACATGCCATGTACAGAGATCTGACTATTAGGACCAAGAAAATGGAACAAAACATGTCATGTACAGAGATCTGACTATCAGGACCAAGAAAATGGAACAAAAAATGTCATGTACAGAGATCTGAGTGAACCCCCACCAATGTACACAACAATACGTATGCACAATTGGAAAAAATATAATGACAGAACTATGAGTTACAATACTACAACATTTATTTGCTAATCATAACAATAGACATAGGATGATTGTCAATATGAGGATGATGAAATCATATACATATTGATATTGATGACAAACATTACGTAACTTTACTTGTTACTCCATCTATCTGGATCTGTGGTCCAGATCCCCACTCTCCAGTAGACAACAAAAGAAAAAGAGCTTGCCGGTAGTCTGGCGATCCTGCCAGTCCTGACACTCCTAGTCAGTAGTCTCTAGTCTTGAGATCTATAACATAGGGCTCCTTGTGAGAGCTGTTCTGAAGTCAAACTTAATCTAACCTAAAACAGGCTAGGGACCCTTATTTAAGCTGAGTCTAGCAGACAGTGTCTGAGACACTATTATCTCTTTGGCATTCCCGTCATAAATTCTTCTTATCTCCCGCTGACGGTAATTGCAATTATCCCCGCAACCTGGCCATCACACCTTGCTCCTCTCTGTCTGGTACAGTCTACAGGCCCCGTGTTAATTGTCTTATCAGATCTGTTTTCACACATTCCTGAGTCTGCCAGTCAGAGTGGACGGGGCTTGTTTACAGCCCTGGGGCAATTATCTCTCCCTGGGTCAATGTTGTTCACACCTGGGCGATTTCCTACCTGTGCTTATCAGGTGTCATGCCTAGTGAGTTTTAATTACACAGTCCATGGCCCTTTCATTGTTGATTCAGCATGTCTGGGTCAGCAGTTTCCCAAGGTGTATACTAATTATCTAGTTGCCATTTTACTTGCCATCTGCAAGCTTACGTCATGGCTAGAGGCTTTTTGTGAATAATCTTACCTCACGACTACATAATTTTGGAGTAGTGTGATTAATTCATTCTTTCTCAATTTGGCCTCTCAAATTTGGAGACCGAGAAAAATATTCTGGGATGTTAAGGCGGCCAATTCGTGACAGAGCTTATTAAGTCGGGGTGCCCCACCAGCTAGATGAAAGTATTTATTCACTGGCGAGCAACCCTAAATAGTCAGAAACTGACTAGGGACAAAATCTATATGGCTGAACTACAGATTAAGCCCTGAATATCCAACGTACAGCTCTAAGTGGCTCGTTACAAAATTGAAATGAACTGAGCTGAATATTCGCCAAGGTATAGGAAAGAGAAGGTTAGCTTAAGATAGATGTTTTAAATCTAAATATATTAGTATAGACGACTATCTCAGTACAGGTTTTCTCCCTGACTGCTCCTTTCCTTGGTGTGTAAGTGAACCCCCACCAATGTACACAACAATACGTATGCACAATTGGAAAAAATATAATGACAGAACTATGAGTTACAATACTACAACATTTATTTGCTAATCATAACAATAGACATGGGATGATTGTCAATATGAGGATGATGAAATCATATACATATTGATATTGATGACAAACATTACGTAACTTTACTTGTTACTCCATCTATCTGGATCTGTGGTCCAGATCCCCACTCTCCAGTAGACAACAAAAGAAAAAGAGCTTGCCGGTGGTCTGGCGATCCTGCCAGTCCTGACACTCCTAGTCAGTAGTCTCTAGTCTTGAGATCTATAACATAGGGCTCCTTGTGAGAGCTGTTCTGAAGTCAAACTTAATCTAACCTAAAACAGGCTAGGGACCCTTATTTAAGCTGAGTCTAGCAGACAGTGTCTGAGACACTATTATCTCTTTGGCATTCCCGTCATAAATTCTTCTTATCTCCCGCTGACGGTAATTGCAATTATCCCCGCAACCTGGCCATCACACCTTGCTCCTCTCTGTCTGGTACAGTCTACAGGCCCCGTGTTAATTGTCTTATCAGATCTGTTTTCACACATTCCTGAGTCTGCCAGTCAGAGTGGACGGGGATTGTTTACAGCCCTGGGGCAATTATCTCTCCCTGGGTCAATGTTGTTCACACCTGGGCGATTTCCTACCTGTGCTTATCAGGTGTCATGCCTAGTGAGTTTTAATTATTTAATTACACAGTCCATGGCCCCTTCATTGTTGATTCAGCATGTCTGGGTCAGCAGTTTCCCAAGGTGTATACTAATTATCTAGTTGCCATTTTACTTGCCATCTGCAAGCTTACGTCATGGCTAGAGGCTTTTTGTGAATAATCTTACCTCACGACTAGATAATTTTGGAGTAGTGTGATTAATTCATTCTTTCTCAATTTGGCCTCTCAAATTTGGAGACCGAGAAAAATATTCTGGGATGTTAAGGCGGCCAATTCGTGACAGAGCTTTCCCCTTAAAAAAAAAGTTTCTGCCAGAAATCTTTTGTCAAAGCACGCCGTACATCCCAGAATAATGCCTAAGCACTCTCCGTTCTCTATCTGCCTAAAGGTTTCCAATATTCCTTGTGGCAGTGGGTTGTCCTGCATCTGCATAAAGACGTTCCATTTCCATAACCCAAAGATACACGGGATAGATCCTTGTACCTGGTTTTAGGCCGGGATTCCATGCAATAGCTTGGTAAAATCCGGTAATTGTCAGAAGGTTGTAATTTTACCCCTCTGGGAAAGATCACAATCAACGGGATTCTTCTACGCCTCTGGGCAGCAATCGTTTTACACCATTCACTCACGTGATTTACTCCTTTCAGCCGAGGATGTACCCGTAGTGAGGTCTTGCATAAGCTGGCCACAGCAAAGCTTGTCTCCGCGATTTTCCTCCGTCCTTTATAGATTCTTAACTGATCCATCAATATCTTCCTTTTGAAAGGAATAATGTTACACATCATGGTCCCATGATATAAATTCAACTGGCGCTTTCCTCCTTCAAAGTTGGGCGTACCAATCTTCCCTCCTCGGTGTCGCGGTTTCTTCCCCTGATAATCAGTTAATGGGCTGAGTTTCTCTACATTAGAGTTTCTTGTAAAAACCGTGCTAGAAATTGGAAATTTAGTGTGCCAAGTTGTCCTGCCTTGAGAAATAACATAGTTACTCCAGGGCGATAAAGTGGAGTTACTTTTGAATAAAGTATCCACAAATAGCTGATCTACTCCTATCAAATCGACCTGACTGAAGGGTAGATTGAGTCCTAAGAGTGTTGATTCCAAACCACTCTTGACTTCTGTTACTTCAGGTTCCTGTTGCTGGAATTCCCTGATAACTTCAGCTAATGAGATGATAGGCGTTTCTTCCTCCATCTTGTGCAAAGAATTTTCTTCTTTAGCAACTACAGACAATGTTGTCTGCACAATATCAGAGTCCATATTCTGGCTCATGACAATTCCCTGAGTCTCCGAACTGGTATACTGTGAGATAACAACTGGAAATGTTTCCTGGTCTGGATGTTCCTCTCTGGCCCTGCTTTCATGGGCTAAGTCCAGTTGAGGTAAATCCTGTGATGGGCTGGTGTCTAAACAATCCATCCCACTACGTAAATCATTTGAACTGATGTCTAGTGTCTTTTCCTGAGCTGCAGCCTCAAAGATCACAAGGGGTTCCGGGTCATCCTTCATCCCACTGTCAGTCAAATTTAATCCCACTTCATCCTCTCCTGAGCTGAAGGGAATAATAAAGTCGGTTACCTTTCGATCTCCGACCTCCTTAAAAGATGTCCTCAGGTCATCTTCCTCTTGAGTTTCACCTCTCGTTGAAGTAAAATGAGATTCCTGGGAGTCTTGTACTGGCGGACCAGTTAAATTATCTGAACTGATAATTAGTGATTCTTCCCGCGTTGCAGTAATGAAATTCACCTGGGATTCCGTTACTTCCATCCTCCCTATTTCAGTCAGATGTAATTCCACTTCATGATTCTGTGAACAGAAGGGAATGTGAGAATCGGCTAGGTCTCCGCCTGCGACCTCATTAAAGGTTGTCTTCAGTTCCTCTTTCTCTCGAGATTCATTCCTCGTAGAAGTTAAGTGGTTTCCCTGAAGGTCCTGTACAGTTAAACCACAATTTCCGTGGTGCAAACAGTTATCACGTTTGTGACTGCTTGAAATGCCCCTGGCACGTTTTTTCTTCCCTCTTTTCCGTTTAGGACTGGGTCGAATGAGAACTTGTAGTTCCCGGTCCACTAACTCTGATTCCGCGGTGGTTGGCAAAGATGTCCCTTCCTTCCTGGTTGGGTGAGAATCCATATCTCCTACCTTATGTTCCGCTAGAAAGGTTAGCTTCTCTGCATTGACTACTTCCATATGCTGTTTATTAATCTCTGCTTCTTCAGTTTTGCTACGCTCTTTTGCTTCAAATAACTCATCAATTGTTTTATTCATCTGTTCCTCCGCCATGTCCCACTCTTTCATCTCATCTCTGATGTATATTTCTAATTGTTCTCCTGTTAAGCCCTCTATTATGCCTAACCTTCTCGTGGACTCTAAGTAATCTGTGCGCGCCTTCAGATAATCTAGATCCTGGGAAGGTGAGTCCATATTTGCTAATGGCTAAATGGTAAGCTCTTATGTATCTATCAAATTTAGAGCTAAGCTAGAAAGACAAGAGTGAACCAATGACAGCAGAACCTAAACCAATGTGTAGAGTTTAGCCTCAGCAATGAAAGACAACTGAAAGTAATATTCAAGTAGTTTCTGGCGACCGCAGTGAAGTAAGTGTGAGAGATATACTACACAGTAATCAATACTAATATTTACCTAAATAAATATTAAAATGCACTGCATACATGTCATAATGAAAATGGCATAAGTAGCATAAAATGGCAAATCAATCAAGCAGTTAAATCATCAAACACATCAATGTAAATATGATTAAAGTGATCAGTTATCATTAAATGATGAATGATACACTAAATGATAAGAATTAAAATACTTATCAATAAATGATAGATGAGGTAGTTCTCATAAGTTCTTATCTGTTATACTTTTGAAACGTTATATATGTACTCTGAAACTTCCTCAACTAAAAGTAGCTACATTTGATGATAGTCTATTTTGATGACTGAAGATTACAAGAGTTAACTTTTAAAATCGTATGTCTAGGGTCTAGTACCGGAGTCTATTGAAAGCGAGAAGTCCGAATTCAAATACCGTACGAGAAGCCCAATCCGTAGGATTGGGTTAAAATTAAATCCCGGAGACGAGACACCAATCTGTCATAAGTCGGGGTGCCCCACCAGCTAGATGAAAGTATTTATTCACTGGCGAGCAACCCTAAATAGTCAGAAACTGACTAGGGACAAAATCTATATGGCTGAACTACAGATTAAGCCCTGAATATCCAACGTACAGCTCTAAGTGGCTCGTTACAAAATTGAAATGAACTGAGCTGAATATTCGCCAAGGTATAGGAAAGAGAAGGTTAGCTTAAGATAGATGTTTTAAGTCTAAATATATTAGTATAGACGACTATCTCAGTACAGGTTTTCTCCCTGACTGCTCCTTTCCTTGGTGTGTAAGTGAACCCCCACCAATGTACACAACAATACGTATGCACAATTGGAAAAAATATAATGACAGAACTATGAGTTACAATACTACAACATTTATTTGCTAATCATAACAATAGACATAGGATGATTGTCAATATGAGGATGATGAAATCATATACATATTGATATTGATGACAAACATTACGTAACTTTACTTGTTACTCCATCTATCTGGATCTGTGGTCCAGATCCCCACTCTCCAGTAGACAACAAAAGAAAAAGAGCTTGCCGGTAGTCTGGCGATCCTGCCAGTCCTGACACTCCTAGTCAGTAGTCTCTAGTCTTGAGATCTATAACATAGGGCTCCTTGTGAGAGCTGTTCTGAAGTCAAACTTAATCTAACCTAAAACAGGCTAGGGACCCTTATTTAAGCTGAGTCTAGCAGACAGTGTCTGAGACACTATTATCTCTTTGGCATTCCCGTCATAAATTCTTCTTATCTCCCGCTGACGGTAATTGCAATTATCCCCGCAACCTGGCCATCACACCTTGCTCCTCTCTGTCTGGTACAGTCTACAGGCCCCGTGTTAATTGTCTTATCAGATCTGTTTTCACACATTCCTGAGTCTGCCAGTCAGAGTGGACGGGGCTTGTTTACAGCCCTGGGGCAATTATCTCTCCCTGGGTCAATGTTGTTCACACCTGGGCGATTTCCTACCTGTGCTTATCAGGTGTCATGCCTAGTGAGTTTTAATTACACAGTCCATGGCCCCTTCATTGTTGATTCAGCATGTCTGGGTCAGCAGTTTCCCAAGGTGTATACTAATTATCTAGTTGCCATTTTACTTGCCATCTGCAAGCTTACGTCATGGCTAGAGGCTTTTTGTGAATAATCTTACCTCACGACTAGATAATTTTGGAGTAGTGTGATTAATTCATTCTTTCTCAATTTGGCCTCTCAAATTTGGAGACCGAGAAAAATATTCTGGGATGTTAAGGCGGCCAATTCGTGACACTCAAACCAATCTGAAAAATGCAATAACACATAATACATGGTTTGGTGCATACAGTTTAATATTTCATGGGCATTTTCTTGATGTGTCTTGTGTCTGAGGATTTACTAAAGTTACCTCAGTGATCATTTTCTCAAAATCTCTATTTTCACGGTGACATTCACATCTATTTACACTGTCTCATACACTCAGTCACCCCTTACACAATCACAACATGCTGTTGATAAATACATCTTTTCCCTTAAATGAAAGACAAGAGAATGGAAGGTCATCATGGTAGACATATCTGTGTAATTATCAATAATCAGAATACAAAATCATCATCACCTAACCACCCCTTCTTATTTGTCTCTCTTTCCTTCCCCAACCATCTCTCTTTTTACATTCTCCCTCCTCTCTCTTTTCTTTTACATTCTGTCACTTCTCTCTCTTTCCTTTTACATTTTCTTTCCTTTTACATTCTCTCTCCCTCCTCTCTTTCCTTTTACATTCTCTCTCCTTCCTCCTCTCTCTTTCTTTTTACATTCTCTCTTCCTCCTCTCTCTTTTCTTTTACATTCTCTCTCCCTCCTCTCTCTTTTGTTTTAAATTCTCTTCCTCCTTTCTCTTTCCTTTTACATCCTCTCTCCCCCTCTCTCTTTCTTTTTACATTCTCTCTTCCTCCTCTCTCTTTTCTTTTACATTCTCTCTTCTTCCTCCTCTCTTTCCTTCTACATTCTCTCTCCCTCCTCTCTCTTTCGTTTTAAATTCTCTTCCTCCTCTCTTTTTCCTTTTACATTCTCTCTCCCTCCTCTCTCTTTTGTTTTAAATTCTCTTCCTCCTCTCTCTTTCCTTTTACATTCTCTCTCCCCCTCTCTCTTTCTTTTTACATTCTCTTCCTCCTCTCTCTTTTCTTTTACATTCTCTCTCCTTCCTCCTCTCTCTTTCCTTTTACATCCTCTCTCCCCCTCTCTCTTTCTTTTTACATTCTCTCTTCCTCCTCTCTCTTTTCTTTTACATTCTCTCTCCCTCCTCTCTCTTTTGTTTTAAATTCTCTTCCTCCTCTCTCTTTCCTTTTACATCCTCTCTCCCCCTCTCTCTTTCTTTTTACATTCTCTCTTCCTCCTCTCTCTTTTCTTTTACATTCTCTCTCCTTCCTATTACATCCTCTCTCCCTCCTCTCTCTTTCATTTTAAATTCTCTCCCTCCTCTCTCTTTCCTTTTACATCCTCTCTCCCCCTCTCTCTTTCCTTTTACATCCTCTCTCCCCCTCTCTCTTTCCTTTTACATTCTCTCTTCCTCCTCTCTCTTTCCTTTTACATTCTCTCTCCCTCCTCTCTCTTTCCTTTTACATAATCTTTCTCTCTCCCATCATATTAATCTCGCCAGCGATGGGCACAAGCCATATTGCAACACTTGTAGAACGTCGTCATTGGTTCATCCGCAGATCTGGTCTGGATCTGCATAAAGAAAGCTCTTTTGTGCTCACACTTTGGGCAGGTCACTAGCGGGAATAACAAACAAGATCAATCATTATCACCAGCGCTTTTTTATTCCAAAAGTCTTAGGTTAAAAGAGAATAAAATTAGTAGAACTGCGGAAAAGCTGTGGACATGTAAAATATATAAAATAACACAAAGTCATGCAGCTTTATAGAACACAATTATGGAAAACATAGCATATTGTGGCAACTAGCCTTCAAACAAATACATACACAAAACACAACATATAAACACGAGGAAGACATTACAGTAACTACATTATGGCATAAGAACAAGATGGGAAGAATAAAGATGGAAAAAAAAAATGAGAACAATGAAAAAATATGCTACTTATCTCAGAATCCTGTGCTGTGATGTGAATTGTAACCAACAGACTAAAAGAGGCACTGAAAGACAGGTAATTAGTAACCGGCATGAGATTATCAACCGCCTCTTCTTACATTTGCTTCTTGAATCTACATGGCACAAGTTTTCACCTCCTCTTCTGAGCCGGCACAATTCACACTAATTAATTGTGAGTCTCACTGTACTGATTTTTGGGTGAAAGATTAGTGTTTGGAAGGGGTGAATGTAAGATAGGCCTGCATGCCCAAATTTGTGATACTTTGAAAATAAAGTGTGTGTGCTCGTTCAACATCAGGGTTGTAGCAATGTTATGTTGAATAATGTCACTACACATTGGGCATTTCCACACGGTTTCAGTCCTCCCATGCAGCAGCCATCTGTTCACTGTTCCCATGAGGGATTGGTTATGTTATCTTCTCGTTTAACCTCTAAGATGGCACTAATGTGCTTGACCAGGCTTCACTCCCAATTTGTTTAGTCAGATTAGCACTGGAGTCTCATCAGTAACCGCCAAGCGAGTCCACACAGCCATTGCAGCAAATTTCTGGCATAATTTTCTAGATGACGTATTCTCATCATGTTCTACATGTAAACACTAGACTATTATTTCAATGCTACGCACAGTGTAGGTAAGACATCACTTTCACTGCACAAAGATATCTCTATAAGTCTTTCAGTCTTCTCCCATAGATCACACAAGGAGAATCTCAGAACAGCGCACACAACCCCACTCCCTTGCAAGGAGTGAAATATAGCATGATTCAGACAGTTTGACTGCTTCGCTACAGACACACCCCCCCTTCCAGGATTCAAATGTGTATATATATCAGATTTCAGCCTATGCTGCTGCCCATTCAGCCTGTGCTGCTGCTCATTCAGCCTCTTCGTTTAGGTTTCCAACTGCAGCAGGATTTCTAACATGAGCAACATACACACATGATCTGAGTGTTTGACCTTGTCTGAGATCCACTAGCCTAGGATCAGGGGAAGTATAGCATCCTTTGTCTTTGGAAGCAAAGGTGGCAACCACAATACTGATCACATCATACACCAAGTGCCAGCAGGCCTATAAAAATACAGGCCTGGAACTATGTGCTATATGAGCGTTAAGATGTGTAAAAAGGTCCTTCACTTGTTTGTTTATATCCTCCTTTCCTTAATTTAATAAGTCCATGTCATGAAAAGAACGAGGTCTACAGGAGCCAGGGGCAGACATCATAACCTACAAACCACTTGGCTCCCAAAATAAACCAACACTACACAAAGTATCTAACAACGATTGCCTGAAAGAGGCTAATGAAACTAGAACATTATATACAACAATAAGAAAGAGACTAACAGATTTATTTTGTCATGCGATGAGAAGAAGAGGAGCGGCTGGTCGAGTGGCTTGAACACTGGATTCTCCTTCAGGAGACCCAGGTTCGAATCCTCGGTAAGGTGTGGTATTTTTTTATGAAGGGGGCAAAAAGGAAATCCTAACCTGCACAGTTTGTGACGACTGCACGAGCCAGACAATAGTAGCGCAAGGTACTATATTGGCAGTAAATGACAGTGACAGATGAGAAGAGAGGCAGAGGCAGACCAAGAGAAATGATGCTGCATGGATTGAGACGGTGGCATGGAGGAATATCTCGGAGTTGATCTAGTAAACCAAAGAATGAGATCTGTGGAGAGTCATGAACACCTACGCCAGCCGGCATGGCTCTTGATGATGCACAACCTAACCCAGCACAATTGATGAAATAGACTGCATGGAGACAATATCAATAAACATGTATTCCTGTTGAGCAGGTTTTTATTAGCCATATTTATGTGAAGGAATTGTATATTTCCATTGCTATCTACAAAGAAACAGATCAAGATGCAGACCCCATGAGAGACGGATTAGCCAGATTGCTGAGGCAACAAACACCATCTTGTGCCCTGACCACACAATGTCCCAGTCTAAACAGCTCTTAACTCTCCATTCTGTCTCCAACTTGACCCCCAAGAGCTATGCCGAAGAAAGTGCAGTTACTTATTGGACAGGTCAAGGGATAGAACTAGATAAAGAGTACATAAACCTGCTGCCTTGTAGCTAGACTGGGGACAGTCAAAGACCAGGGAAAGTAAATCCATACCAAAATTACTTGTCAAAGTCAGATGTACTGAGTTAAAAGCTTGAGGAAATAGTGCAACTCCCTTGATGATGAAAGTTCTTTGTTTGAAACAGAGAAGGTGTCAAGAAATTTCCAAACAACAGCATGCCAACTTCTGTTAGAGATGCTAGTCGATGCATGAACAAAACACAAAAGCTTAGAAAGAGTAGATGCTTCTGTGTGTTTATTTTTTTAAAAACCAATCTGTGCCATGGTCACCCATTTTGAACCTTCAACAAAAGTAAAAATCATATCTACTGCATACAGGATGTTTTCATCACATACCTTCTGTTGAGTCCACATTCTCCCAAGCCGAGGCACCTCCCAGGACATCGTCCACTTCCTTAAGCTTGGGGTAAACTTTATGAGAGATCTGAGAAGATGCACATAGACGAGTGTTATATTGATTCTATTCTGTGATTTATGAGATGGGTAGGAGATCTCAGGGTCGGCCTCTACTACGATACAAAGATGTGTGTAAGCGGGACGTGATTGATACAGGCGTTGATAATGCACATTGGGAGAAAGTCGCAGCTGAACGTGTTGCATGGAGGGCAACTATCAGAAATGGAATAAAGACAAAGGAGAAAATGATTGCAGATAAAGAACAGAACGTGAGAGACGTAAGATGTTGCAGGATGGTGGAAATGACCATGTTTTCACATGCATCCACTGTGGATGAACATTTACAGCACGAATTGGCCTAATCAGCCACATTCGCGATGGGTTGTAGTTATTAAGCCTTTTTGAAGCATAATGTTCCAAACTATCGTCTGTCAAGACGGAAAGGTGCCAGTGAATGTGATTTATTCTAAACTGCTATTAATAGATGAGAATATGCAAGTAGAAAAGTGTTATATTTATTTACATTCTGAGATTTATAGCCTACCTTTATTAATATATTAAATATGCACATAGACGAGTATTATGTCTACTTCTATTCTAAGATTCATTTTGATCTACGTTCTACTGTTATTAAAAGATGAGAATGTGCACACAGAAGAGTGTTATATCTACTTCCCGCAGAAGTCGGATGTGTCAGCCTAACGACGCAAGAACGCAGCTCTGCTGTAAACAGGCACAAAGCAGTCACATCCGAAAAAAAAAATCCGGATGAACGCAGAAGAAGAAGAAGATATCTACTTCTATTCTGAGAGGGTGTTATCATCATCATCAAGTGCCGTGCCGGCTGGCGTAGGCGTTCATGGCTCTCCATAGATCTCGGTCTTTGGTTTTCTGGATCAACTCTGCTGCTGATATTCCTCCATGCCACCGTCTCAATCCATCCAGCATCACTTCTCTTGGTCTACCTCTGCCTCTCTTCCCCTCGATCTTTCCAGTTGTTACGATGTTCTCCGATGCCTCTCTTCTCATCACATGACCAAAGAAAGCTGTTTGTCTCTGTCTTATTGTTGTATATAATGTTCTAGTTTCGTTAGCCTGATTCAGGCAGTCGTCGTTAGTTACTCTGGCAGTCCAAGGAATTCGCAACATTCGTCTCAGGAACCACATCTCTGTTGCTTCTAATTTCTTCTTAATTTGTTCATTTACATTCCAAGATTCACTGCCATATAGCAAAACTGGTTCTACATAGCATTTCATCACTCTCTTTCTTACATTCAGTGATAGTGACTTATTGCATAAGATACTCTTCATTTTCTGAAATGCGGCTTTTGCCTGCCCTATTCTGCTCCTAATCTCTGTTGTACATCTTCCATCTGATGTTATAAATGCCCCTAGGTATCTAAAATTATCAACTTGGTTAAGGATTTTCCCTTCTATTTCTATGTCACATTTTGGTGTCACCATTTTCTTAGATATTACCATTGTTACCGTTTTCTTGATATTCAAGGAGAGTCCTTTCCTTGCACTCTCTGTTACTACAACGTCTAATAATTGTTGTAGGTCTGTTGAATTATCCGCCACCAATACTGTGTCATCTGCATAGCGTATATTATTTATATTATAACCTCCAACTAGTATTCCTGGCATCTCTTTGATTTCTCTCATTATTACTTCGCTATACAGGGAGAAAAGATCTGGTGACAAGACACACCCTTGTCGTACTCCTATAAATACAGATTTCAGCATATCACTGGGTAAATATCCACTGCTGTAAATATCATTCAACATTTTGGTTAATATATCTACTCCAAATTCTCCCAATACTTCTAATTCTTCTATTGTGATTTCATCTGGCCCAGCTGTTTTTCCTTTCTTCATACGTTTCATAGCGTCAGCGATTTCTTCTTTCAGAATAGGTGGGCCTTCTAAGTTACTATCTTCTGTTAATTCTTCCCTTTCTCCGTCATATAATTCTCTTATATACTCATTCCACCTCTTCATTATAGCATCTTCCTCTAATATTATCTTTCCTGTTTTTGATTTCAAACACCCTGTATTTATTCTTATTTTTCTTTCTGTAAGCTCACTGATTTGTCTGTGCATATTTTTTGTATCTTTAATGGAATTTAATTCAATTTTTTTGCATTCCTCATTTAACCAACTTTCTTTAGCCTTCCCACATTTATCTTTTATTTCTTTATTTATCTTAGCGTATTCTTGTTTGTCATTTTTACTCTGTTTTCTTTTGTCCATCAGAGGGTGTTATATCTACTTCTATTCTGAGAGGGTGTTACATCTACTTCTATTCTGAGAGGGTGTTACATCTACTTCTATTCTGAGAGGGTGTTACATCTACTTCTATTCTGAGAGGGTGTTATATCTACTTCTATTCTGAGAGAATGTTATAACTACTTCTATTCAGAGGGAATGTTATATCTACTTCTATTCTGAGAGAATGCTATATCTACTTCTATTCTGAGAGAGTATTATAACTACTATTTTGAGAGAATGTTAAATCTAATTCTATTCTGAGAGAGCATTATATCTACTTCTATTCTTAGATTTATTACGATCTGCTGTTATTAATAGATGAGAATGTGTACATAGAAGAGTTATATCTATTTCTATTATGCCTATACTTCCATACCTAGGAATCACAAACAGCCAAAAATGCTGGGGTTGACTGCTGCATCCTGTAAAGGACATGCAACTAACTTATACCAAATGTCAGAGGCTAGGGAAGTGCAGTAATGGAAGGTGTGGCTACTTGAAGAAGATGCAGGAGTCAGCCAGCACAAACATGGACACACGATATTGCTGACATCTGGGTCATGGGGGTGTATGAAAGAGGCGGGAGAAATGGCCAGAGACTGATTGACTTTTTGGCCAGTTGTGATGAGGCTGATGTACTGCAAAGGACCTGCTTCACAATGATGTCACTGGTACCATCATCCTGGAAACTCTTCATTGGTTACTGAAGAAGAAACTGAACATATGGTAGAGTGCAGCGATGTTTATTCTTGAACTCATACTCATTGCAACAGACATTCAGGCCTAAGATTATGAACAGATGACATGGTCCTCTTCGGTCAAGATGGATAATTAATAACACTGGTTAGTGTGCTCACTTATCAAGATAGAAAATATGGGGTGCAATCCCCAGTATTATTCAATAAGTTGAGATCCCCAATAACAATCAATGACTTAAAAATGCATGCATGTTTCTGGCTAAGTACAACACATATGAGGGGTGTCGGTGGACAATTAAAACAATGTCTAATCTTTGTGATTGATAGAGACTGTGCCTTTCGTGTGATGTTTAACACACACAATAGTCGCTTGCTTAAGTTTGCAGAAGCCATAATGATTAATCTACATGGGCCAGTTTTGTGAAAACAGAAAGACATCATGTACATGCTAGTCAGTTTTAAATTACTGTGGTAGACAATTGACATTACTGTGTGAATATGTGTATATTTCAGCTTGAAGGATTTATCTAGTTATTTTACTTTATGTTGTCGTGTGAATTCTGCAGTATGTACCTGACTAGATGCAGAGAAATGTGTGAAGCAAGAAATTGTGCAATCTATTGTTTGTGTCTTCATTGTTATTCAAATTCACTACGGGAAAACATGGTTTTGAATGTCTAATCTGCAAGAAAATGACCTATATTTAATTAATTATGAAACAAAGTGATATATGAACTTTTTACGGGGCAGAATGGCCGAGATCGTTTTTTACCGGAACGGGCAAAACGTCCCAAAGCATCATTAATTACTAAGTGTTGTAAAAACGCGATCTCGCGGCTTTCCGAGGCTTCCGGTTGTCTACATCAGGTGTTATCGATGAGTAGATACCATGTGCGGGAAAACCTGAGGACATTATAACTAGACACTTGTCTGGAACCCACAAGATAGGACACACGCTGGGAAAACCTGAGGACATTATAACTAGACACTTGTCTGGAACCCACAAGATAGGATACACGCTGGGGAAACCTGAGGACATTATAACTAGACACTTGTCTGGAATCCACAAGATAGGACACACACTGGGAAAACCTGAGGACATTATAACTAGACACTTGTCTGGAACCCACAAGATAGGATACACGCTGGGAAAACCTGAGGACATTATAACTAGACACTTGTCTGGAATCCACAAGATAGGACACACGCTGGGAAAACCTGAGGACATTATAACTAGACACTTGTCTCCCGTGTGTTGCCGGGGCCCATAAGGGAAGCAAAGAATAGCAACACTGCAGCCTACCACGCATGTCGTAAGAGGCGACTAAGGAGGCTTGATGGTTCCGTCACCCTGCTACTGAGTGAGTGCGTGGCGCGACACTGTGAGCTGTGAGTTTCATGTGAAATGCTTTTGAATCTGCCCGAGGTTTTTTGGAACGTGACTGCATGTTCGGAGCGATTGCAGATGGCTTTGTCCCAGAGTTTACCGGTTTTTTCCTTATACAGAAATGCGTGGCTGCTGGGCTTCTGGTTGACTGCCACTACCATCGACGATGAACTGTATTTCGTGGACTGTGTGGGTGAACATCTAGGAAACATCCAGATGGGAAAATGACTGCAGAATCCATCAGAAATGAACTGGGTGTTTTGTGGTGGACTATTGTGTTGACATTCTGGTGGTGGCATTATGCACAGTGCATCTGTGCGGGCTGTTGTTTGTCGAGACTCCTGTCTTTTCCACTTTTCACATTGGGCAGTGGGGAGCATTTTGTATGATATTCACTGGCACAGGAACGGAGCATAATGGGGACGACCCTTTGCTGTGAAGTTGGAACTGCGACTAACTAACTTGTCTGGAATCCACAAGATAGGACACACACTGGGAAAACCTGAGGACATTATAACTAGACACTTGTCTGGAATCCACAAGCACGTGCGAGTGATTTGATCAGATTTGTGTATAGTTTTCAGGATTTTTAAGCTTTGTTTTTCAAAATGGATTTTGTCGATTCTTCAAGTGATAGGGGAGATTTTGCTGGGGTCAATTTAAGTGACATTTAAGTGCACGAATTTGACTGAGTCAGAGCTAGATATCTATCAGTTATATCAGCGTAAGCAATGTACACATTTCGGATCTTTCGGAGACTTTGAAAACGATTGCCGATCAAACAAAGGAGAATGCTAGACAAAAAGATTGAACAGATAAATGATCGACCATGGGTTCCAACAAATGCAACCAAAATGCAGGCAACATTGGATTATTTATTGCACGTGAGTAAAATAATAAATCTGCATTTATTTTCCTTCATTTTGTACTTTATTTAACAAAAATATTTTCACTAACGGCTTTTAGCTTAGAAAGTGTCTATTCCGAGCCAGCTCGGTATAAACTACTCCGTTTATTCAGAGCTAAACTATCACGTGATTTTTCCCGGTCCCGGAAACCCCGGGTGGTCCTGGTCACGTGATTTGCCTAGTCACGTGACTTAACGTATGTGACGTCATCGGGACATGAGCATGGCTATGTTATATACTTTTGTTGATTCAAGATCATATCCTCAGTAGCACAGTGGTAAGTGTCTCTGCCTGATAAGTGGGAGCTGTTGGTTCGATTCCCCGCTGGACACTTTTTTTATTTTTTAATTTTTCAGCAATTAATTGGGTGCAAGCGACTTTTTAATAAAAAAAATTTATGAACAGATGTTTTGTCACTTATATTATCTTATTTATATTATATAAAAGTTATCACTTTTTTATGTCTTTCAACACATCTTTCTCATATCTCTGTCTCTCACACTAGCTTCGTTATCTATCTATCTACTCTCTCTTTTCAACCTGCTTCACAAATACCAGGTTTTGCTGCACTTTATGTGCGTAGCATTTCCTTGTTTATTTGTTAATTCATCAGCCCAGTAAGTCGGAAGCCTGGTGTTTGAATTGCCTAATCATGTCTTTCTGAGGCGACGCATATTACTGTCAGCTTGGACCGGAATTATGAAGCCAGGGTTGCCACTTTTTTTTTACCAAAAGTATCTAGAAACGGCCCAAACAACATCCATAAATATCTATATTTCGTTGCAAAGTATCTAGGAAAAATATCCAGATTGAGAAAGTAAGAAATTACATATGTATTGATGTGACTGCCACTCTCCCTGGCGAAAAGTTTACGGCTGTCGCCGTTATCCTGTATATTCTCGTGAGTAACGCAGCTGCGCCCGAACCGACAGCGGTTTGAGCCGCGCTGGTAACTTACAGGGGTATGTGAGCCGGTCGCTCAGAAAGCAATGGCAAACTACTGAGCGTAATCTTGCCTTGTACATCAACAGCAGCTGAAAAATTCTGATGTTGACTGACTGCACCATCCTGTAAGGGATATGCAACATTAAAAAGAAAATTGATGTGACTTACCTATAGAATCATGTCCTCATCTTCACTGATGCCTGTCTCACAAGATGCACTTAGCTTGGATGATGAAGTTGATAAATAAAGTCAGCAACAAACATGGAAAGAGCGTGTGTGCAAATAAAGCAATTAGAGAGAAGAAAGAAGTTAAGAGAAAGCGACATTTATTGCAAAATATTTGAATACCTAGAAAGGCGTAAACACCAGAAACTGCACGAAGACGTTTTGTGCTTATGTCACAAAGACCCGGTAATCAAAGTACAAGATATCAGTCAGAGCCGTGTAACAGTATAGAGATATAACGTGACCCTTTGCCCTGCCTTTGTCTATGATCTCAGAGGTCGCTTTGGCATTATTTCAGCTTGCTTGCCACCCCCATTTCTTCCACATTCGTCTATTCATTTCAACATTTCAGTTAAATCCATGGGCACCCTCCGTTCTTTTCTTATCCATTCGCATGTTTAAGTTCTTGGGAAAGTTCCATTAGTTATACATACCGTCATCACCATATTGTGTCCTGCAAAATGTTGCAGGCGTCCATATATCTCACATACCTCAGTCCTTGATGTTCTCGATACGCAAGGGATACGCAACAATTTAAACAAAAATCCCTTACAGGACGTTGCAGTCAACATCAGCATTTTTCAGCTGCTGTTGATGTACTAGACGAGATTACTTTCAGTAGTTTGCCATTGCTTTCTGAGCGACCGGCTCACATACCCCCTAAGTTACCAGTGTGGCGTGAACCGCTTCCGATTCTCGCGCAGCTGAGTTACTCACGAGAACATACGGGATTACGGAGAAAGACGTTTGTTACAATGCATTATATAATTTGTGTTACTTCTGGAAGTATAGAAGTGCGAGCGCTGCTAAAGTGAACAGTGACTTGTTCGTGCGAAAGTTGCTCAAGTGAACATTAACTTGTCTGTGCGAGCGTTGATAAAGTGAACATTGACGTGTCTGTACGAGCGTTGCTAAAGTGATAAGAGAGAAGGCCGTGTCAATACAGATAGCTTCTCCCAAATATCATGAGACATCGGAATTAACCACGAATTAGTATTTTCACATTTACTTGAATATACATTTGGTTACTATACTACAATAGAACAGTATTGCAAGCGAATGAATTGAAATGTGAATGGGATACTCGACAAGACATAGATACACACAGGCACAAAACAAACAAAACTCTCATGCTTCGTACTGTGCTTTCTACTGTCGTTTTTTAGTTTATATATCCATTAGTTTATGTTTACCGGCCTGTAGCCGATCATGCCTGCTGACAGACGGACTATGTCATCTCTCCACCACACCATCTCCGACATATTTGCCCTCATACCCCAGGACATGTCCCGTGCAGCTATTAGCCTCGCACGTACTATTTTTAACATCACTCGCTTTTCTTGCCATTTGAATTTCCTGAATAACTGTCTCCGGCTCAAGGTTACACCTAAAGGCTTTCGGAGCAATATTCATCTCTCGTTGGGCAAACTGGTTCCTGCTGAGACACGGCTCTTCAATCGCCTGGCACAAGAGCAGTCCGTCAAGTACATGAAGCTGGCAGTGACTGTGCATCAACGACATATCTCCGAACTGAAGGACACCAAGCACAACCTGCACCGGACTCTGCATCTACTGACGTTCAACAACCAGCTTGCTTTCCATTTGATCACCTCCATCATTCAACATTATAATAGAGAGCTATACCTATGGCTATCCGCACGTAAGAAAGACAAAATTAGCCATCTACGTCCCCATGCCTCTTCCCCCACTTCGACACCTATCAGCCACACCAAAGTGGTATGCATACCGCCTGACCTACCACTGTCTCCGGAAGAACATGCTGTTTTAGGGAAAGGTCTCAGTTTTGTCCCTCTACGCCCCCGTATGGACAGTCGCGCTATTTTGGAAGATGATTCCAACTTCCACAGACGACTCCGCCTCAAGTACCACCACAGAGACAAGCCTGGTGAATCTCCCGTCATACATCAAGGATACAACGCATGCGTTACTCTCATTCAACTCCCTCCAACTGACTCCTGGGAACACATACAGACTATTCCTAATGGATGTATGTTCCCTTTATACCTCCATTCCTCACGCAGATGGCCTCAGGGCGCTACAGTTCTTTCTGGATCAACGCACAGATCAAGCCATCCCTACTCGCTCACTTGTGAGACTCGCTGAATTGGTCCTCACCAATTCCTTTGAATTTAATGGCCACTACTTTGAACAAATCAGCGGTGTCGCCATGGGCACGAAAATGGGACCCAGCTACGCATGTTTATTTATGGGACATCTGGAACACCAGATTGAACTCAGCTATGATTGTCTTCTCCCTTCTTTTTACCGACGCTACATCGATGACGGCATAGGTCTCACCGACATGGCAGAGGCGGAACTAAACCGCTTCATCAATTATGTCAATGACTTCCATCCATCGATCAAATTCACCACAGAAATTTCCACCACCTCTGTCAATTTCCTTGACACCACTATTAAATTAAACCATACAGGCCTCACGACCTCCGTGTACTACAAACCTACTGATGCTCACGGTTTCCTCCTGTACAGCTCATCCCACTCCAAAAGCTGCAAAGATTCCATCCCATATTCCCAGCTACTCCTCCTTCGTCGTATCTGTCAGGATGATAATCCATCGATCAAATTCACCACAGAAATTTCCACCACCTCTGTCAATTTCCTTG
The DNA here is from genome assembly GCA_963921405.1 of Cepaea hortensis. Classification (NCBI taxonomy): domain Eukaryota; kingdom Metazoa; phylum Mollusca; class Gastropoda; order Stylommatophora; family Helicidae; genus Cepaea; species Cepaea hortensis. The sequence goes on from OY992895.1 coordinate 26,883,727, forward strand.
ACACCACTATTAAATTAAACCATACAGGCCTCACGACCTCCGTGTACTACAAACCTACTGATGCTCACGGTTTCCTCCTGTACAGCTCATCCCACTCCAAAAGCTGCAAAGATTCCATCCCATATTCCCAGCTACTCCTCCTTCGTCGTATCTGTCAGGATGATAATGACTTCCTCGAGAGAGCCCATGAAATGCTTGACTTTTTCCGCAAACGGTCCTACCCAGAGGACGTCTTGTCCACAGCTTTCTGTCGCATAACCCAAGTCTCGCGGGAAATGTCCCTCGTCAAACAAACGCGACCTCCTAACAATGCACCCAAGCTCAGCCTCACCTTCCATCCACATGCCTATGCCATCAAGTATATTTTCATGAGACACTGGTCCATCTTGGAATCCGATCCAACCACTCGTGAGGTGTTCTCCGAAGGCCCTAGGGTAATTTTCCGCCGTAACCAGAGCCTCAGAGACCACCTTGTGCATAGTCCCTCCCCACCATTAGTTCATCTGTGGGCACATTCGAATGCCATCGTAAGAACTGTCTGACATGCCCATACGTTGTTCAGACACCGAAGATCACATTTCCCCTAGGCACCTTCTCCTTGAAAGATTCTTTCACTTGCACATCCCGCAATCTGATATATGTCATCATCTGCAAACGATGTGACATGAAATACATTGGTCAAACAGGCAGACGTCTTGCGGACCGTTTTAGAGAACACCTCAGAGACATCAATCAGGGCGCTGACAAACCTGTCCCCAACCATTTCAATTCCTCCAACCATAATGGAGTCGACGATGTATGTGTCACCGCATTGAAAACCTGCTACTCAAATAGCTGCGTTAGGTTAAAAATTGAATGCCAACTAATCAACAATCTGGGATGCGTCCATCCAACCGATGGCTGTAATAAGCCGATGGCTTCAGCAATAAGGAATTCCAAATTCCTTGGTAAACATTCTGACTGATGAGGCATGTGATAATGCTAGCTGCAAGGAATGACATACACTTTTCATGAGGATTAAAGATGGGATATCTTCCTTCAATTTTGCATACACGCCATGGTTGATACCGACCATTACCGATGCATTATTGGTTCCAATTGCAGCCAAATTCTTTAAGTTTAAATGTTTACTGACCAAAAGTTTCTTCAGTGCCCTTATGCGCCATTTGACTCATTACCGGGGGGGGGGGGGGGGGGGGGGGGGGGGGGTTTGCCAGATTGTTGAGCGTTGACCCAAGTCAGTTCAAAGTTTAAATAATGGCAGTTACCATAATTTACGCGCGTCCAGACCGAACATAAAATGGGTAAATGACACCGAAAGAAAAGTAAAATCTAGAAAGTATTCAAAATATCCGACTCCAAATGAAAAGTATCTAGAATTGCATCCATCATCCAAAGGTCAGAAAACGGTATCCAGATGCCGGCAAAAACCTCTAGATCTGAATATAAAATATCTAGAATGGCAACTTTGATGAGGACATCAATAGCAGGAAATAGTAGGTCGGTAATGTAAACAAAGATGGATGCCTGTAAACAGTAAGTGTACAGAAACGCAAGTTAACAATTCTTTAACTCGCATGGGAACACAATTATTTTTATTGGGGATACCAATCAATCTGGAAAATTATTCTTGATATTTAAACAGCTTCATACTTCAGCTCGGTATAAACTACTCCGTTTATTCAGAGCCAGCTCGGTATAAACTACTCCATTTATTCAGAGCCAGCTCGGTATAAACTACTCTGTCTATTCAGAGCCAGCTCGGTATAAACTACTCTGTCTATTCAGAGCCAGCTCGGTATAAACTCTCCCTTTAGCTTAGATGTGGTGTTATTACTAACCTAACTAACACTACATCTGACTGACAACCTGAAAAATTATGCCCGTTCAGAGTTACAAAAAGTCAAAACCTGTACCCTGTAAAGGATTAATATAAATTATAATATTATTATTATATTAGAATTTGAATTAGTTATTATTATTAGTTACATTTCATTCCTTACACCCCTACCTTGCGGTTGATGTTGTGGACGTACGGGCAGGAATTACAGGCAAACCTTAAGCACTTTGGTCCTTCTTCAACAACCAAAACGTTAGCACACACAGGACAAAACGTTAACATTTTGTTTGTTCTGATGTCAAAGAAATGAAAGTCTTTTCTAGCTGAACAGACTTGGTTCTATCTTGGTCTATTAGTACCGGGTGCGTTTGTTGTTGTTTGTCAGTGGAATCTACGACATGAGAATTGCTTCATTGCTTTGTACTTCTTAAGATGTGTAATTTACACACACAAATTCGGAACAATCGCTAAAGTAACACATTATGTTCATGAATAAAAACAAAAACCTTTCTTAATTTCATTTAGAGACACATGTACATCAAATGTACTAATTTAACCATTATATGTTATTGTTATTTGCTATCTGATAATAATTATTTGATTCTTTACTTTAGTTTTGTTTTGTTGTTTAATAGTTGTCTTTAGCATTTTTATAAGACATAGAAGGATATAGTATCAATAAGTATTGTAAGTTACTAGTAAACAATAGTTAATACTATAATAACTATCTGTTATCTGTGTATGAAAGACCCTTGGAAGTACGTGCACATAATAATTTTAACTTTAATACATTTAATTTTATTGATCTGCATGGAAGAAGAAACAACAGAAAATAAGTAAAGTAGCGAGGGAGCATTGATCAACACATTTCATTCAAAATTTCATCTGTAAGAACTTAGAAGTGTGTAAAGTCAAAGTGAGCACAACTTTCAAGTTGAACTTGACTTCTACTTCTTGATTCGAACTCCGACCTTTTGCTATTATTAATATTAAAATTATTAAAATGTTTTGCATATCCTTTAAAGGACATCGCTGTCAACATCATCAGCATCTTTCAGCTGATTGTGGATTTCTTAGCAAGATTACATTTACGCTCAGTAGTTTGCCATTGCTTTCTGAGCGACCAGCTCCATACTCCATACTCTCATAAGTCACTGGCACGACTCGAACCGCTTCCAATTCTCGTGCGCTCACATCAACCACGAGAGTATTCGGGGTTACAGAGAAAGCTGCTAACCCCTCGGCCAGGGAGACCAGCATTAAAATTATTAAATAATTAATTAATTAATTAATTAATTAATTAGTTCTCAACAGCTACAGCCTTTTTCTAGGCACTTAAATTTATTTTCCAGTCATATTTAGATAACCAAATGTGACTAAAATAATATTTTGATTTGGGATCTAATTTACAGTATGTGAGTATGCACTCCTTTTTTTTTGTACCTCATTCACTGTAATTGCCTCTGCGTCGATTTTTGCTAAGATCTTCTTCAGTCTTGCCTGGACCAAGCATTAATTGATATTAATATTTTTTATTAATGACCAGTTGCTTATTATGAAATTATCTGTTGCCAGCTGTTTTACCCATGTACAAGAAGGCAAGACGAATTGGGTTGGGAGAATATACAATCATTTTCTATTTTTGTGAAAATCCAGTCGATCCAGGTCTGCATAAGTTACAGGTGAATGTCATAACCCCTTTGACATTCAGCCCTTGCTATCTTATTTGTGATGAACAAGGTCAGAAAGTGGATGGTAATTAAGGCAACAATGTTGGCCGATGATGAAGATTAATTTTATGTTAATGATAATTGCAAAGAAAAACAAGATGATTGTAGCGACAATGATAAAATGGCAAAGAAGATTTTTTGTTTTGTTTATCCATAGTGGTTTGTGTTATGAACTACATGTTCAGGAAAAAGGCTTGTTTGCTTTATGCAGTAATGCATGTGCAGGTTTTCTAGTGACTGCTACTTCCATCGACCATGAACTGTAGTTTAGTGGCTAACTGGCAGTGGCCTTATGCTTGCATGCATGTGCATGCTGTTAGTTTTGTTGGGACTGCTGTATGTTTCACTTTTCACATGGGACAGTGAGAAGCATTATGTATGGTTGTCGCTGGCACAGGAAGGGAACAATTATTGAATGACTTGTTGCCTTGAAGTGGGAACCGTGACTAACAAACCTTAACTCTGGAAATAAATGTTGCCTGGGCAGCACTATTAGGCTACTCTTTTTCAATTTCCAACTGCCAAGGGATTTTTTATGTGCGCAGCAATACACACAGGCGTCCGATCTCAATCATCTCAAAATTTTGAGTTAAAAATCTACCCAAAGTATTTCAGGATCCTCGCCGGTGCTACGGAGTTTATGCACTGAGCTGATATTCTCAGAGTTAGGAGTAGAACGGATCACTTATGGGTTACACCCATGTGCCTTAATGGTGATCCGTCGACTAAACTAAACTCTGAAAATTATGCAGAAAGGCTGTGCAACTTCCACTTTTAGTGTAGCAGTGAGTTTATTTCATTTGTTCTTGATTCATAAGCACCATGTGGTTACCTCTTAACCTCATTACCCTCCTCCCACCCCCATTATCCATTTTGCAGATTTAGCAATGGCAGATGTGGACACCACAACAGATGTCAAGCCTGATGTGGATCAAGTGACCATTGTCAAGAAGGGGCATGAAGTAATTCCTACTTTCACACACTCCGAGGCAATGAGCACTGCACAAGACATGCTGAGCGGCCTCATTGTGGTAAGGGAACTCCACACAGACATTGAAGTGGAGTCTGTTGAGAATTAAATATCTAACAGCTGAACATTTGGTTTGGCAATGTAGTACCTAACAAGTGGGCATTGGGTTTGACAATGTAATACCTAACACCTGAACATTGGGTTTGTCATTACAATACTTAACAACTGGGCATTGGGTTTGACAATGTAATACCTAACACCTGGACATTGGGTTTGTCAGTACAATACTTAACAATGGCGGGAGTCTCTGTGGCGAAGTGGTCAAGCCGTTTGTCTCGTGCTCCGAAGGTTGTGGGTTCGATTCCGGGCCGCGTCCTTCGGTTTACGAGTTAAATGTTTCGGAGACACCTGTGGGTCGTCGCTAAAAGCTACGGAGTTCGTGCTTTGTGCGACGCTTTCTGTGCTGCGGAAAGAGGCCGAGCCATATGGGATAAAACCCGGTGCAATGAAGTCACCCCTGTCGACTTTTAAGCGACTTTTTATACTTAACAACTGGGCATTGGGTTTGACAATGTAATACCTAACACCTGGACATTGGGTTTGTCATTATAATACTTAACAACTGGACATTGGGTTTGTCATTATAATACTTAACAACTGGGCATTGGGTTTGACAATGTAATACCTAACACCTGGACATTGGGTTTGTCATTATAATACTTAACAACTGGACATTGGGTTTGTCATTATAATACTTAACAACTGGGCATTGGGTTTGACAATGTAATACCTAACACCTGGACATTGGGTTTGTCATTACAATACTTAACAACTGGGCATTGGGTTTGACAATGTAATACCTAACACCTGGACACTTTGTTTGACAATGTAATACCTAACATCTGGCATTGGGTTTGACAGTGTAATACTTAACACCTTGGAGTATGTTAACAATGTGGCTCTTTGTGGCAGGTTCTACTAGAGCATTCTTGTGAGATGGCTAAACCATGTCATCTGTGGGTGCATTATGAAGCTATTTATGTTTTCAAGATTTCCCCTGACAACAACGACTTGTCATTTAGTAAAACAGGCAAGGATATTTGTCAATGGCTTGTCATTTAATAGTACAGGCATAAAAACATTTATCAATGACTTGTCATTTAATAATATAGGCATGGCTTTTATCAATGACTTGTCATTTAGTAATTCAGGTATGGATATTTATCAGTGACTTGTCATTTAGTAATACAGGTATGGATATTTATCAATGACTTGTCATTTAGTAATACAGATATGGATATTTATCAATGACTTGTCATTTAGTAATACAGGCATGGGCATTTGTCAATGACTTGTCATTTAGTAATACAGGTATGGATATTTATCAATGACTTGTCATTTAGTAATACAGGCACGGACATTTGTCAACAACTTGTCATTTAGCAATACAGGGATAAACATTTATCAATGACTTGTCATTTAGTAATATATGGCATGGACATTTGTCATTTGTAGAACTGGAACTTAGGAACAGGCTGTCATTGGCAGGACTCATTTTGCACTCATAGTTTTGGAGTAGAGTCAGCATGGCCACGTTGATTGATGCGCATACGATTAAACTTCTGGCATGCTGACGGCGGAGTAGTGGGATCGTTACCTACACTGATAAATTAAGACTTTTAACGTTGACTTCTCATTCAGAAAGCAGTGGCAAACTACTGAAAGTGAAATTGCTGAGTAAATTAACGTGGTGTTGGGGTTGATCTCAGTGTCCTGCCAAAGACCTGCAACTTAAAAGGAAAAAAATTGGAGTGGGGTGATGATTACCTGAGGCTTTACCACTTTATGATTTCTGGTCACTGTATCTCTGAAAATCCACTCCTCATCATCTTCCACTTTTGCCATTGAGCGTCGTGGGGGAGGAATAGTTGACATTCCAACCCTGAAGGGTGGCACTGGATAGTGTAATTCCGTGTGACTGTACAGTGTCTTTGATGTTGTTAGCCCATTTTCTTCTCTCATGTTGGACAGGTCAAGGGACAGGGACCAGATAATTGATACATAAACCTTCTACCTGGCTGGGGACAGTTAAAGGCTAGGGAAAGAAAACCCCGAAAACTGCTTATTGAGGTCTGATACCCTCAGGCTTGACAAAACACACCTCACTTGATGATATTGAATATGTTAGTTAGTTAGTTAGTTCGTTCGTTAGCCGACAGATCATCCTCATTGCACATCGAACCATTCAGTCCATAAGTGCTTGGATCCCTTCCTCAGTAAATCCCGCAGCATGTAGCGGCTAATGACATCAGTTCTGTGTTAGTTTATTAATCTTCTTTGGCTTCCCACGTAGTGTTCTTGTTTGGCCACACCTCTTTTAACTTGCTGTTCTCACAGTCAGACCATGGTTGTAGATTCACAGTCATTACTTGGCTCTTGCAAACGATTTACTTCTCGTAGAGTATTCAGTATATCAACCTGGTCCATGGCTCGTCCACCTTCCACAGTTGATGAATATGCTAACCCTATGCTACCTGTGGAATTACTAATAAACTACAAACATTCATTCACTGGTGCCTGCGCAGAATAGTGGGGGGTAAAAGGGTAGGACAGAATCACCAATGTGGAGCTCATGGAGAGAACTAGACAAATTCCATTGAACCAAGAGGTGAGGAAAATACTCTAGCGCTGGATAGGACACACGCTGGGAAAACCTGAGGACAATAAAACTAGACACTCTCTTGTCTGGAACCAACAAGATAGGACACACACATAGAAAACCTAAGGACAATGTAATTAGACACTCTCTTGTCTGGAACCCACAAGATAGGACACACGCAGGGAAAACCTGAGGACAATATAACCAGACATTCTCTTGTCTGGAACCCACAAGATAGGACACATGCCGGGAAAACCTGAGGACAATATAACCAGACATTCTCTTGTCTGGAACCCACAAGATAGGACACATGCTGGGAAAACCTGAGGACAATATAACCAGACATTCTCTTGTCTGGAACCCACAAGATAGGACACACGCTGGGAAAACCTGAGGACAATATAACCAGACATTCTCTTGTCTGGAACCCACGGATAGGATACACGCTGGGAAAACATGAGGTCAACATAACTAGACACTCTCTTGTCTTGAACCCACAAGGCAAATGAAATAGCGGGAGACCTAAAACCACACGACGAAGGGAATTACAGACAGATGAATAATATTGGGAAGACAAGGAGGGAGCTGCAGGAGATAATAAAAGACAAAGGGACCGAAACATTTGGTGAGGGGGGAGGGACCTCTTCTGATGCGTAGAAGCTTCCTGTTGTGCTTGCTCTGCAGTAGAGCTTTTCTTTACCACTAGGTCGGCTTGGCATGATTTGGTTGATGGCCTGTTCCCCAATAGGGGGAAAGGACAGAAGAGCTACCAGTTTTAAACTTGCACACCGACTCTGGGAATTTCCCTTTATGCTCAACACAGCAGCCCTAAGCCCATGATTGAATTCACCACACTCCTTTTTAATGAGATTATTTCATATCTGATAACTGCTCCACTATGTTGCAGAGAAGCTTCATTAGATCACTAAAACTGGTAGTATCATAAAATATTGCAAAGCTGTAAATTGTCAGCTCATCAGATTATATGTAATATTGCTTGCACACACGCATGCACGCGCGCGTGCGCACACACACACGTTTTTTTCTCCATATCCTTTTTACAGGATGTCTCTGTCAACACCAGCATTTTACCGCTGTTGTTGATGTCTTGCCAAGTTTATGTTCAGTAGTGTGCCATTTCTTTCTGAATGACCGGCTCCCATACCAATTTGTTAAAACCCAGCACAATGCTGTCTGCTGCCAAATTGTGCGCAGCTGTGTTTCAAACGCAGGTAAGCAGAATTACGAACTGCGTCCGAAACACCATAGCCACGGAGATATATTGTATATCTTTGTCAGATATGTCTAAGCTACTGTGTGGCAGTAGACAGTACTATCTGTTGAATGTTGGCGGTGCTCATCAAACCCGACACCCCACATTGTGCCAATGGCTTCGGGCAGAAGAGAGCAATTGGGAGGGCACAAGCCTTATCCTAGTGCGAGGAAATGCAACCTAATGACTAAATGTCATGGCAGCGCAGACCAGGCCTTTACTCTTGTTTGGCAACTGGTATAAGATCGAAGCTCGGACATGCAAACAGTTAGAGTACTGCTTTGCTGATCTGGCAGCTTCTGCAGCTTGTCTTTTTCCAAATCTGTTGGTGTTACCCTTCCTCCGGAGTTAACTAGACAGGCCGAGAGAAGTATCATGTTGCATGGGCAACACATGGTCTCTCCAATTCAGCCCAGTCTTTGTGCTATGGAGAAATATAATTCCATTTTACAAACTATCATCTGTCAAGACAGCAAGGTGCCAGTCTGTCAGTCATTTCATGTTTGAAAATTGTGTAACTTCATATGTATATTTCAGAATGACCCTTTACTTCGGGACCTTGATCCTCATGTTACCTTGGAGGAAGTGAACTCTATGATTGCTTTAGAATATGGTCAAGCGATGGTGGTCAACATACGACGGATGGACAATGAAGTTGTTCGTAAGTGTTCCATTCCTAGTTCCTTCTGTATATATCACATCTATTTCAACATGCATGTGTGCACACACGTGCACACACACAGAAAACAAATGAATTAACAAACTTTATTTTTAAAGAGGCACAAATTGGGAACGTAGACTCATATTACATTCAGCTCTTCCAACCATTCATCTTTCGCAGATCAATGTTATGTTATATTTGTTTATTTGGTTGTTTTGGGATTTGAGGTTTGAATACTGAGCACAACCCACTACTGGCAACGCTGATCATATTCCAGTACGAACCTTAGACCTTGTCTATGTCAGCTTGGAAGCACTAGATTCGAGTTTCACTGTCATTTGAGCTTGTCAGTAGTGCATATCTGTGACTGGACTCGGGATCGAACTCCAGATCACTGGCATGTGAGGCGTTTGATCCTGGGTCAAGTCAGGGATATGCACTACTGGTGAGCTCAAATTAGAGTGAAACTCGAGTCTAAGGCTTCCAATGTGACGTAGACAAGGCCCAAGGTTTGTACCAGTATATGTTATATGTTATCCATGGCACATTTGCACAGAAAAAAATGGTAATATGAATGCTGTGTGTATAAACAATGCATAGTAAAATGTTAGACAGACAGGTGGATAGCCATCCATCAATCCATTCACCCACCCACAGTAACACAGTCGCATTTACATACACACACATACACACACATAGGGCATTGGGAAAACCTGAGAATTGAATTTTTGCGTTCGCTCGCTTTGAATTCAGGTGTAGTCCACACATGTGCTACTGCTTCTAGTTACTTCTGGATAGGACATTGAGAAAACCTGAAAGTTGTAATTTTTTTTTTTTTTTTTTTTTTTTTGTTGTTGTTTTTTTTTTGTTTGTTTTTTTGCAATCGCTTGCTTTCAACTCAAGCGTAGTCACTACACATGCTACTACTTCTTCTGGACTGATCTTTGTGTGTGGATTAGCTTTCCCTATTTCCACTGTCCCTCGCCATCAGGTGAACCCACTCCAACTTCTGATGTACGTGTATTTTACGTCCTCAAGTCAAGGATGAGAAGTCAAGATTTTAATCCACCTGACCGGTGTAGGGGTTGAACCTGCTACCTTAGCATCAGCACACCGGGTGTTTAAGAGCAAGCACTCTGATCCATTCAGCCATGCTGACCCTTTGAGAATTGTATAACTAGAAAAGCTGGAATCCACAGGGTGAAAGAAATAGGGGAAGACATAAAAACACATGGAGGAGAGAAGAAGAGACATAAATGGATAATTTCATGAGGACATGGAGTGAGCTGTATGAGCTAGCAAAGGACAGCAGGGCTTGAGATCTTCTTCTTCTGCGTTTGAATGGTTCGATGTGCAGTGAGGATGATCTTTCGACTAACTAACTAACTAACTTCTACGTTCATCCGGAGTGTGTTTTTTTCCAGACGTGATTGCGTTGTGCCTGTTTATTTGCGCCTTTAGGCCGACACATCGGACTTTTGCGGGTTTTTGTTGACCAGGTTAACCTTCCCGGGTGTTTCGAAGGACATTCCACTCTCACTCTGATGTTTTTGCATTGTGCCTGTTTATTTGCACCTTTAAGCCGACACATCCGACTTTGGGGCATTTATTGACCGGGTTAACCTTCCCGGGTAGGGCTTGAGATGAGGTGGTTGAGTTGAGCTAAGAACCAACATCACTGCGCTGAGGACATTCCCATATGCGCTCTGTCCCCTCATTCAACGGCCAGCGAAGAGTCATACTACTAATCGTTTCCACCACTGTCTGATTGAAAATGAGGTGGTTGAGGACCTAAACCTAAAAGTTTGATAAAGAGTGAAAGAAGATGATTTAAATACATACAGAACAAACAGCACACTATCTTTAAGCCAGAGGATTTTCAGTTTACATATATCAACATATACGTGGGCGTCTCCGTGGTGGAGTGCCCTTGCGCTGTGAAGGTCTTGGGTTCATGTTTGGACTGCTTTGATCAGACCACAAGTGCAATTTTTCCAGAGTCTTCCTGGGTGTCATCGCTGCACCTGTGGAGTTCATGCTTTTTACAATACTCTCAGTCGGTGGTTTGCTGTTTGGCAGAGAGATATTGAGTCAGGTGAGCTAAAACCTGGTGCAATGAAGTCGATCCTCTTTATATAGAGGTTAGTATGGCCAATTGGATAGGAACACTTGCTCTTAAACTTCTGGTGTGCTGAAGGCAAGGTTGTGGGTTCAACCCCTAAACCGGTCAGATGGACTAAAATGTTGACTTCTTGTCCTTGACTTGGGGACGTACATTAAAAGTACCTCAGAAGTCGAAGTGGGTTTGCCTGATGACGGTGGGCACTGGTAATAAGAAAAGCTAGCCCCAAAGAAAAATAACCTTTATGCACATGTAATGATTTCGTGAATCTTATGGGTTTTTTTTTAACTTCTCAAATTTTTCAGCAATAGTGGTAACTCAAAAGGCACGAGTCATTGAGCTGAAGCATGCCATAAAACGGCATTTCACACTGAGACAGATGAGAACAGGTGGAAGCACTCGCATCAGCTGGTAAATCTTTCATTCATCATGTAATGTTTTTTTTTAGTTTAGTCGATGCATCAACATCACAGCACACGGGTGTAACCCATAAGTGCTCCATTCTACTCCTAACTAAAGCCTGAGTCTGGAGAATCTCAGCTCAGTGCACGAACTTCGTAGCACCGGTGAGGATCCTGAAATACTCTGGTAGATTTTTATCTCGAAATGTACTACAAGGAACTGTTAACTGGGCCACCAGGTCAGCCCAGTGTAACATGACTGCCAGAAAATCTCCTGCATGATTCCCTGGACGCAGTCAAGGGCCATGGGCTGTTCAGAGGAAAATCATGGATGGCTCATGCAGAAGTTACCATCACATACGTGTGCACGCTTGAGAAGATTGACAGAGGCAAGGAGTGGGTTATAGTGCCGAATAGACATTCAAGTAGGTTACCAGTCAACAGCATACCACAACAAGCAATGATGTACAGACCAGATGGAAACAGAGGAAGAGGCCGACCACGTAAACGTTGGATGGAGGGAATAGCAGAGTCCATGGGAATATCGATATATGAAGCCCATAATCGGGCACTCTCACGAAGTTTATACTTCACCTCGACACCGCAAGGTACAAGAGGAACATGATGAGATGAGAGGTGAGACATTCAGATTTGTGTGGGGTTATAATCACATTGGGACGTGAGTGTAGGGAGTGGCCAGCAGGAGCTATGGAAGCTGAAATGTAGCAATTAATTCATGGCTACTCTCGTCCTGGCGATGTGATTATCTGTACTGATGGCTCTGTGTTAAGAAGCCAAAAAAAGTACCTGGAGATTCATAGCAAAAGAAAATGGCCATTGTTTAGTAAAGGAGAGCTTGGCATATGACACCACAACCTAAAGTCTGAGAATGGGGGCGGAGGAGGTTACTGCAGCTTTCTGCAGGTTGAAGAACAAACTGTATATGCATGTGGTGATTGTAACTGATTCACAAAGCATGCTGACAAAGATGAGGACTGGCATGCTTCGTGCAGAATGTAAGACAGTATATCCATATATGATATATATCCATGTAAGACAGCATATCCATGTAAGACAGTATATCTAAGTCAATTAGAATATCCACATAAGTCCTTGTAAGAGATAAGTGGCCGTGCTCTGTTCCCACTCATGCCACGTCTGTCCAGCTGTAACTGTACACAGTACGGACTGAGAATCATGTGTGATCTAAAGGGGTGAATGCAGCACTGATGAAACTGTCAGAGGAAGCAGTGAAAGTGATCCTTTGCAAATGAACTAGACTTGTTTTTCTCTCCTTCCTCTGTGAAAGCTAGGAATCCTTCATCATTCCTCTTCCAAGGGGAGTTTGTCGCATCAAGTCATGCACCTCAAAGGTGCGGCTTCAGTATGTATTTGTGTGTGAGAATTGCTTCCTCTAGACAGATTCCATCCAAGGTAGCTGGCTGTATCTACCCATGGGCTGCAGTTCTTTCCTAACAATTTTGACAGAACCTCCTGTTTTTCACCCTTAGCTGAGAAGGGGCTGGGTACCTGACCTCACTACCAAAGAGATCGTTGAGATATTATTAGACACTAATGGTTCTTGGGGAAATCCCCAGCCCTATGTTGATATTGTTAGACATCAATGGTTCTTGGGGAAATCCCCAGCCCTGTGTTGATATTGTTAGACATTAATGGTTCTTGGGAAATCCCCAGCATTATGTTGATATTGTTAGACACCAATTGTTCTTGGGGAAATCCCCAGCCCTATGTTGATATTGTTAGACTCCAATGGTTCTTGGGGAAATCCCCAGCCCTGTGTTGATATTGTTAGACATTAATGGTTCTTGGGAAATCCCCAGCCCTATGTTGATATTGTTAGACACCAATTGTTCTTGGGGAAATCCCCAGCCCTATGTTGATATTGTTAGACTCCAATGGTTCTTGGGGAAATCCCCAGCCATGTGTTGATATTGTTAGACATTAATGGTTCTTGGGAAATCCCCAGCCCTATGTTGATATTGTTAGACACCAATTGTTCTTGAGAAAACCCCAGCCCTATGTTGATATTGTTAGACACTAATGGTTCTTGGGGAAATCCCCAGCCCTATGTTGATATTGTTAGACACCAATTGTTCTTGGGGAAATCCCCAGCCCTATGTTGATATTATTAGACACCAATGGTTCTTGGGGAAATCCCCAGCCCTATGTCTAGATTTAACCTGGTACCCTCTGTGACTGAAGTGGACACCCTAACATGCTGACCATAGCTGCCTCTAACTAGAGATCTGATTAAAATAGTATGGGAGGTGAGGTAGCTGGTGTGGATAACCATTTGGCAGGAAATAATATGCAAAACAATGTAGTGAGTTTTAACACAGAAGCCACAGACATGTTACACGATTTATTGCCTGGCATGTTTCGCTTCATCTCGTCGGTTGCATACTGCAGAGTTACGTATCGTATGAAGTGAATACATGAATAATACTTCAGCTGAAACAATTAAAACACACAGTGTGTGATGCAGATGGGAGTCTCCGTGGTGAAGTGGTCAAGCCGTCTGCCTCATGCTCTGAAGGTTATGGGTTCGATTCCGGGCTACGTCTTTTGGTTCATGGGTGCATTTGTCTCAGAGACTCCTGGGGGTCGTCGCTGTCAGAATCTCTATGTCTCCAACCGAGATGCAGGAACATCGTTACGCCCGCCAGGCGAATAGTCGCCAGCCGGGATGCAGTAACATCGTTACGGCCGCCAGGCGAGTACCAGTTACCTGCCCACAGGTTGCTGGCTGACGCGATCGTCAGCGGTCAGGCAAGGACAAAGCAGGACGCACGCAGTCCTCGTGAAGCCAGTCCACAGGGCAAGCACTGTGTGAGGAAACCGGCAGACTGCTTGGGAACTCGGACATGACAAGACGTGTGGGTTGAGAAAGGCTTCGTATCGTTTCTGTGCCCGAAAGTCGAGTGCTTGTATATCTTGTGAGATAGACTGTGATGCTGTGGGTTTTGTCTGTAAGTGTACTGATGTATTGTAGATGTATTGTAATGATCATCACATGCCAAACTAGATTGTCTTGCATGTGAATTGTGAATAAATCCATTGAACTCAGTGTCATTGTGTGTCAAATCCAATCATTTTGTACTTGTACTTGTCTCACATATGTTAGGTACAACGAGCCAGGTTTAAGACCCTGACATGTGTGAACGTGGGGGTTGGTCCTCATTGAACATACTAACGTAAATTACATGCATTTGATTGTTTAAACGTGTAAAACATCTGTGATTGTAAAACTTGTCGCCATTTTGAACTTGTTGTAGTTTGACCTTGTCGCCATCTTGTCTATTTCCTTACTAAATGTCATCTTGATGTAAGTGATGTGTCATCATTGTTATAGATTGTTGGAAGATATCTAGATTGTATTTGTGAAGTTAGTTGTGGAAAGAAGAAAGTGACTTGTGATTTGAAAAATTGTTGACCGACGACATTACGACCTACAATTACACCCAACGCCATACAAACCTAATCAAAACTTAGTGACAAGCATACACAGCACACATAGATAGATTCTAATTTATTTCCTCCCAAAAAGAAAGCAGGTTTTCTGTGCCATCTGAAACCCTTGCCCGTAGAGGTCAGTTTGTCCTTGAAGTAGCGACCCTACAGTTCCTAGCCCTGGTTTGAACCATTCTCCACCACATCCAGTACACTTGAGTATATTTTTTCTATATACTTTCGGATGCAAATTTGGGCATAAATTGTAAGTCAACAATATTGTAAAATTGTTCACGTTACTAACACCTTGTAACAAATTGTGTGTCTGATAAATTATTTTCATTTAAACATTCCATCATGTCTTCATTAAACGACTTCATCGAGATGGGTTTAAAGCTAAAGTTAACGGGTGACGAGTTAACAAAGTGGAGTGAAACAAAATATTCTGAATACCACGAATGCGAGGAAAGAGCAGCGGAAAGAGAATTGAAGAAGGCAGAGATAGCAGCTCAAAGCAAACGCGAAGAGCTTGAATTACAACTAAAAATTAAACAGCTTGACACCGAGACTGCCATAAACAAAGAGTCTAAGAAATCTGAAAGACTGGAAAAAGAGAACCAGTACAAAAAGTGTCAAGGTATTGTGAGAAATTATACCTCAGGTAACTGCATTGCAGCGTTCACCCAAAATTTTGAGACCTTAATGGACCATTATCAAGTTCCAGTTTCTGAATGGAACATTATTTATATGAGGAGTTTGTCAGGGGAACCTCTGAAAGTCATAGAGACTATCCCCAAAGACCTCAGAAAAGATTACCACTATCTAAAATTGAAAATTATGGCTCATTTTATGCTAGATGAGGCAGGATACAGAGAACAGTTCAGCAAACTGAGTCCAAAATCTACTCAGACGTTCTCTGACTATGTCTCTGTAGTCCGAGACATATTTACAAAATGGAGTTCAGCAGCCAAAGTAAATAAAGACTATGATAAGTTAGAAGATCTCATTATCAGGGATAAAATCATCACATCCCTTCCACCAGCATTTTCAAAATTTTTGCTAGAGAATGAATGTACGAGTGTAGAAGAGATTGAGAGACGTGGGTCGGCTTACTATTCAGCCAATAAACATTGTTTTGCAAGTGAAGCTACGGATACAAACTTTGTAGCAGCTGCAAACTATGACAAACCTCGATCAGAAACCTACAATAGGCAAAGAACTTATAAGCCTATTTCTGAGAAATACAATCATTGTAGATTTTGTAACACGTCACACCACCAAGGTGAAATGTGCGATAAGAATCCAGCTTATTTTACATACTTACAGAACTACATAAATAGTCAGGATAAGGAACGTAAATCCTTTAAAAAGGTACGAAAATGCTTCCTTTGTAAAGCGTACGGCCATTGGCATCATGATTGTAAAGGAAGGCAAATGACCAAGAAAGCAAATGCCGCCTTATTTGACAGTTCATCATCAGATGAAGAACATTCAGAAAAACTCCCTGTGAACTCAGCACAGGCTTTTGACATGTTTAATTCACATAAATGTACTGTTTGTAATACCTTTTATGAAGATGGAATTTTAACATGCGGCCATTCCATTCCTATTGCCAATGAAGAAGCTAATTTGGTTATAGATTCCAAAGGCAGAATAAACATCCATCAGGGATATGTGAATGGCAGGCCTGCTACAGTACTTCGTGACACCGGAAGCTCTCTTATAGGGCTAAAGAGACAGTTCATAATGCCTACAGACTATACAGGCAGGCACGTAACATGCAGAACATTCTCTGGAAATATTGAAAAGTACCCATTAGCATGGGCATATATTCAAACACCTTTCCTCACTGGGAAAGTAAAATGCGCTGCATTAACTAACCCTGTGTGTGATATTATCATTGGTAATTTACCAGAGGTGAATGATATGCCTCATGATATTACATCTGTGTGTATTGATGATAACACAACATCATCACCATCACATGTCATCATTGAAAGTATAGTATCACCAGATGAATGTATGGTAGCTAATGGAGCACTAACATCTCATGAACCCATTGACCATAATGTCTCATCACCATCTATTATCATTGAATGTGTGAACGCAGTAACTAGAGCTACTGCTAGAGAGCAAGAGGAAATTAATCAAACTGAGGCTATAGAAATGCTTAGCCCAGTGATACTACCTCCTAAAACCATGAAGGAAAATTTTGTAGCAGCCCAAAAGGCTGATCCTTCATTATCTAAATATTTTAATCTGATCGGCCAAAAGCCAAAGGTAACCAAAAATGCAAGATGGCATTTTGCTCTGAAGAATTACATCCTCACCAGGTACTATACCAGAGGCAGCAGCACCACAGAGCAAACTGTGTTGCCAATTGAATACCGTAAGCAAGCCTTACATCTTGCCCATGATATACCTCTTGCAGGGCATATGGCATACTCTAAGACCAGATCAAGATTATTAACACAGTTTTATTGACCAAGATTCTGCAATGACATTAAGAAATATTGTAGAAGTTGTGACATCTGCCAAAAACTAGTGAAAAAAGGTAAAAACCCACAGGCCAAATTACAAATTACCGACTTAGCCAGTCGACCTTTTGAGAAAATATCTGTCGACATAGTGGGCCCTCTGAATCAAGTAACATCCAGAGGGAATAGGTTCATCATTACCATCATTGATTTATGTAGCCGCTGGCCTGAAGCGATTCCGTTAAAGAACATAACTGCCAATGATATTATGGAAGTTTTCTTCCATATATTTTCACCTCGACACCGCAAGGTACAAGAGGAACATGATGAGATGAGATGAGATGAGATCCTATCAGATAGGGGAAGTCAATGTATTGCTGCATCTACTCAAGCTTTCACCAAAATGTTAGGGGTGAAACAATGTTTCAATTCTCCATACCATCCTCACTCAACGGGAATCATCGAAAAGTTTAACGGTGATTTGAAGCATATGCTTGCTAAAGTCACGCAAGAACATCCCAAAAACTGGGACATATATTTGCCTGCTATACTTTTTGCTTATCGCGAGGTCCCACATTCTAGTACTGGATTCTCTCCTTTTGAACTTATCTATGGTGCCAAACCACGTGGCCCATTGAGTATCTACGATTCAATGTTAACTGAAGCCACCCCTGTACTTAAACCCATATCATCATACGTGTATGTTATATCATTGCGCGAAAGAATCATCAAATCTTGTACTATTGCAAAAGAAGCACTAAAACTATCTGGTGCTACATATAGACAATATGCAGACAAAGGTAACAGGACAATAACGTTGACACCTGGACAGGACATACTTCTTCTCTTACCTAGTGATCGACACTTATTGACTGACTCTTGGCAGGGACCATTTAAAGTTATAAGACAGATTTCGAATGTGGACTATGAGATTCAAATAAACGACAAACATAAAATATTCCACATCAATATGCTGAGACCATACTACAACAGAGACAACGAACAAGACTATACAACAGCTTGTACAGTGTTAATAGACCACAAAGATGACGAAGATAGTGACGAAATTCCAACACCTGCATTAGACACGACAAACTGCTTGAAAGAAATCAAAATAAACCCAAACTTAACTCAAGCAGAAACAGACAGTTGCAAACATCTCATACAACAATACAACACCATCTTCTCCAACAACCCAGGACAAACAGAATTAGTACAACATCACATCACGCTCACTTCAAACACACCAATAAAATGCAGACCTTACACCATTCCATTACATTACAAAGAAAACTTACATCAAGAGATCATTAACTTAGAGAAAAACAACATCATTAGACGATTCCAATCACATTTTTCATCTCCAATGGTCATGGTACGCAAAAAGGACAACACGATAAGACTCTGTGTCGACTATAGAAAATTAAATAAAATAACACTTCTAGATCTGGAACCAATGACCAACTGCGAGGACCTACTGACAGAACTGACAGACTCTAGGTACTTCACGAAGTTAGATATGACGAAAGGTTACTGGCAAATAACGGTAGACGAACAGAGCAGACATCTGACAGCTTTTGCCACACCTTGGGGACTGTACGAATGGTGCAAATTACCATTTGGGCTAGTCAATGCCCCACGACTATTACTTGTGGACATAACAAACATTATCTGTTACATGGACGACATTTGTGTTCACACAAAGACGATGACAGACCACATAAAGACATTACAGCAGACATTTGAACGGATTAGACAACACGGACTGACTGTAAAGCCGACAAAAGTAGACATAGCCTATCAGGAAATCTCCTTCTTTAGTTATAGAATATCTAATGGCTTTGTCACGACAGACGATAACATCATGTCCAAAATACTAAAACTCTCACTTCCGACTACCAAGAAACAAGTCAGAAGTGTATTAGGACTATTAAATTATTATAGGCAGTTCATACCAGATTTTGCTGAACTGACAGAAAAATTTACTAACCTACTAACGAAAAACCAACCTGAAAAGATTGTAAACAACGAATGCCTAAAATTTGCATTCCAGAAAGTGTTATCTTATTTTTCTGAGAATAGTTTAAAGAATCCCAATCTCAAATTGCCAAATTTACATATTCCTTTCAGATTACGCACAGACGCGAGCTCCGTGGCGATTGGGGCTGTTCTATTACAGGAACATGACAACATTCTATATCCTGTATACTACGTCTCTAGGAAATTGAAACCAAGAGAACGCGCTTGGTCCACACCTCAGTTAGAAGCTCTTGCTCTAGTGTTGGGTATAACTAAATTGTCCAGATTCCTCCTAGGACGACATTTCATCGTAGAGTCCGACAATAGTCCATTACAATTTATTACTTCAGGGGTCCCAACAAACCAGATGATAGCGCGCTGGTCTCTTTTGCTTCAAGATTACAGCTTTGAAGTTCGACATATCGCTGGCAGAACCAACACGATTGCTGATCTTTTGTCCCGTTGTCCGAACGACCCAGTAAGCACTAATGTCTGAGTGCAGTGTGTTAGAAAACACTCAGACCAACACAGCCATCAGTGAATTTGTTTTTTCAGAAAAGCTGTGTACATCGATGATGTGATGTGATAGGGTTCATTCCCACTGTAAATATTGTTTCTTATTTTATTATTAGTGTAGTAATCGTCTGTAATAATTGTGTAGTTTGTGGTAGAAAGCGAACAATATTAATTGTATATATTATAAAACAAGAACAGTGCCACATGCACTTTCAACTTACCTCAAGCGAGCTAGTCAAGTTATCAGTGGTATCTGTGAGTGGATCATATCCAGTGACATTTTAATCCGTGAACGAAAGGATGAACTGAACTTTGACATTTACACCACTGCAGTTAATCAGAATCCAGAAGTTTTCCAGCGAAACAACGAACACATGAACTATCAGAACAATTTCGCATTGCTACACCAGAGCGGAACAAGTATATGATAGAGTTTTAACAACACCAGCTGTTCGTGTGTACTTCCGGATGATTTGTAAATTTAGATCAAAAGTAGCAGACGATAAACAAAAATCTTAAAAATGTATGACGCTTCTAAAATAATTATGAAACACCAATTTCAAATACACGAATTGTGTATCAATATTTTTCGACTAATGTAATCTTAGAATCATATCTTGATTAACTTATTCACACTACCGACATTTTTTCGCTAGTATGGAAAAGCATCAAGCTATGACGCTGAGAAATAGAATAATAGTTGTAATAATTTAGATTTGAAATCTTTTGAAATTATGTCCCTTTCATTTTTGTTGTTATTACTTTATTACACTAAGGGCGGTAAATGGAAATGTATTCAGAGATGTGTTGTATAAAAATAGCCATTGTGTTGCCAGATTGTCAACACTCCAAATGGTCATCAGCTAGGTATGGTATAGGGTTACCGGAGTTGTAGACCAACGGAAGAACTCCCGGCCAAATGAGGTCGGAACTCGAGGGTTGAATACGGCTTATAAAAAGTCGTATTATGGTCTTACCTGATGTTTTTTGTTGCAAAAAGCATATTATTCAGTTTTTTTTAGAGGTTGCGAGGTAGTTGCATTGTTGCTGATGCTACCGATCTGACTGGGTCAACATTGCAACTCAGGTGATCATCCATCGAGAGGATGAATCTTGGAAAGTGGTGAGGATTGAACACAGCATGACTTAACATACAACTTGCATTTCTTATGTATTTCTATACCAATGTACATGACAACAGAAAGGTCGATTCTGACATGGTTAAAATATAAACCTTATGTCTAGGTAGATTATGCATGAAATATAAAATTAATCTTTCATGAATAAGCCCCGGGGGAGCGTGTCAGAATCTCTATGTCTCCAACCGAGATGCAGGAACATCGTTACGCCCGCCAGGCGAATAGTCGCCAGCCGGGATGCAGTAACATCGTTACGGCCGCCAGGCGAGTACCAGTTACCTGCCCACAGGTTGCTGGCTAATGCGATCGTCAGCGGTCAGGCAAGGACAAAGCAGGACGCACGCAGTCCTCGTGAAGCCAGTCCACAGGGCAAGCACTGTGTGAGGAAACCGGCAGACTGCTTGGGAACTCGGACATGACAAGACGTGTGGGTTGAGAAAGGCTTCGTATCGTTTCTGTGCCCGAAAGTCGAGTGCTTGTATATCTTGTGAGATAGACTGTGATGCTGTGGGTTTTGTCTGTAAGTGTACTGATGTATTGTAATGATCATCACATGCCAAACTAGATTGTCTTGCATGTGAATTGTGAATAAATCCATTGAACTCAGTGTCATTGTGTGTCAAGTCCAATCATTTTGTACTTGTACTTGTCTCACATATGTTAGGTACAACGAGCCAGGTTTAAGACCCTGACAGTCGCCGGAGCTACAGAGTTTGCGCTTTGTGCGATGCTTTCGGCAGGATGTCCTGCGGAAAGAGACCAAGCCATATGGGATCAAACCCGGGGCAATGAAGTCGATCCTCTTGACTGTTAAGACTTAGGCAGATGATGAGATGCAGCGAAATATGCCAGGCAAAATCATGCAAAATATTGTTGTGACTTTTGTGTGTAAAGAAAATATATCCCCATATAAGTCATAGTTGGATGAAAACAGGATCCTTTTATACGATAAAATATTTGTATTTTGTGTAAAGCATTTATAACATTCCCTTCAATTGTGTTTTTAGGAAGTATATATGGAAGCGCTACTGGCTAATCTTCAAGGGTGAAAAGCTGGAAGACGACAATAGGAAATTGGAAAGGTGAGGACATAATTATTGTAGGTCATCATGATGTAGTAAATCCTTTGCAGAACAACGCTCTCAGGTCGGCCCACCGGAAAGGCTCTCGACCTGTCACTAGTTCCCTTGCCTCATGTATTTTCATCACAATTATACCAACATGTGTGTGCTCTGTGACTTGGTGAGCATGATCTGAGAGGTTGAGGTGGTTTTGTACGTAGGCAGTGGACTGAATCGCTGCGGGGATTTGTTGTCCACACAGTTGTCATTCCAGGACTTGCAGGAGTTGAGGGAACTGTTTGTTGTCCAGAATGAGAGACTTGGGAGTAAGAATTGACAGGAGAGGCACACCGGGAGAATGAGGGGTCTCGTCAACCAACACAGAACTGGCACATCGGGAGAATGAGGGGCCTCATCAACCAACACAACTGGCTCATTGGGAGAATGAGGGGTCTCGTCAACAACACAGAACTGGCACATTGGGAGAATGAGGGGTCTCGTCAACAACACAGAACTGGCACATCGGGAGAATGAGGGGCCTCATCAACCAACACAGAACTGGCACATCGGGAGAATGAGAGGCCTCATCAACAAACACAGAACAGGCACATTGGGAAAACGAGGGGGCCTCGTCAACACAGAACTGGCACACCGGGAGAATGAGGGGCCTCGTCAACCAACACCGAACTGGCTCATTGGGAGAATGAGGGGCCTCGTCAACCAACACCGAACTGGCACTATCAGCCACCAGATGCTGGTGCATATGTTGGGGGAAGAATCTGAGCAACTATGGCCTTGTCCGGTATGCAAGGATGATGCCCCGACAGAGAATGAGGGGCCTCATCAACCAACACAGAACTGGCTCATTGGGAGAATGAGGGGCCTCGTCAACCAACACCGAACTGGCACTATCAGCCACCAGATGCTGGTGCATATGTTGGGGGAAGAATCTGAGCAACTATGGCCTTGTCCAGTGTGCAAGGATGATGCCCCGACAGAGAATGAGGGGCCTCATCAACCAACACAGAACTGGCTCATTGGGAGAATGAGGGGCCTCGTCAACCAACACCGAACTGGCACTATCAGCCACCAGATGCTGGTGCATATGTTGGGGGAAGAATCTGAGCAACTATGGCCTTGTCCGGTGTGCAAGGATGATGCCCCGACAGATAACAGATGAATGGTCATAACTTGAATGTCCTCTGTTCATCTACATGTAAACCAACTCCTGCCTCCTTCCAAGAACCATGCTTACATGTAGAGTTGAGTTGACTTGAGTTGAGTTGACTTGGGTTGAGTTGAGTAGAGTTGAGTTGACTTGAGTAGAGTTGAGCTAAGAACCAGCAACACTGCACACAGGACAATTCCCATACGCACTCTATCCCCTTGTTCAACAGCCAGCTAAGAGTCATACTACTAATCATTCCCACCGCTATCTGATTGAAAGTTCTCCTGGTCTTCCCTCTCAGTTTTGTGATTCTTCCAGAACCCCTGCCGGTCCCCCGCAATCTCATCCTTTCCACATATGGGTTCTCAGTCTGTTCCCCCAACTTCTCCACCTGATCCCACAGGCACCCGACCACCTTTCCCTTGTCCATAGGCAATCTACTGCCAGGAGGTGCATTCCCTGCCAGCCTATCAGCCTGTTCATTCCCTTGCACTCCCTCATGGCCAGGGCAAAAAATCCATACAATTCTCACAATCTGTGACCTCTGAAGCGAGGTGAGCCATTCCACACAAAACATTTCTTTCTCCACTTTACTAAGCATACTCCTTGCGTGCGTGATGAAGACAATGTGTGTTGCAGCGGTCTTCTCTAACCAACGGAATGTTGCTGTGGCTGCTTCCACCTCCATGTGTGAGTGGATTGGGGACATCTAGGTGGTTAGGGAGATGTGTGTGTGGGTAGGGAGATGCCAGTTGGTGGGGATGTGTGTGTATGGTTTGGGGATGTGTGAGTGGATGTGCAATGTGTGGGTTGGGGGATGTGTGTGCGTGGGTGGGGAATATGTGGTCGCTGGAGGTGTGGTTGGGGGATGATTGGTTGGAGGTGTGGGTGGGGAGAGGATGTGTGGGTGGGGGATGGGTGTGTGGGTTAGGATGTGTATGTGGGTGGGCGCGGGATGTGTGGGTTGGTGGGGGAAGTTTGTGTGGGTGGCGAGTGTGTTTGGGTTGGGGGAACAGGTGAGGACAGTGTGTGTGGGTGGGGGATGTGTGGGAGGGGGATGGGTCGGTTGGTGGGGTATGTATGTGTCCATGGGTGTGTGGGTGGGTGGGGTGATGGGGTGATGTGTTGGTAGGTGGGAGATGGGCCTCATAACATGGTAATTTGCCTTATGTTTACAACATTCAGTTCACAATGATTTTTTTTCTTCCTATGTGAATGTATAATGCTCTTGATGGATGAAAGATGAGTGATTGGAAGGGCCGAATGTAAGACGGGCCTGTGTGCCCAATTTGTGACCCTTTTAAAATAAATTTGATTTGATTTGATTATTCTCTTGCTGGAGGTCGTAGTCTCATATGCCATACTCTCCTTTTTTTTCAGGAATCTTCCATTAGCTTTTGCAATGAAACTCCATCCACTCTGTCTGTTTCTTACCACTGACCCATCAGTATAGATCACAATGTCACCTTTATGTGTGTTACTCTGGATCAGTTGTTGCGCCTCAAACTGTGTGTGGCCCGCTGCCCATTCCCTGCTCTCACGACCCAATGTTATTATTGTGCCGGTCTGTCCTGTACTTCAACCCACTATTTTTCACAATTGATGGTCTCTAGATCACACACCTTATGTATAGATATTTCTGCCTGTGCCATCCAGGACCTGCCTCGTCTTAGTCTATGACCCCTGACTATATCCATGGCTTCATGCAGGGAGTGATCCCTATCTACAGCAACCCTCAGGTACCATTTGGCCTGAAGGACCCTATGCCTATTCGTCATTGTTGGTAGCGCCAGGATATGCCTCATGCATATAATTGGTGTGTCCTTTGTGCACCCCAGGATTAACCGCATGGCAGCATTCTGTATGCGCTTCAACCTTTCAAGCTGGCTCTTTGATACTGTCAGGAGCCCCAAACAATACTCAATGACAGAAACTATTAACTGCTGAAAGAGCCTGTACAACATCCTCTGATCTACCCCAGTTGCTGCCATCGCCCTCAATGCATTAAGTCCCCTACCAGCCTTCACCACCAAAGCCTCCACATGATCTTTATTAAAAGGCATACACTTGTCGAAGGTGATACCCAAGTACTTCAATTCACTCTCTTTACTAAGAGGACATCCATTCAATATAATACATGGGACACCTGCCTTCACAATCCGGTTATCCAGGGAGTACCACACAACCGATGCCATGTCTGGGTTTATAATGGCCCCTGCATCCCTGCACCACTCTGCCACCCTGTTTACTGCCACCTGTAAATTTGCAGCCCAATTTTCCCTATCTCTGTCCTGTCTGTACACCAGCACATCATCTGCAAATGTCAAAATTCTATCAACACCTGGTGTCTTAATAGCTGCGACTTTGCTGATGTAGACATTAAAGATCACTGGAGACAAAGCAGATCCCTGTGGCAACCCAGATGTAATCATACAGGGATCAGAAGTCCAGGAATCCATGTGCAGTCTGCTGCACAGCGCTTACATTAAATTCAGATATTCAGGAGGCTTGATCGCTTCATTGTAGATAATAGTTCAGTTGAGTTGAGTCAAGAACCGACATCACATTCCTATACTTGCTCCATCCTTATCTTTAACAGCCAGCGAAAAGTCCCGATACTAATTGCACCAGACGCAGTTTGATTATGTGTACGTCTATCCTTTCCTCAGTCCTGAGAATCAGCCAGATTCTTTGGTCACTCCCTGCAGCACCATTCTCTCCAGAACGTGATAATCTATCTGTTCTTCTGCACTTTGCACATGATTGCAAAGGTCTCTGAGCATGTTTGCCTTATTCTGCACCACCACCTCACTGAGCAGTGCAGACTAGATAACACATCGCCACAGAAATCAATACTGTATTTCACAATTAAAGACCATAAGACCAGTTTCCTAAAGTTGAACTGCCAGGAGTGACCACCCTATGATCCAGGCAGCTGGAAATTTAAGACAGTATGTCAGGTAGGCCACCGCACAGCGACATGTTTTACATTTACAAATGAACTTGTTCTGCTTTATTTATATACATTGCTATTTTTTTCCCCCCGCGTTTCCATCCTGTTTCAGGATATTGCGGTCAACATCAGCATCTTTCAGCTGTATGTTGATTCCTAGGCTAGATTACGCTCATCAGCACGCCACGACTTTCTGAGCGATTGGCTCCATACTCTCATAAGTCACTGGTGCGACTCGAACCGCTTCCAATTCTCGTGCGTTCACATCAACCACGACAGTATTCGGGATTACGAAGAAAGCTGCTAACCCCTCGGCCAGGGAGCCGGCATACATTGCTACTATTTCATATAATTAATTTATTGAGTATAAATGAAAGAATTATTTCGTCGTCTCTTTCTTCTCCCCAGTTATGGAATTCGGAATCGGGACTCTGTGACTTTTATTAAAAGACTTAGTGAGAAATGACAGCTCCGGAGTTGTGGCTTATGGTCTCACTTAATGGAACACAAACTGTGATAAGTGGGTCGACTGAAGGATTCACCTGATGAACAATACTTTTGTTTCTGAACTGTTTGCTGTTAGAAAAAGAAATGAACATACCATATGGTTTGGAAGTTCAACAATAAAGGCACAGAAAATCACCTTTACTCAGATGTCCAAAGATTCATGCTGAGCAATTCGATGAACATGCTCAAGAAGGTGGAGACTGGCCTGATATGATGAGAGTGGCTCGACACACTGAGCTCATACGTGGTCGGCTACTTTCGATGGAAACAAAACTATGAGGAAATTAAATACTTATCTGACATCTGAATTATCTCGTACAAATATTTGTTATTTATTTATTTTGCACTCGCTCGCTTTGAACAAGTGTAGTCCATACACAACTACTTCTAGTAGTAGATGGACTGAATTTTGTGTGTGGGTTAGTTTCCCCTATTAAAAGTGTCCCTTGCCATCAGGCGAACTCACTCAGACTTCAGAGGTACTTGTAATTTACGTCCCCAAGTCAAGGACGATAGGCCGCCATTTTAATCCAGCTATCCGGTGTAGGGGTTGAACCTCTTACCACGGTATCAGCACACTGGATGTTTAAGAACATGCGTTCTTATCCATTCGGCCAATATGACCTATGAGGGAGAGATGTAAAAGAAGGTATGTAGATGGAGAAGGGCCGGTCTCTCTGGCTGTGGGGTTACAGCACTTTCTTTCTGTAATCCCGTTTATCACGCAGAGTCTCGTAGCGGAGCGAGAGCTGAGGCGGTTCGGCCCCCGCTCGTGACTTGCGGGATACTGAGCCGGCCGCTCAGAAAGCAATGGCAAACTACTGAGCGTAATCTTGCCAAGAGATCAACATACAGCTGAAAGATGCTGGTGTTGACAGCTAAGTCCTGTAAAGGATATGCTAAAAAAAAGAAAAAAAAAAAGATGAAGTATAAACAAATGTGCATAGAAATAGGAGAGATCTACAAATAAATATAAGAAATAGAGGGAAGTTGTTTAAATGATTGTCAAGTAGAGTTGTAGAAAGTATGTGTGTAGGAATGTATTAATGAATATGCAAAGAAAGAGTAGAGCTGTACAAGTGAATGTATGTGTAGTGGTAGAAATAATCTACGTGGAGTGGTAGAATGTATGTATGTAGAGGTATAAATTAATGTGTGTAGAAATAGTAGAGATGTACAAATGAATGTTATTGGAGTAGTAGAAAGAATATACATGCAGAGAGAAGCAAAGTGCAAATAAACATATTTGTTAAGCAGAAAAGAAAATAACACATTTTTTTTAAAGTCTGATTTTCAAATCCTTTATTATCACTATCAAATAACACGTTACTTTTAATTACATGAACAGCAAAAGGAAACAAAGAAAAATATAGAAAAATGTGTGTAATAATCATAATAAAGTATAATGATTGAATTTACAAATAGTTTAAACAACATACTTATAGCCAACAGTGCGATGATGTTGATGGCTCTGATGAAGCTCATGTATTCCCAGGTTTGTTGTAAAAACAAAAATATTCATCTTTTGTAATATTTATTTTTTGTGGGGAGTAGTGCTACTTCATTCTAGACACAGTAGCAATGTTGATACTTTTGTTACGTTATCCCATAAATATAGTTGTGGTGGTACTTCAATGAACTGTTTTGCATGCGCAATAAAAGCAAACTGCAGTCAATCAGTAAATGGTTAGACTGACGCAGTCAACTCTTAGCATTTTTTGGTCGTTTGTGATTTCTTGGAAAATGTTCAGTAGTTTGTCATAAGTGTTAAAGCCAATGCAAGAGCATAGTGTACATGAGTTAAGTCTGCTGATATCAAACTGCCACACAAGTCAACCCCATATACACGTGGTACAGACGGGACAAGGGAATCGCAATGTTTCAGACCAACATGCAGATGGCCAACTGATATGGGTCAAGTCTGACCAGAAGACACAACTAATGTGGGTACAGTTTGACCAGAAGACACAACTGATGTGGGTACAGTTTGACCAGAAGACACAAATGATGTGGGTACAGTTTGACCAGAAGACAACTGATGTGGGTACAGTTTGACCAGACGACAACTGATGTGGGTACAGTTTGACCAGAAGACACAAATGATGTGGGTACAGTTTGACCAGAAGACACAAATGATGTGGGTACAGTTTGACCAGAAGACAACTGATGTGGGTACTGTTTGACCAGAAGACAACTGCTGTCGGTACAGTTTGACAAGAAGACACAACTGATGTGGGTACAGTTTGACCAGAAGACACAAATGATGTGGGTACAGTTTGACCAGAAGACACAACTGATGTGGGTACTGTTTGACCAGAAGACACAACTGATGTGGGTAGTTTGACCAGAAGACAACTGTTGCGGGTACAGTTTGACCAGAAGACACAAATGTTGTGGGTACAGTTTGACCAGAAGACACAACTGTTGCGGGTACAGTTTGACCAGAAGACACAAATGATGTGGGTACAGTTTGACCAGAAGACATAAATGATGTGGGTACAGTTTGACCAGAAGACACAACTGTTGCGGGTACAGTTTGACCAGAAGACACAAATGATGTGGGTACAGTTTGACCAGAAGACACAACTGATGTGGGTACAGTTTGACCAGAAGACACAACTGTTGCGGGTACAGTTTGACCAGAAGACACAACTGATGTGGGTACAGTTTGACCAGAAGACACAACTAATGTGGGTACAGTTTGACCAGAAAAGACAACTTATGAGGGTACAGTTTGACCAGAAGACAACTGATGCAGGTACAGTTTGACCAGAAGACAACTGCTGTGGGGAATGGTGTTCTGCCCAGTATGACAATGCCAAAGACGCGACCCTGTGGTGATGGTGGTGCTCCAGCAGGCTCCTATGTTACGACAGATGACAAAATATTGACTGGCCCCAATAACATGAAGTGGCCGTGAGCTCAAGTGCTACCGTTTTCTTTAGCATCATTATGCCTTTCAAATGGACATGTTTCTGTTGTCCAATCTGTGCTGACTGCTCTGGCCGTGAGTCCAAGTGCTACCGTTTTCTTTAGCATCATTATGCCTTTCAAATGGACATGTTTCTGTTGTCCAATCTGTGCTGACTGCTCTGGCCGTGAGTCCAAGTGCTACCGTTTTCTTTAGCATCATTATGCCTTTCAAATGGACATGTTTCTGTTGTCCAATCTGTGCTGACTGCTCTGGCCGTGAGCTCAAGTGCTACCGTTTTCTTTAGCATCATTATGCCTTTCAAATGGACATGTTTCTGTTGTCCAATCTGTGCTGACTGCTCTGGCCGTAGTCCAAGTGCTACCGTTTTCTTTAGCATCATCATGCCTTTCAAATGGACATGTTTCTGTTGTCCAATCTGTGCTGACTGCTCATGTGTCACCATTGCTAGCCAGTGCCTCTACATTGATCAATGTATTGTTCTGAAGGCCTCATGGTTTTCATCTTTCTCCAAGTTCTTATGAGCAAATAAAGTTGCTGTGTTCAGATTTATACAACAGTTTCATACAGGCATCCATGTTCAGCAACAGCTTTGTCAAACATCTCCATGCCGTGGACAATGCACAGACTGGGTCCCTGGCCTGGCTAATGTTCCAGGGATTGTCACGCTACTCTGTGAAGTTCTTCCACTTCTTCTTTCATTCACAATTGTGAAGTTTTAATGCTCGTGTTGCATAAATGACGAGCTTATGAACTAAGAGAGGGTCAGGAGGGCCATGCAACACAACTGGAAAGACTCTACACCAACCTCACTCCAACATATGCCTGCCCTTGTCACAGGAGCTAATGACCGAAACATCAACGGACCAGACTAAACTCATAATGGTATTGAACTGAGATAACCTTATAATGATATAGAACTGAGATAACCTTATAATGATATAGAACTGAGATAACCTCACAATGATGTTGACAAGGGGGTTGGCTGTTTCTGAGCTGCTATGAGAGTGCAAATAAAACACAAAAAATGGCTAGGAGGCTGGACTAAAGGAAAAACACACAGATAACGCGAAACATTCCAACAGAAGACTTCATCAACAAACAAGAAGATTTAACTCAGGCCTCAAAAATATTCTGATCAACAGAAAAAGTTCCATTCCTAATTTTTGTGTTGATCAAATCACTTTTAAGATTGACTTAAGTTCTACTTGTTTTCTTGTTTGCTGATGAAGACTGGTTCAATCAGAAGCCTGTATCTGTGCACGTTTTCCCTGTCCAGCTTTCTAGTTATATTTGGTCGTTGACTCAGATCCCTGGGTTCAACTCCATGCTTGAGGAGAATTTTCAATCAACCCCAGAGCAGCCTGATGGACATGCTAATGAAAGCTGAGGGCAGCAAACAGTTCACCCAGGCACCACCAACAACAAACCCAACCTTGATGTCACCTAACTAGAATGCTCACTTCTCAACTGACAGGCATGTCAGAGATCACCCCAAAAAGTCTACAAATGGCATAGATATTTCAACAAGGAATAATCTATTGCGTTAAATGCCTCACAAAATCGTACACAAGAAAATGGGATCCTTTATTTTGGGGGGAAACAAGTTTGTTTTGTTTACAAAATACAAGTTCAAAAAAATATATATTCTCTATAATATACAACAATATGTTAGTTGAAGTGATAGCGATGAAGGAAACAAAAACTAAAGGACTGTATATAAGATGTATATATATATAATATATATCTAATAAACCCACACATGTATTTACATCAATTGGAAATCAAGAGGAGAAAGCACAAACAAATATTGTCTTCATATGACAAAGGTCAAGCATGGCTAGCGGGTGATATACAGAAAAACGTGCTTACATTTAGCTTTTAAAATACGGGAAGAAAATATGCCACGTGAGCATGAGAAATATGTGAGTGAAGTAAGCGGATGGGTGACATCAATGTTTGAATGATGGGTGACAGTCATGTTTGGATGGATGACATCAATGTTTGAATGATGGGTGACAGTCATGTTTGGATGGATGACATCAATGTTTGAATGGTGGATGACAGTCATGTTTGGATGGGTGACATCAATGTTTGGATGGATGACATCAATGTTTGAATGGTGGATGACAGTCATGTTTGGATGAGTGACATCAATGTTTGGATGGGTGACGTCCGTGATAGGATGGATGACAGCCATGACTGGATGGGTGACATCAATGTTTGAATGGGTGACATCAATGTTTGGATGGGTGACATCAATGTTTGAATGGTGGGTGACAGTCATGTTTGGATGGGTGACATCAATGTTTGGATGGGTGACATCCATGTTTGGATGGGTGACGTCCGTGATAGGATGGATGACAGCCATGACTGGATGGGTGACATCAATGTGTGGTGCTAAAATGCTAATAACTGACGTATAGCAGTTGTATTTTGTGTCAGAAATTCACCATCTCTGTTCAACTTCAGCTCACTGGTAATTCTTGTCATGACAAATTTAATAAGAATGGCAAACTGCCTAACGTTTTCTGAGCTGCGGGCTAACTCTGCTGAATTACAAATGAGAAATTCTATAATTAAAAAAAAAAAAAATACAGGTAGTTTCTACTTTAATTCTAATACACAGAAGAGAATGGAACACTAACAACTACTATTCTGAAAGAAGGAAAAACTTCAGTGTTTTAAGAGTTACTAACCAATACAAAATAATATTAAAAAGATAAATACAAACTTTGTGACAGCTAGATTCTACTGTAGTTGTAATTATCAAACAAATGAAAATCGCAACTACCAACACTCACAAATTCCAACAGAAAAGTAACGTAAAGAAAACTGGATACAAAGGATCTCTTCATTGAGTAAAAACTTCTAATACAAAAAAATTGATTACAAAAAAAAGAAAAGAAAAATGCAAACAAAATTTGATTTTGACGAGGCACCCATCTGTGCCCACAATCTGAATATATGTTAACAAGCAAAGAATTAGAGAAATGTGACAAAATAAATCTCTGATTGTTAATGGAAGCTCCACGCCCAGTGAAACTCCACGCATGAATATGTATACAAGAAAAGAATAGCAACACCGTACACGTATGACAACCTAGCAGACAAATAAACTGCAGGATATAGCAGACAGGTCCATGACAATTACTCCTATTCGTAAACTAAGTTCAGCAATGAGGATATTGCATAATATATTTCTAGGGAATTTTGTGGACACTAATTTCAACTGAACGTTGGCAGGGTAGCTTCCAGAAATGTCCCATCATAATTAGATATTTCTGGAAATGCCCCATCATAGTTGGACATTTCTGGAAATGCCCCATCATAGAAACTTCCAGAAATGTCCAATCATAATCAGAAACTTCCAGAAATGTCCCATCATCTTATATATAAAAAAGGATGTGCGTATGTGCGTATCTCTGTATGTATTTATGTATCTCCGTATGTCCTTTATACGCTCGCGAACGGCCCATCCGATTGAGATGAAATTTTCTACACGCCTTCCTTTCATTCCAGAGATGCCAACTGTCGTAGTTTTTTTTTCTTCTTCCTCCTCCTCCCTCCTCCCTCCTCCCCCTCCCAAAATACGTACGTCCAGGAAATGGTCTTCTACATAGACACTTCTCTCTGAGGTCCGCGATAACATCGGGAACGAGAACTTATATGACTACTTATATAAATTAAATGAGATGCTTCACACCAGGAGCTGGGCGATGTCGGGCCGGGTCAGACAGACAGACAGACAGACAGACAGACAGATAGTCGGTAACGGGAACGGGAACTTATATGACTACTTATATGAATTAAATGAGATGCTCCCCACCAGGGTCTGGGCGAAGCCGGGCAGGGTCAGCTAGTAATTAGATATTTCTGGAAATGCCCCATCATAGTTCAGAAATGTCTCACTATAGTCAGAAACTTCCAGAAATGGCCAATCATAGTCATAAATGTCTCACCATTGTCAGAAATTTCCAGAAACATCCAATCATAGTCAGAAACTTCCAGAAATGTCCAATCACATTTCTTGTTTCAGAGTTACAGACTATTTTCATAAAAACTTGAAAGTCTAGCCCTATTGCGAACAACAATTAAATGTTACACAAGTAACACTGCGTAGTAAAACAATGATGGGTCTTTGGGCTGGTTGTATTGCAATCATCTTTGTGATGTGGGCGATGCAACATGGTGCCCAGACTTTCCAATACCTTGGATGTGTTGCCTTAATTCTATACGTACATACACAGGTGCAGTGAGAAAATTGTCACACATAATGCCTGGGTTTTAATCTTCCTGGGTGCATTACTTAGTTTACATTTAAATGTACATAAGTGCAGAGAGACAATGGTCAGTAAATGCGTACCGCTGCTCTGCATCTTGACACTGTGAATAAACACGAGATGGAGCATCCTGTGTAAATTTCACTATCACCATAACCAGGAACCACCTGACATTAACTGTGAGTGAAAAACCACTTGTAATTTTCTCTCTACACATAAAATTAACCAAGTGACACAACCAGGACATTGGAAAAGCCTGGGTGTCATGTCACAGATGATCATTTCCAGCAAAATGACAGGTTTATTTCAGCCCATCACAGTGAGTTATGTTTTTCTCACTATATATGCAATTGCTAGCTAATGGTTGTACATTTATAATTATTATAATAGTGGAAAGCATGTGTTTTCACCAAAATAGAAGGCTTGACCCACATCAATCACCAGTGATCGAAATTATAATAGGTTAAACCAGTTTTATGTCTAGCAACAAACACATACACATGTTGACAAAATCATTGTATGCATATCACAACTAGGACACTGAAAAAGCCTGGTGTCATGTCACAGATGAACATTTCCAGCAAATTTACAGATTTATTTTAATTTTTACTCTGCATGGTCTGGCAACAAAGACAACAATTTCCACAAAATCATCTTAAGTATAACATTTAATTGCAATATAACCGAATGGGCCAGATTATCAGACACATGTGGATGAAACAATGGGTTTTCAGAGTCAAATATACACCCATGCACTCACAAGTTAGCTTCTCAAAAGCAACAGAGAACAAACTAAGACATTATACAGTGAAGATGTTTATATGTCCCTCAAAAAGACTGCAGGAGAAACACCTAACTAAAGAAAATGATAAAACTACATGCTGGAAACTGAAACCAAAATAAAAATTAAATGAATGCCTCAATGAGTGACAAGTGGAGCACAGTCAGCAGTCTTTGACTATACAAGGGAACAACCATGGTGACGGCTTACCAATATGTACTTGATTAGATGAATAGATTACAGATGCAAAACATATGGGCAATTTCTTTTTACACAATAAAATATCTATACGTGTCTGTAGCATGAGCTGGAATTTACATACTATACACACAAGATCAGTGATCACTTTTGACTACAGTAAAACAGGTTTTATCTGCTGCACATAATAATGCAAGTATTTCTACATTGTTCATGTTTCTGTATCTTCTATACAAAGATTTGTTTTGCACCAACAACAATAAATGTACAACTTTTTACAGGATGACCGCTGTTATGGCTACACTAACCGTATGTACTGTATTAACATATATTACCACTGTATTCACAAACCGCATGGTTCCCCTCCCCTATTTATTTATTTATTTTTTTACACTGTATAGTTACAAGGACAAGAGCACCAAGCATAAAAATACAATTGTGTGTCGGCGCAGGCAGGGCTGGTACAGATTTCTTACATAGTGAGCAATATTTTTGTTACAATAAAAATTGTGGGGGGAAAAATAAACGCACAAACAAATCATATTTGTGTACAAGTGTGTGTACAAATGCTATACATAAAATACAGGCAGGTCCATCGACATTGTACAGGTCTTGTCCCCTCTATGCAAACACCTTGTTGCATACTTCATCTTTCAACTCTAATCTAATATTTACATCACAATGACAGCTCAATGACAATCTGACATGAATGAGTGCTGGGGAAAAAAAGAAGTTAGGTGGTAAAAACAATGTACCATGGCCGCACTCAACAGAATTTGGATTTCCTTACCGGCTATTAATTAAAACAATTCAGAACTTAAAACACCCTTCCCCCTCCCTGCCTCAATTGCTATTCACATAGATCTCTGATGGGCCTGCCATTAGCCGTGTGGAAACTACAGACCTGGAATGTGTGAGAGATGGTGTAGGCTATACAGATGAGCGGGAGGGACTAGCCTCCCCCCTGGATCATTAGTGTCCAGCTAGAAAACTGGTATGACATGTGCTCGTGGCTAAAACAGAATACAAGGGTCTGAAAGCCTGATCTGCTCATTGTTGAACTGTTATTGCCACAGATGTAGATTTATAACTGTCAGTGAATTAAGCTGGTCTTACACAAATATTTCCTGGCCCTGAATGGAATATAAAAGAAACAGTCCATGATTTGATATAAGACACAGAAGGAAGTGATTCTTGATGACACAGAAGAGAGTTCTGACACTTAATGAGAAAGAAGAGAGTTCTGATACTTAAGATACAGAAGAGAGTTCTGATACTTAATGAGACACAGAAGAGTTCTGACACTTAGTGAGAAATAAGAAAGTTCTGACTTTAATGTGACATGGAAGCAATAGTTGACAGTCCCAAATGAAAGACAGAAGAAAATCCTAATGCTATGTTCCGTGTAAAGAAAACAGGCACAATGAAATGAACATCTGCAACATATCCTTCCCTACCGCAGACATACATTAGCAAGAGTCCCCACATTATGCTGGCGGATACACGATAACATGCCAGGATGCTTCCAGACTGGCTGTACTGGAGACAACAATCTAGATAGAACA
Organism: Cepaea hortensis; assembly: GCA_963921405.1. NCBI lineage: Eukaryota > Metazoa > Mollusca > Gastropoda > Stylommatophora > Helicidae > Cepaea > Cepaea hortensis. Next base: position 26,920,453 of record OY992895.1, read on the forward strand.
TGTTGCAAAATGTAAGCCTAGTTGAAATACTGTTGTTATCTATTCATGTTTCTCCAGGTACTGCCAGCTGTCCTTTATAAAATGATGATGATGGCGGAGTAGCCTTACATGTCACAACCACTAGCAAGAATGAGCAGTCACTTTCAGACACCTTGCCTAACGAGTGTGTACAATTATACAGAGCGACCCCTTTACAAAGTACTAAAGCTGTCACAAACTGTCTCATAAAACTACATTTACAAGCATAATACAATCAATAGAACATGTCCTCGCAGTGCTGTTCTACCTGTGCTATACAGCGTAAACACATCCCATGTTACATGTCATGGAAACTACAGTCTTGCTGGCGGATGTTTAGTTATCTTGCAACTGTTCTGTCTACGTATGGCATGTTTTTGTATTCACACGAGGGTCCTATTACAAACACAGAACTGAATAAACATGAATGATACTGACATAATTTGCTTGGCAACTGTTGCCGATCAAGTTGAGGGAAAGAAGAAGAAAACAATCACAGCTGGCTGTTGGAAATCTGTGGAATACTACTGGTAAACTGAACAGGAGTTGGTAAATTAACCAGAATTATAGACATTAACTAGAGTTATAGACAAATTAACTAGAATTATAGACAGATTAACCAGAGTTATATGCAAATTAATATAGTTCAAGACAAATTTACCAGAGTTATAGACAAATTAATCAGTTATAGATACATTTAAAAAAAACACTTGTTAAATTGAATAAAACTGGTAACAAGAGTTATAGATAAATTAAAGAAAGCTATTGGTAAACTGAAGAAAGCTATTGGAAAATCAACAACAATGAAGCAAGACGTACTAATGAACATATAACCATGACAATCTCAGTACAAGCCAGACTGGAGTTAGCTAGCGTCAACAAGCACTCTGTTCAAGTAGAGAACATCCTGGGACTGTAGGTATGGTTAAGAAGAAATACCAACTTTACGATAAACAAATCGCCATACAAGTTGATCGACAACTCCCACCTTCATCACAACGCTTTATTCTGGATAAAAGTACCTGACATGCCGCAGGCGATAAACATATGATTTGTTTGGCATAGAATGCGTTCAGATAAAAATCAGTATTTGCTCAAAACCTAGGTTTTCAACCTGCAAAGAGTTTAGGAATGGAATCAGTTATGCAGACTATCTCAGGATAAGAGACATTTGTTAACCATTTCGTTAAAATCTGTACTCAAAGTACATCTGTACTCAAAGTACAGTTTTTTTTAGGTAGAGATTAAGTATTGAAGGCTAACTGAGAAGTGACTGAGTGACTGTCTGTAAGTATCTGCTCAAACAAAATCTGTAATCAACGTACAAGTTTTGGGTAAGGAATCAGCTACAGAGAGTACCTCTGAAGTAAATTACATTCTATGTCAAATTACAAACTGGCATCTGGTAAAAACAACTGGCAAATTGCTTGACTGTTGTCAAGCAATATTCCCTCTAAGCTGCAACACTGCACTCAGATCTAGCCCTCAGTGCATATATATTTTTGCCACAGCACATGAGACAAGCATAATAATGCCATCCTCAAGCAAATATAGATTTGCAGACTACTTTTGCCCTATATGAAGTAGAATGTTTTCAAGAGGGAAAACTGATATCACATTATTATCAAATATATCATCTGACGTCAAGTGTGGAGCTAGGTAGGCAAGAGACATAAAGTAGAATGTTTACAATACTAGACAACTGACAGGGAAAACTGCTATCACACTATTATCAAATACATAAGCTGACGTAAATGAAATATTTTGGTCACTTGAAACGTCATGAAATTTGGAGAGAACTATAATGGAGGGTTATATGCCCAGGAAGAGAGGAAGAGGAAGGCCAAAGAGAATATGTGTACAGGATGTGGCAGATGATCTCTAGATGGGTATGTCGGACGTGGGACATCTTGCTTATGACAGAGAAGTTTTCCCGGAAGGTTGTTATGAGAGCGAGGTTCTGCAAAGGACATGCTACTGAATGACAAGTGTGGAGCTAGAAAGACAAGAGACACGAAGTAGAATGTTCAGACCAAAAATAATGGAAACAAAACTAAGAAGTGAAGAAGAAGAAAAACCCTCAACTAAATGCACCTGCGGTTTTGCTTGCTGATAAGATATATGTTGAAATTGTCCGCATTATAAACGCCTGGAACCTGTCAGTCTCCAAAACTGCGCTACACCTTTCTATTTATATAAAAACCAAAGTAAAATATTCTCTAATTATCTGAAGGTGCATATTTGAAAAAGAAACACGCAGAACAAGGCTGACAAATACAAAATAGTATTGCCAATATCTTCCAACAATCAGTCATTATCATTGATATCTTTTGTGTAAAAGAAACGTGTCACTGTACACGTACACTGTACAAGCTCAATATTCAATGTTTTATACAGCAGCAACTTAAAATCCTGCAATCAGGTACAATCAAGATAAACACACCCCCATTAAAAACAGCTGAATCTGGTCCGATCATAGAGTAATAATAAATGAAATGATAAATGGGAAACAAGAATGAGCTCAGGTTTCCCCTTTTTGTACATATTTCCTTTATATATATCTGGGTGGATTAGCATATTTACAGAAAATCATACAAGCTGAGCCATACAATTCTATTAACATATTTGGCTCTTACGTTTTATCTTTTGTTTTTAACATAATCCTTTACACCAGTTCTTGTGTATGTGGCAAAAATATCAAAACAAAAACACAGCTGGTCTGTTCATTAATGACTCAATGTACATTTATGTTGTAATTGCATAGGCAGTGATCCAATGAGGCTTGCTACAATAAGATTACAGGTTAATCACGATTTGTTTTGTCAAGCAGGACAAAAAGCAGAAACATGAGACAACAATTAGCATACCATCCTCAATAACAAAATCTGGCCCCCCCTTACCTTACCAGCTGATACATGGAGCAAGAGTACTACATTTTGTATAAAATATTTTGCAACTATATGCATAACACACGCTTGGACACTGTACTTGAACAAATCTGGCTATACATGAGGAAGAGTGCCAACTGGCCCCGCTGAATATGGAAAGACTGCACATTTATTTCTTAAAGAATTCACATGCAGTAAATTGCTTGTTGGGTAACCTGAATGTTCAAAGTGCAATTTCTAACACCTTGTTGTAAAAATGTTTAGTTTATTCTACAAGGCAGTTACAGTCAAAGAAGATAACTTGTAAATTGGACATAAAGCATGCATAACAGCAATCTGGTCAATGAAATTAACCTTTGCATTTTCTTCTCAAGTCCTATTTCTAGATTAATTGCAAGTGAATTGCCTTTTTTATGGGAGGGGAGGGGAGGGGGGGTTGGAATGAAGTATACTGCAATAAATGCAAACTGATGAAATCTGAACGCAAATAATAATAATTAACACACACAAAATTACTTATGTTGACCAACAAATAAAAGCTGTGTTTAATTGTAAAGCCATGCCATTTCTTTCTATATGTGACTTATTATTTAACTGCAGTTGTCCGTTGTTTTTCTGTGTTAATGCATTACCGTAACTGTTTTAATTGTCCAAATGTGGTGTAGTTTCATAGAAACAATAGAGATGCTCCACATCTTAAGTGAGAACATTTCTTGTTTCTATTTTATTATTCGCTAACTAGCACAACTGTGTTTGTCTGCAAAAATCAGAGAAAATTAAGCTGAAAGTTCATTTCTTCTTTTTTGCAGTCTCAAAAATGAAGTCATCCAGGCCGCCATAAAGTTTCTTCTTCATCAGAAATATTTTATTTGGAAGTAATTGCATTGTGCCTATTTACAGCAGACCTGTGATTTTTGCACCTTTCTGGCCTCAACACTTCTGACTTCTTCAGGCATTTGTTGACAGGGTTAACCTTCCCGGGGCCATCAAGTATCAATTTCCCTATGGTGTGCAGCATTTCCATTTTCAGTTGAAGGAAAAGTTGGTCACTATTTTAAATATTCCATTAGCAAAAGATGCTCGCAAACCTAGCTTGCAAAATCAGGATCCAGATGTAGAGAATAATTGTGTTCAGTCTGAAATAGGATCTCAGGCTAAAAATACACTACTCTTCTAAAGCTAGTTTAAAAAAAAAATTTTCTGTCACACAACTTAACTCTGTAAAAATCCTTGACACACACATTTTTACAATATTTACCAACAATATTCAACCAGTGCACATCATTCTTTGTAGACGGGAGTTACATAACTAAATCTTCTGTATACACCAGACAGAGAACGAGAAACTACTGCAGGCAGGGAGGAAATGACAAGCTGGTATCTGTACATATTCAATGGATGTCATTGTAGATTTTACATGGAATTACCTTTGTACAAGTCACAGAATGTGTACGGACAAGACGTGGACATTTCTACAAGAATGGGCAAACATACTATAGCTGTGGATGCATGGACATTTCTACAAGAATGGACAAACATACTATAGCTGTGGATGCATGGACATTTCTACAAGAATGGACAAACATACTATAGCTGTGAATGCAGCTTGTCAGAATGACTATCAACTGGCGTATGTACACAAGATTGTAATCGGAATAATCCCCGGTCTTAATGCTGAAAACAAGGCAAACATGATGTACACATGACTATGCTCAAGGAGCCAAAATAGTTTACTTATAGAATTGCATGATGTACAACAAACTATTGCAACTTGAAGTAAGATTTATGATTGATGATAAACCATTATAATATTTTCTTCCAGGGTTAAGCACTTCAGAACAAACCTTTCTTGTAGGTATTACATGACATGAGAAAAGTTTACAATATTTTGTGCAGGTAATACATAATGTATGAGGAAACTATTCTAAGTGCTGTTAAGAAGCTTACGTTTAATCTAACTACACAGTTATTTCATCACTAGATATTTTGATTCATGAGTATACCCAGCACACAACAGCCAGACTTCATACACACCAGAGTTGAATTCTCCACCGTTCCCACAAACTGGGGCAGCCTGGCTACGACTGTCACTCCATCAGACCCGGGTTCAGGGAGCTGGAGGCATGGTCACAAGGTTTACAGACATCAAATGCTTTAAGAGTCCGGCCACAGAACTGATAGATCTCAGGAAAATAATAATTGCACGGACACACAAAAAGCTCCAGCAGGGGACATCATGTCTATGGCATCACTGTGTCTAGTATCATGCCGGCTACTTAGGCAATGGCGTGCCATTTTATGGATAAGATTATGATAAAGAAGTTTCTGTAAGAAGGAATTGGATCACGATGGACGAGGTGCACGATGTTCACCCTCTTTGTTTTTAGTTTGAAGCCAACAAAATGGCCAAAATATTTGTGGAAGGAGGGAAGTCCTCTGATGATCAAAGTGACCTGCTCGATGTCTCAGCTGCACCTTGACCAGTAAATGAAGTTTATGGGAGTGTCATAGAGGATCCCTGCTACAAGCATGACTAGTCTGAACCACCAGTCTAACCACATGAACCACCAGTCTAACCACATGAACCACCGGTCTAACCACATGAACCACCAATCTAACCACATGAACCATCGGTCTAACCACATGAACCACCAGTCTAACCACATGAAATACCAATAGCCTAACAACTACAATTAATGTAATAAAAGTTTCATAAGACTGAAAAGACTGATGACAAAGTGCTGGACAATAAACCTAGTAGCATTTTACCAGCTGAATGCTTTCATTATTACACTGATTTCTGTAGAATTACCAAACAGAAACTCCTCCGTTAGTCTAACTACCATAACAAAGCCACAAGCACAACAACAGTTCAATATGGTTGCCCTCTGATTCAAAAACTAAAACATATCAAAACAATTAACACTGCAGCTTATGAACTTATCTGATTCTTCTCACTGTCAACTTCCTATGATGCACAATCTCTGAACCAGTTCACAACCCCCATCCTCTGCAACCTGTTCACGTGTATTATTTTATGTCTATTTTAAATTCCCTTCTTAGTGTCCTCTTTTGGGAGTTGCCAGATTAAATTTGTCCCCGCTGATCCCAGAATTTGGTTATACTATTAATCTGAGCACTTCTTATTTCACTGGCATCAGCATAAACATTTCCATGAAAGTGAACACTAGCGAAGCTCGTGCTGTCACTATTATTTTCTCGGCCGTTATGTAGGCACACATATCTCTCTATGATCCAACAGCAATTAGACAGATCAATGTGCGGCACCTGGCCGTCTTAATAGACGATAATTTGTTACATTGTGCTTCAAAAAAAGGCATAGCTTGAACCCACGGTGGGGGACCAGGGATGGAGTTATACCTTTCCACAGCACAAAGCCTAGGATGAATTGTAGAAACCATGTCTTGAATAGCAATTACCAAACAAATAAATAATAATTAACCAACACTAGGTTTCACGTGTTTTCTAGTTTTCTAAAACAAAATGGCCGTTACATCATACAACTGACAAGGGATCCACTGGTGCTGAACAATTATCGCACTCTGAGACTTCAAAACAACCCATGACTACTCTGATCGGTCCGACTCAAAAACTCTTCTAAACTCTTCAAAAACATTTCTACTGCAAAATGTACAAACATATGACATACAATACAATGAAAAAAGAAACCAATGACGAAGAATATACACATGATTCCCAGCCACCATGCTATGTACACACTACATTATATGAACATGTTTATTAAATGCACACACAAACGAAGCAGTAGACTACACGAAGGCACAATATTTAGTGAAATAGTCCATATGTCAAAATCTCATATGATACATATATATATATATATGTATATATAAATATAATATAAATGTATACATATATTTAATAACAGCTATATGTGGAAAATTCAAACCAATATCTACTCTATAGGTACTAGATGGTGTTAAATTGTTATTATGTAAGAGAAAAATAAATTGATCAACATACTCTGGTTATAATACAGTTTACATCCAGTGATAAAACACTCTTTTGAAACAAAAATAATTAAACACAAAAGAACTCGCAAATCAAAATGCATGGTTATTTTAGCGGGAATAAAATACAGAAGCGAAAATACAAAATAAAAAGCACACTTAGGATAATACAACGAATCAAAAGTTTGCCGCTGAGATTAGTATGGTCCAAACTTAGGATTATGTAACTACTTGCATTTTAATCAACAAAAAATGGTACAAGAAAATAAACTTGAACATAAGACCTCACTGCGTATCTCCAAATCAGTATAAACAAATGCAGATATAGTTTTTGCTTTTTGCTGACAAGAGAAATAATAAAAAGAGCGGTAAGAGGAAAAACTGTCCATAAAAGGTAAGCAATGTGTGTATGAAATTAATCCGCATTAAAAAATTATTCAGCTGGGTTTACTGAATATGACTGATAAGATCTAGTACTTCTCAAGTTTAATTAATTTAGCTGATTTAAGTTTTCAAGCAAATTCAAGTTTTCAGGTAACAAGCTTAATCTGGTATCCAGAATAATCTGTGGTTGTTAAAACAGTACTTAACATTATACCACGATGCTAGTTTTTTTTCCCACACACACAAAAACATTCTAAAACCTAATGAGTCTCGCAAATTCAAGTTATCAGACAAATTTAAGTCTTCCAGTAACAAGCTTAAACTGATATCTAGAATAAGCTTAGGCTGTTACAGCCCCACTTACCATTATATAAAGACAACTGTTTACATATATATATAAACACAAAAATCCATGACATTAATATTTTTTAGAACTCAAGAAGGTTATTTTCTAAATGTAGTCACGTACTCTAGGCCGCAATTGAGGTAATAAAACAAGTCAGTAAAATGAACAGAAATATATTTACTTCTGCTTCACATCTGCTGCTGTTTTCAAAATGGCGCCTATCTGGTCAAACACTTAAGTGCAAAGTGCAATTAACAGAGCTATTTTTTTCTCCTTAAAGAAAAGTAGTATCAAACTAAAAAACTAAATCAACAAAAATAAAAAAATAAACATCGCAAAAGCTCTAACACAAATATAAAAGTGGCTGCTGGTAAATGAAAAGTAAAGTCATTCTCTCTCAAAGCTGGATTAAGCAAGGGCATAACAAGGGGACAAAACAATCAGATCTGCCAAAACATGTTCTCTCAAAGATCTGCCAAACATGTTCTCTCAAAGATCTGTCAAAACATGTTCTCTCAAAGATCTGCCAAACATGTTCTCTCAAAGATCTGTCAAAACATGTTCTCTCAAAGATCTGCCAAAACACGTCCTCTCTAAGATCTACCAAAACCTGTCCTCTCTAAGATCTGCCAAAGCATGTTCTCTCAATTACCATACATTTTACATGTTTCATGTTCTTAGCAGGACACAGTGGGCAACCCGAGGTGCATTTTGTCGGCAATTTTTCGTTCAGTAATTTGCCATTGCTTTACGAAGAGAAGTCAACATTTAAGTCTAACTGAACACCCTACCTAGCCATCAGTGCACCGGAAGCTTCAGAGCAAGAGCTCTGATCCTTTCCGCCACATCAACCACTTATATTTTCCTCCGAAGTCGGAGAGTGTCTGCCTGTACGGCGAGGAACCACCAGTCTGCACACCAATAAGCCAGACATGGGACAACGGATACTCACGCAAAACTCAGGTCCTGTATGACATCACACTGATGTTGGACAACAGGATGCCTTCATCCGACATACAGGACTTCGCGTTGGAGCTCAAGCCAACGAACACAAGCAAGCAAGCAAGCATTTTACACAGATTACTAAAATAAAATTGAGAAGTGATCATTGCTTAAACCACTGAAGGAAATAAAATTGAGAAGTGACCATTGCTTAAATCACTTAAGGAAATAATATTGAGAAGTGACCATTGCTTAAATCACTTAAGGAAAAAAAAGGAGCTATGGAATAAAATAAACAGAAATCATTGCTTTTCAATTACAGTTAACAAGTTTGTGAATATTCACAGAATAATACAATTAATACAACTTTAATAATCCCTCATCCGTGGGTGTTTCCAAAACAAAAACAATAACAAATGAAAACCTCTAGCTATGTACAAACATACAGAGAAGAATGAACTCACTCATCTACCACAAAACACTGCTATCGAGTCACGTTAACGAAACAACAGACAAATGTGATGTCAAACAATTCACATGCAAACCAGCATGGCAAGTTTATACCGCCACACATCAGCTAGTAAAACAAATTGTGTTCGATTCCCTGTCTTTATAAACAGAAGTACTTAACCTAAAACAACTTGATCTCTGCCAGCATTAACTTTCGGTGCTAAGACCACAAGACCAATTTACCTTTATCAATGAAATCTGAAAGGCCAAGGCCCAAAGCAGATGGCAAATATCGTGGTGTTAGACTACGTCAAAAACAAGTTCATTCCACATTCAAAGTAAACTGCTAGGAATCTCAGTGAACAACACACACAATACATTGAAAACAGATGTAATTAACACATAATGAGAGAAATCACACCACATGCACTTCAAAAGCCGTTTATATATGCATTTTTAATTGTTGACAAATGCAGCATGTACAGAAAAACAAAGCATAGCTATACTGTTGAACCATCAGTTGTGACCGGGCAGGTTTTAAACCATCATTTAAGGGAAATGTTTGAAACCATCAAATAGGGGACATTTTTAAAAACGATCATATGGGGGAACTGTTTTAAACCACCATACGGAGAGAATGTTTTAAACCATCGTACGGAGGAACCGTTTTAAACCACCTATGGGGAAATGTCGTAAACACCATACGGGGGAATGCCAACAACGCTCGTGCAATCGAAGCAACTCATTTTCCTTTTAAGTTCTCTGTCAATAACTTTTACAATTAATTTTCAGTGTTATCATTTGATGTTCTCTGCTAACACAGTAATTGCTACAGTAAAGTTTCAGTGTTGTCATTTGAAGTTCTCTGCTAACACAATCATTGTTACAGTACAGTTCCATTGTTATCATTTGAAGTTCTCTGCTAACACAGTAATTGCTACAGTAAAGTTTCAGTGTTGTCATTTGAAGTTCTCTGCTAACACAATCATTATTACAGTACAGTTCCTGTGTTATCATTTGAAGTTCTCTGCTAACACAATCATTGTTACAGTAAAGTTCCAGTCTTATTATTTCAATTTGTTAGTACAATAATTGTTACGACAAATTATCACCGATTTCATTTGTCTTCTGCCTACAGTTTATGTGGTAAATTCTTTTCCCATTTATTATTAGCTAGTCTCCACCAATAATTTATATTTGGTACAAGCAATTTTCAGTTTTATCAACTGCAGCTATCTGCCAACAACTGCTGTACAGCACAACAAACAGTTAATTTTCAGTGTTATCATTCCTCTGTCAACAACTCTGTGGTACTAGCAACTGATTCTCAGCGTTATCAAATGTATTTCTATACTGACAACAACTGTTTGGTAAACAAACTGATTCTCAGTGTTGTCATTCCTCTGCCAACATCCCCTGTATTATTCAAACTGCTTCTCTGTGTTATAAAATGTAATTAATTCTACACAGACAGCAACAGCGTGGTACAACAAACAACCGACCCAATGAGGTACACAACACTATGCAGTGATTTAAAATTGAAATAAAAACACATATACAACTGTGCATTCAATATCTGAGAACAGACACATGTTCATCACACTGATTTAACATCAACAAGTAAAAACAGCAACCATATACACATACAATTGACGTGAAGGAAACGGGTTTGACCACATAACCTTACACTCATATGAGACACGCACAAGGTTATTTATTACCTGGGACAGCTTCAGCTGTTATGTCTTCATGATAATGTTAAAGAATTATTTAAAAATTAATTCATATGGTATGATCAAAAGATCATATGAATAATTAACAGAAAGGAATAATTAATTAAAAATGAATAATAAATCATTATTTTTTTAATGAGAAAGGAAAAAATCTAGTGAAACAACTTTTAATCAGACGACCTTGTGTTAAACTGCAAAGTACCAAACAATGGTGGGGGAAAATTTGGAGAAATCTGGCTTAGCCTTGTTGGTCCAAACTACCTTTGCTTTTTGACGATCAGTGGACTAAGCTTGTTTGGACAAAAGTACAATAAAACAAAGGAAAGCCTCTGCATATGAAATGGTATGTCCAAAATTCATAATATAATTCATAAGATATGCGCAACAACTAGATGAATGTCACATTGTGTTTCTGATAATCAACCAAAGACAGACAGCTTCATATGTGGAAACGGCATGTGCATAACTAAATCTATGATCAGTAACTTACAACAGTTGCAGGATCCTAAATTCATTTGTCATACAATAAAATAACTACATTAATAGTTACAAATGCAATCCATACTAAATAACAAAAACAATAACCACAATAGAAAGAAATCTAGTCCAGCTAAACAACACATGAAGATGACAACTCAACAACTTCAAATGTTTTCATTAAGAAAAAGAAATACACATGAACAATAATAATAACTAGTGCAGTTTGTTTTCAGTTATGTACACCCTAGTTCTTGCATGTTCTTTCAACAATGTACGTACAGAATGGCTGAGGTTTCAAATATCATGTGACTGTTTGTATACAAGTTCAATGTGCGGCCAATAACTGCTGTCACAACCTAAGCATAGAGACGGTATTGCTGCAAACTCACAAGTACAACCCTCACAAATGTTCCTATGGACATCAATATTATGTACAGGCTCTCTCAATAACTGCTATACTGTTCTGTACATGTATTTATTGTAAAATTTTTAAGAAAACGAACCTTCCCACCATTTGGCATTGGCTTTAATTTACATCAAATATGACAATGAACGTAAAAGAAGATGAATTTGCTGTACATCGACATGAGAATTCAAACCACCCCTGGCGAGGAGTGGAATCAGCTAAATGAGCAAACACGATCAAGTACATCAAACACTGACAGGAAGAATGGCTACATGTACACACAGAATCCTACACCGTGCTTTGTTACATTCAACAAACTGACAACAGTAAAAGCAGCAAATGTTCATCTGTTTAACAACACAACAGAACCATTAACACCTCTCAGTATATTACAGTATTACAAGCTATCATATAAAAGAAGCACATCCCTCTCTTTAAAAAGGCATATTTATCGAATTAACAAGCAGATTTGAAAAATAAGATGACATGATACACATAAGTAAAATTGATTACCTATATAAATAGAAATTGTCAGCTTATATTTCTCTCATTTTTACATAGCATTTTTAGGATGGTACAATAAACCAGACATAATGACAGCTGTATTCTAGTCTCAGATATTTTTGCTTCACAACTTCGCATAGAAAGAAAAATGTTACAGAACACAACATATTTAATATATCAATGATGAGAATCATTTATTGGCGACTGATGTCTTTCCTTTCCTAAAGAACCCTCAGCTAGCAGAGGTCAACGTGTACCCAATGCCAAGCATACAACTCCAGTAATACTAGCTATTTTGTGTACACAGACACACATGCAGTAAATTGTATCAGCTACATACAGAAAAAAAAAAGATGTCAATAAAAGTTTACGTCTAGCATGAAATATAGGCTATAACAGCAGCTTGACAAAGTGTGTTTCAAGTCATCCGACTAAGTTGATTTTTATAACCTTATTGTCCACATTCATCTTGGAAAATGGAAGGCATTGTCTTTTATATCGTAGTTTCACTTCTTTCAAGTGAACTTACTGAATACAAATAACCATTCCTGGATCAATAAAAAAATGAGCTTTTAATTTCTTTGCAAGTCCTCCCAATGTGGAAAATATTTTTGATGCTCACTGCATTTTTCTTCAACATAAACAGATGTTCACGAGTTAAAATAACTCACCCACAGCTCAATTTTCCTTTAGTAAAGACGTTAACTATTGGCTACGCCATTAAAATTTCTTGGAGGAGGGAATATTTCTTAAAGCAAGCAAAACTAATCACCTAACAGCAGATTCGCATTTCAATACATTCTCAGATATTAGGAGATTCCCGAAGGAACATTTTCTTTCAATGTCTAGATGTTCACACAGACAATGTCAGCTCACTGACTTACTATGCCCGCTCAAGTGTCCTCATACATAAAAACCAATGCTGGCCCTTGCATTGAAAGAAAACAGTAAAAATGAAAACAGCAAATATAGAATTTTCCTATTCTCGTCTTCAGATTCTGCCATGAAACATACTAACAGAATTCAGGAAAAATTAAGACACCTAATCAAGCTCTGAAACTTCCAGCTGAATGATTAGGTGAGATGTAATTTGCTGATTAACCAAATGTTACGTTTGATATGTCATGTTTTGTGTTCTAACCTGAAGACAAGGACAGGAACATTACAGAAACATAACTATATTTACCATTTTCATTATGACTGCCTGGGTCAGTATTGTCTATACATGTCATTTAACAGACAAGAGCTGAAGACATCAACAAGCTGAATTTTGTCTCCAATAAACATTCTCTTTATAAAGTGCTTTAGACTGCCTCTTGTATAAGCAACTAATAGACCAGCTTTAAAAACGTTAACAACAGCCACATGCTGGAATTTGCAAGGTGTTTTTTTTCTTTAGCTCTTGAATGCTGCATCAATGGTGCTGGCAACAACACTCTCCTTGTTTCTGATGCTGACAGAAACCACTAACAGTAACAATGTTAGAAACACATACTAACAATCTTTTCCCTGCACAAATCTGCATGATTTTCCAGACTGGAGCTGCCAGGTTTCAGTTCTTGAAAGTGCCCAATCTGGCCTGGCTTAGATGGTTCCATTCGCAGAGATTCCTAATTAAAATAACATCAAACAAAATATTAACAGCTATATATATACACACATAAACTTAGTATGTAACAATGACAATGGATAAACAGTATTTGTATATAACAAATGAAACATATATGCACAATGCTAAAGATCTTAACAGCTTCACAAAATCTACTGCCATAATTATGCAGAAGTCATGAACCTACATAGAGAACTGGGTGACAACTGGCAAGATTGAGGAGAAAAGAACAAGAGGAAGGCAGAGAAGTAAATTGATGGCTTGACCACGTGCAAACAGAGCTAATCCACAACACACTGTGGCGAAGGGGTTACGAAATGCAATCCGCAATCTTACATAACACGGTTGAAACACAGCTGCGGGCAATTGGGAAAGCAGACTGCCTTGTGCTGATTACCACAGAAAGGTGTGAGTGCCGGTCATTCTAAAAGCAATTACAAACTACTGAACGTAAACTTGCCAAGAAATCACACACAGCCAACAAATGCTGGGGTTGACTGTAACTTTTGCCTTACGTGACTACCTTTCCACTGCTGACATGACTACCTTTCCACCGCTGACAAGACTACCTTTCCACCGCTGACACGACTACCTTTCCACCGCTGACACGACTACCTTTCCACCGCTGACACGACTATCTTTCCACCGCTGACACGACTACCTTTCCACCGCTGACACGACTACCTTTCCACCGCTGACACGACTACCTTTCCACCGCTGACACGACTACCTTTCCACCGCTGACACGACTACCTTTCCACCGCTGACACGACTACCTTTCCACCGCTGACACGACTACCTTTCCACCGCTGACACGACTACCTCTCCACTGCTGACATGACAACCTTTCCACTGCTAACATGACTATCTTTTCACTGCTGACATGACTACCTCTCCACTGCTGACATGACTATCTTTCCACTGCTGACATGACTACCTCTCCACTGCTGACACGACTACCTTTCCACTGCTGACATGACTACCTTTTCACTGCTGACATGACTACCTTTCCACTGCTGACATGACAACCTTTCCACTGCTGACATACCTTTCCACTGCTTACATGACTAACCTTTCACTGCTGACATACAACCTTTCCACTGCTGGCATAATACCTTTCCACTGCTGGCATAATACCTTTCCACTGCTGGCATAATACCTTTCCTCTGCTGGCATAATACCTTTCCACTGCTGGCATACTACCTTTCCACTTCTGACATGACTACCTTTCCACTAATGGCAACTAGGATACAGAGGCACTGATGTGGCAGGGTCACAGTTTAATAGTTAATATAGACTTAATACAGGCCTGAGTTTCGGCCAGATCCTTTGGTCACTACCTGAAACACCATTAGCTCCAGCCCTCTGTCCTTCTGCACTACACACATGATCTCAAAGGGCCCAGACCACGTCTGCCTTACGCACCAAAACCCCATCCAGCGATGCAGACCCAGCCAATCTGAACACCTTCTCATGCCCCACCACATCAGCATGTATAAGACTAGCATCTTGCCTCACTCTCCTCCTCTATCTCCCGTTCCATTAAGTTCACCAAGGTTAAAATATACTCTCATGTTATGTTAAACGCAGATGCAATAACATAAGACAGGTATGAAATATTTCAACTAGGAAGACATGTACGGAATCAAACCAACAACAGCTACCATATTCTTGAAAGTGCTGCAGTTCTGCCACAGATATGGGTAATTGTAATAATGTTAATAACGTCATGAATTATTATTATGATGGTACTAGCGACATGAATTATCATACTGATATTACTAACGACATGAATTATTATTATGATAGTACTGGCGATATGAATTATCATACTGATATTATTAACGACATGAATTATTATAATGATGGTACTAATGACATGAATTATGATAATGGTACTAACCGATAGATCCCATCTCAGGTCCATTCTTCATGAAGAACTTCTCCAGCTTAGCCAAAATGTGCTTGCCGTACGTGTACTTGCGCAGCGTGGCAATGTGGGGTCTTATTTTGTGCATCAGGACCTTGCGCTGGGGTTGTTCTGCCACATCGATCATCTTCTGCACCACATAATTTGCAAACTGGTCTTTCATCATTGAATACAGGGCAGAGTGATGGCTGAAATGTGCAATTTTCTAATAAACTGCTTGGTTCACATAAAACCTACGTCTAAAAGTACTATAGTCAAAAGGGTCAATTTTACTGCACCATGTTTTACCCCACCTGGCTGAATCTCCGCAGAGCGGCCAGGCGCTTGCTGAGAGCACAAAGTCTGCACCTCCAGCAATGATGTTTGTCTCTGAAATATGTGCATTCAACCTTCTGTGAGCGCCAAACAATACTATGTGTGTTTATTTATGTAACTGTCTCAGTGGCCTCAACGGGTTCCCCAATTGATTTTCTGAATGATGTAGCCTGTGGATGAAACCTGTGAACTTTAGACCGCTAGGCAAATTGCTCAGCCACGTCACCACGGAGACTTACGTGGTATCACACAAGGGTGTTAACAATATGTCAGTCAGAAAAATGAGTTGTAAAGATGCTCTAAAAGACCCATTACATACAGAGCGACAATGTCAAAATTCTTAAAAATTACAAATAATAAACAAAAAACAGGGAGAATGGACAACAAAAAGGCATAGAAACAGAGACGGTAATGGAGAATGAGGACGGGACAAGAGAAAATTAGAAAAGAAGAGTAGGAAAGATAACTGGAAGAAGAAAGAAGATGTGAAATAGAAGGCAAAATGGGGAAGATAGGCATAAAGAGAAAGAGGAGAATATAATAAAAGGGTAAATGAGAGAGAAAGAGGGAGAGGGAGAGAAGAGAGGAGGGGGGAGAAACATACCCGTAGCCATCACCCAAGTTGCAAACTTCCTCAATAAGCATAGCCCTCTCCTGTCTGGATGAGTGAGACACGCACTTTTCAACGACATTGCTGCAACAAACAAATTCAGTATCAGCATCAACAGTTGATAACTTGATACAGCGTACAAGTATCAACATCAATACTGGTACAACATACAAGAAAGTATCAACATTTGGTAACTTGATACAGCATACAAGAAGGCATCAACATTTGGTAACTTGATACAACATACAAGAAAGTACCAACATTTGGTAACTTGATACAACATACAAGAACGTATCAGCATTAACAACTAGTAACTTGGAACATATCTATGGCATCATGGTCAGTGCACTTGCCTGCCTAGACAGTGACCTGTTATTTAACCGATTGTTATTTTAAAAAAACATTCACAGTGGCTCTAAACTTAACCCCACAACAACCACCATCCTAATAGCCATGAAACTCTTGATCTGGTACTTCATTTTTAATTCACCGCAATTAAAGGAATTCTGGGAAAACATGTGACATCAGGGCGATTCCATAGTGGGTGTAGGGATGTGTTGATATTAATTACAGATACAGACCTTATAATTGCTTTCACAAGTAGAAGGCAAGCAAGTGCTACTGTGTAATGTATTTATTGAAATAAATAATCAGATAAATTGAATGTGTTGTTGATCACTTCCGCTTGAGTGTGTGGTGGACTGCTAGACCGATTAAATGTTTCTGGGCCCAGAGGGCCCTCACTGTGGTTGGAGTGTATATCTTGTGCTACTCGTCTTATATTGTGTATGGCCCATCTGTCTGCGCTCATCTTTGATGTACCTGGGAGCCAGTCTGCGAAGACAATGACATGCAGTTTTGGGTACATCTTGCTGCAAACACATTTTTCAACTGACCACGAAGTGAATCCCGATATCCCTATTCTGAAAATCAACAATCCCACCAGATCTAGACCTGTGATGAAAATAACTATGTGGTTTGTTTGTGGTGAATTAAAAATGAAGTACCCATGATCTAATCATTATGATGTCTATACAGCCAAGAACTAACTAAATTGAGGATTCATTCTCATTTTGACTTCTGAAATGGGGAGGAAATAATACAAAGCTAAGTATTTGATGACAAATATTTAGTTAGCAGTGAACAACAAGTAGACGTAGGTTGAATGGACATCTAGAAAACTAAACAGTTCTCTACAAACTTGCATTAGAAGATGCTATGTAAATACGAAACTATGAACTGTTTTACAGACTAAACTGATACAAATTTATGTTCTAACAAGAGCAGGAAAACAGTTCTTAAAAGCTATACTGAGCTAATTCTGATGTATGGAAGCGAATCATAGACAATTAGCAGACAAGTAAAGAATTTCCATAGATGTGGTTTTATAGAAGAATGAGAACACTGGATGGATAGAAAGACCAATAAAGACATCCTGAACGAAGTCAACTCACAAACAGAACTGAATACTCACATCAGAAGACAATCTACATTCTTTGGGCATGTCATGAGAAGAGGAAAGCCGTAATATGTCATCACAACGGGATAGTTGGAGGTGAAGAGAGGCAGGGGGAGACCAAGAGAGAAGATGCTGGACAGTTTGACATCATCGCATGGAGGAGTGTCAGTATCAGAAATAATTCCAGTACATGAGACAGAAAGGTGAGGACAGACATGATCACCAACGTCACACAGCATGGACTACAAGAAGAACAACAGTGGAGGCTGCCTACCTGGCAAACTTGTGCTGACTAAGCAGAAGCACCTTCCCTCTAATTGTATTAACAATCTTGCTCTTATCCTCCATGCGCCCGTGTTCCAGAACATGCTGGATGACGTAGTTGCCATACTGGTCCTGGACCAGACGTTCTGTGTTCTCGTGCAGTTCTTCCAGCACTGGGGTTGTTTGTTCCGGGGTGCAGTGCTCCAATATGCGCTGAATGACTCGGCAGCCATAGGGATGTGTGGACAGATTGAACACCTGGGGACAGTAAGTCAGCACACACTTAAACGTCTGGCAATTATTAATATGTGCAAGACATGTCTCAGAAGATTCTGCTACCCTCTAGACATAGTGGTGGTGGTGATAGTGGTGGTGGTGGTGATGGTTGTGGTGGTGTTAGTGATGATGGTGGTAGTGATGGTTGTGGTGGTGGTGATGGTTGTGGTGGTGTTGGTAGTGATGGTGGTGGTGGTGTTGGTGCTGATGGTAGTGGTCGTAATGGCAATGGTGGTGGACAGTTAACACACACCAAACATCTGGCAATTAATATGTGCAAGTCAAGCTTCAGAACATTCTGCTGCTTTCTAGATGTAATGGTTGTGTGTGCATGCTGCACTACTTCCAAAGATTGACATCTGTGATCTAAACAATAAAATTTCAATAACGAAGACACAAACAATAGATTGCACATTTATTGCCTGGCATATTTCGCTGCATCTCATCAGCTACATACTGCAGAATTCACACAACATAAAGTAAACTAACTAGATAAATCCTTCAAGCTGAAGTATACACATGTTCACACAGTAATGTCAATTGTCTACCACTGTAATTTTAAACTGACTATAATGTCTTTCTCTTTGAACAAAACTGGCCTATGTAGATTAATCATTATGGCTTCTGCAGACTTTTTAACAAGTGACTAATTTGTGTATTAAACAACACAAGAATGGCTCTGTCTCTTTCAATCAAATGGCTGATTTCCAACACGTGCCATTTATTTTACTTTATGTTGTGTGAATTCTGCAGTATGTACCTGACGAGATGCAGCAAAATATGCCAGGCAATAAATTGTGCAATCTATTGTTTGTGTCTTTGTTACTCAAATTCACTATGGAAAAACTGTTTTGATTTTCTAAACAATAATAATGTATTAACACGTGTAGAAATCTCTGTGATGGGGCAACAGGTAACCCATGTTCCTCTTTTTCTGCCTTTTATAACCTATGGGGGAATAGGTCCATAATCAACTCATGCAAAGTCACCCTTTCTTTTGCTATCTGCCACAGCACCTTCCATGTCTTCCCGACACAATTCATCTGTCTGTAATTAACCACACTATGTGGCGAAGGGGTTATGAATTGCATACCGTGTTCAAAACACAGCTGCCGGCGATTTGGAAGCAGACCGTCTTGCATATGGTTTCCATACAAAGGTAAAAGTGCCAATCATTCAGAAAGCAATGGCAAACTACTGAACATAAACTTGCCAAGAAATCACATACAGCCAAGAATTGCTGTGGCTGACTACAACATACTGTAAAGGTTATGCAACTATGTGTTTTTAATTCTCCCTCAGTTTCATGTGCCCTATGGGAACTTTCTAGTTGTACTATTCTTGAGTTTTATCAATGTGAGTTCTATCTATTACCAGCGTCTTTTCTTCACCTGTAATACACTAGAATCTAAACACAGAAGCCCCAATCAATATGTTGCATGCTTTATTGCCTGGCATATTTCCCTGCATCTCATCAGTTGCAAACTGCAGAGTTATACATCATATGAAGTGAATAATACTCAAGCTGAAACAATTAAAACATAATCACAGGCTTTGTTCGATTGTGGAATATCTCTCATCCCTACAGTAATTTCAAATTTAACACAAACTCAGTTTGCATAAAATCGGCTGAAACTGCCCAATTGCTAATGCCTCACTATACTTGAGCAATCATTTATTACCCACCGAATACAGTTTACAAAATGCTTTCTTTAAATCGTGCAACATATTTTGTGGTTTTTGTGTTTATTCACTAAGGGAATACATTGTTCTGAACACTAGAATCTGTCTAGATCTTCCCATAAACTCTGCATTAGTCCATTGTAGCCCTGTCGTGTGCAAGCACCAGTTGATGAATGGCTGCAGTGTTATCAATAACTGCAGGAAACACCATCTACTTGCACTGAAATCTTTCTGCCCCAAACCAAGATAGCAAGGAGGAAACAATGACTTGGGAGGGCCCGTGCACAGAGTCTTGAAAGCCAAAGAGAGTGACCAATAGGCCACTGCACCAGTTAAGTTTCAAAATGAGAAAACTTATGTAAAGATGTAAAGCTTGTGTGATTCTGATATGTAAATTCCTGGCTGTGATAGAGGCTGAAATTTGACTTATGTGAGGTATAGAAGACCCAAGCACTTACGGAGATATCCAATGCAAGTGATGATTTTCAAAAATACAACACATCAACAACCTTAGAGCCATCATCTACAACCACTGTGATGTGTCCACAAGTTCATAACAGCTCAAAGTGGCTATGGTGTACACTGAAAGCTTGCTGAAACTGGTAAACTTGATGGGGAAAGAGGAAGGGTAAGACAGACAGAATACCTGGGTAGCGGCATAACTGAGACAAGAACACAGCCCTGATCCAATACTGGTAATCATGAGATGGCAATCCATGACCGCCCATGTGTACTGGCATGGAGCATGATGATGATAAGTGATTTTAGACACCAAACCTTCTCGGATAAGACTTTAAAATAAAGACACCAGGCGTGAGTTACTTCTTCTTCTTCAGCGTTCCGAGCCATTGAGGTTCTTTGCTGCAGATACAATCCGTCTCTCTGGTTGACCTTACACACATCAAAAATTCCATTTGAGTTGCAATACGTCCAACTCTAAGCATGTTCAAAATACACATATCTACACAAAGGTAATCACTCTCTCACATACCTGTCCCTTAAAAGCATCAATAATAAACTGCAGGTACTTGGGGTCCACACACTCAATACACTTCTGGACAACATGGTTTCCATTTTGGTCCTTGACACACTTCAGAACATGGCCATCCAGCTCCTTGACAATCTCCACCTGGAATAGATAACATGTTCTGGAATAAATATCAACAATATTGCAGACATGCAACATATACGCATAAAATCACATCATCAGATGAGATACATGTGAAATGCAACTAGATAAATAAGAGAGACACAAATGAGAAACTATGAGCAAGTGTAAGGATACCACCAATTGCCGACTTTATAGAACACCAAAGAATTTGATAGTTCTGACATTTAGCTAATATTGAACGAGATCAACCAGCAACTAGAGAGTTCTAAGTGCGAACATCAGGATACGAGGTGAAAGACGACCCAGTAAGAGATGGCTAAATGGAATGAAAGAGACACTCAGGAAAAAACATGACATTAGCACAAGCAAAAAGACAGTGAAAAACAGAAAATGACAAGTGCCTCCTCTATGCGACGCTTCACATCAAAAGCAGTAGGACAAAAAAAAAAGAAGAGGAAGATTGCAGGCAGGCACAAACTAGACATGACCAGAACAATTTATCATCATCAAGTGGCACTGAGGTCAGCATGGCTGAAAAGTGCATGCTCTACCCTTACACAGGGCAGTTGGGACTAAAATGTGGACCTCTCGTCCTTAACTTGGGAGATATAAATTACAAGTACCTCAGAAGTCAGAGTGGGTGCGCCTGATGGCGAGCGATCACATACACACATAAAATCACTCCCATCAGCCTGAAGAAATTGGGAGGAGGAAACTCAAGATATGTCAGATGAAATACTTGAGATCAGGGTGGGTTCACCTGATGGCGATGGACACTGGTAATAAGGAGAGTTAAACCACACATAAACACCAAGTCCGGTGCACTAGAAGTAGTAGCACATATATGGACTACGCTCGAGTTGAAAGCAAGCGAACACAACAAAACCAACTTGAGAAAGGCTGTCAGATACACAAGACGAGACAGAATGACATTAGAAACAGCATGGGTACCATTCCCTGCATGGAATGTGTGCAGAGAGAATAAAAAAAAAAGAGGTTTAAACTTGTGAGAATGCAGCTCAATCAGCTACAGCTTTGGGTCTACAGTCTAAGGTGGTCAGGCTACAAAGCTAGAAGACCATGAATCAGAAAGATACTCTATAACAAAAGCTGTTCAGGCAATTAGGAAGAGCTTTGAAGCAACAAAGATGTGGTTACAGAGGCCAATGTTGCGAATCCCTTGGATACCAGAGTAACTAGCGAGTGCCTACCAATAATAAAAAAGCCATCACGTGGATTAAGATGTTAAATATCACATTTAAGACAGACATACACATAAAACTGACCTGCATGTCTGCTGGGATAGATTCCAGTGCCTTCTGAATCACCCGGCAGCCATACATCTGCAATGCCAGGGGAAGTACGTGACCTCGAACTCTTTGTGCCAAGGTCTGCTTCTGTTCCGGAGTTCCAAATTCGAAAAACTTCTGGATGACATAATTGCCAAACACATCTGTCATGAGAGAGTAGGCAGCAGACAGGATTTCACCGAAAACCATGCTCTTTTCCTGTGGGGTGGCGCGCTCCAGCTTTTGCTGAATAAATCTGAATGTCAAACAGGGAAACCATTCAGAATGAATGAATAAAAGAGAGAGAGAGAGAGAGAGAGAGAGAGAGAGAGAGAGAGAGAGAGAGAGAGAGAGAGAGAGAGAGAGAGAGAGAGAGAGAGAGAGAGAGAGAGAGAGACGGGGGAAAAGAGGGAGGGGGGGGGGGGGCGAAGAAGAGAGAAAGAGGAGAGGGGGGAGAGATAGAAAATGCACACAGACGAGATATGCACGCAAAGAGAAGGAGTGAGAGGAGAGAGACATAAAGAAGAGGAAGAAGCAAATCCTCAATAAAAATGTAAAAATGTTCACAGCGTTTCGATTTCTGCACAGAGGTGTGGAGTGTAGAGTACTATACGGTACTTTTCTTATTTCACAGTATTGTTAATTTACCGTATTGTTATTTAATAGTACTACCTCATCACTGTCTTGCAATAATAATTTTATAGTACTGTTGTTATTTTACAGCACTGTTATTTCACAATAGTTACCTGAAAGAATTTATTTTACCACACATGTTATAATACAGTATTTATTTTACAGTATTACTTTTTATCACAATATTATTATTTTAGTCTATGTTTGGAGCTATTTTACAGTGTTATTATTTTACAGTTTTTCTTTTAGTGTTGTTAGCTTACTGTTATTTTAAGTTTTTTTTTTTTTACTAAATTGTTATTTTAAAGTATTCTTATTTTTGCACACTACGTTCTGATTTGATGAACCAACCAATGAGACTCACCTTGTGGAGGAAGGAACTTTAGACCTCCCATGTAACAATAAACACATTCCTCAATATTTTTATATAAAAAATATCAAATACTGAATTCGTAAAATTTGTATTTTACGGTTACGAAATTTTGAAACACACTTGACATATTTTCATCATAATATGAAATGTCTGGTTAAAGTTCTTGTAATCATAATCATGAAATGTCTGGTTAACGTTTTCATTGTAATCATGAAATGACCGGTTAAAGTTGTTTTCATCATTATCATGAAATGTTTGGTTGAAGTTGTTTTTATCGTTATCATGAAATATCTAGTTACAGTTGTTGTCATTGTAATGATGAAATGTCTTGTTAAAGTACTTTTCATCGTAATAATTAAATGTCTTGCTAAAGTTCTTTTCATCACAATCATGAAATGTCTTGTTATTTTCATCGTAATCATAAAATGCCTTGCCAACTTATGTGAGCTATCATGCTTCTTCATTTCTGGCCATCTCCAACAGAATGTATCGATTCGTGAATTGAATATTTATTCCTGCCATGATTATAATGATGAAAGACTCGAAGAATCTTCTCCAGCTGTCTTGTCTACTATTTATAAATCTGCTCAGCTGTTACAACATAAGTAGTGCAAAGAGCCCATTTACAAGCTTTAAGGTACCTTGGAAATGTGGTTTCTGAGGAAAATGCAAAGAAAATACCATGGATAGACAGAAAAACGAGCAAGTCCGTGGCGAAGTGGTCAAGCCGTTTGACTTGGGCTCCGAAGGCTGTGGGTTCGATTCCGGGCCCCATCCTTCAGTTCACGAGTGAATTTTTTCAGAGACTCCTGTGGGTCGTCACTGGAGCTACGGAGTTCGTGCTTTTTGCGACGCTTTCCGCACTGTGGAAAGAGGCCGGGCCATATGGAATAAAACCTGTTAGTTAGTTAGTTAGTTAGTCGAGGTTCCAACTTCATGGCAATGGGTCATCGCCATTATGCTCCGTTCCTGTGCCAGTGAATATCACACAAAATGCTCCCCACTGTCCAATGTGAAAAGTGGAATAGGCAGGAGTCTCGGCAATCCAACAGCCCGCACGGGTACACTGTGCATAATGCCGCTGACAGAATGCCAACACAAAATTAATCCACAAAAACCACAGTTCATCATCGATGGACTCGGCTCATTGACTCGAGTTTTCTCACATGGCTCGGTCTTTCACCACAGGGCGACCCGCCGAAAGTGTCGCACAAAGCACGAACTCCACAGCTTCAGCGCCGACTTCGTAGAGTCTCCTGAAAAATACACTTGTGAACCGAAAAGGCATATTATGGGATAAAACCTTGTGCAATGAAGTCGACCCCTGTCGACTTTTAAGTGACCGACACTCTGAGTGATGTGGTCAATACCACACAGGCCAAGCAATTTCCTGGTACCATTTCAATGGCTTGGAACGCTGAAGAAGAAGATTTTAAGACTGGGTCGACCTGATACCCAAGACAATTTTTTAAAATTCTAATCCACCAGTTATCACAATAAGTTCCAGTATTTCTTTTCTCGTACTGTTACCAAATATGTCAGAAAACACTGGAACAGTAAGGTGCAACAAGTTAACACAATAAACCAAATGTAACAACTCAGTAAGATATGGTAGCATGAGAAGGAAAAACAAGTGGCCACACACCTAGAGCCATGCTGATCCTGAGAGAACTCAACAACATGGTTGACAAGGTCCTTCAGGGTCAAGTTAGGGATGCGGTTGTTTCTGAAATCCTCTAGCAGACGGCTGCGGCCAGTCACTTCTTTTGATAAGCTGGCACTGCAGGGGAAAAAAACACTTATCTTGTAAGACTATGCTTCAAATAAGCCTCCTACAAACTGTTGAACCAATCACATGTTATTGGTGCCTGTAAGAGAAGCACAGAATAGTAACACTCTAACCCACCGTGTTATGTTGGGAGAAGCCATTAAGGAAGGTTGGCTATCCCGGAGACAACTTTAGCTGTAAAATCAAAGTTGCAATTTTTTTTCATTTCATTTGCAATCAATTTTTCACAACTTGAAAACTCTTTCAGTTCCCAGGTTTTTCTCTTTTTCAAGGTACGCTAGGATCTTATTATTTGGCAGTATGTCATGGTCTGTTAAATTAATGGTTTCCTGCACCTCATTGTAATAACAGCCAAGTGGGAGATGAAGAAACCATCTGAAACCTATGACATCATTTACCTCTATTACAAATTGGTGAGCATTATCACATCCCATGGTAACATAATTATATGCAGACGTAATTGTGACCTCAAAGGGGGGAATCACCACAGAAATAGGTCAGCGTGGCCAAATGGATAGAACACTCGCTATTAAACTTCTGGTGTGCTGATGCCAAAGTAATAGGTGCATCCCCTACACCGGCCAGTTGGACTAAAATGCTGACTTCTCGTCCTTGACTTGGGGATGTAAATTACAAGCACCCCAGAAATTGGAGTGGTCCTGCCTGATAGTGAGGGACACTGTCATAGAGATTAAATAATCCACATGCAAAAGTTAGTCCTGTGACCATGCAGTAGCAATGCATTTATGGACTATGTTTGATTTCAAAATGAGTGAAAAGAAAAAAAAACCACAGAAGTGGTCAATGCAAAAGTAGCCATATCATTCTTTTAAATCTTAAAACCATCCAAGAAGTTTATCTTTGGACACAACAGAAGCAATAAAGAGGGCAATAATTTTATACAATCTGCAACACAGGAAAAATGTACAGGGCCTATCATAATAATAACAATAATAACAATAAACAGTAAGGACACGTGCTATCATACACTACAATAGATAGTAAATCTACCAAGGTAACAATGAAACACTCCCATCTATTCAGCTTTCAAACATTACAATTGAAAGTAAATCTACCAAGGTAACAACGAAACACCTCCATCAACTCAGCTATCATACATTACAATAGATAGTAAATCTACCAAGGTAACAATGAAACACCTCCATCTACTCAGCTATCATGCATTACAATAGACAGTAAATCTACCAAGGTAATAATGAAACACCTCCATCTACTCAGCTATCATACATTACAATAGATAGTAAATCTACCAAGGTAACAATGAAACACCTCCATCTACTCAGCTATCATACATTACAATAGATAGTAAATCTACCAAGGTAACAACGAAACACCTCCATCTACTCAGCTATCATACATTACAGTAGATTACAATAGATAGTAAATCTACCAAGGTAATAATGAAACACCTCCATCTACTCAGCTATCATACATTACAGTAGATTACAATAGATAGTAAATCTACCAAGGTAACAATGAAACACCTCCATCTATTCAGCTATCAACCATTACAATAGATAGTAAATCTACCAAGGTAACAATGAAAGACCCCCATCTACTCAGCTTGAACTGACTTGTATTTACCTCCTTGGGGCCACTGTTCTGTTTTGAAAAAAGGTGTTCCCAAAAAGCCCGCTGGCTGGCGATACCAATCCCGGGTTCCTGAACTTGGCAGCTTCAGCCCCTGGCGCCGCTGAGTACGGCCTCCCGCCAACATTTAACCCTGGGGTAGACCAGAACAGACATTATATTACAGCAATGACTCACTTTTACCATGTAGCCGGTCCTTAGCAAAACATCAAAGACTGTAGAACAGTTTCTAATCTCTAGCTATTTCTCTGCTCTCATACACCCTCATGCCCAAGGTGTCTGCTTGTCTTCCTGCTGGTAGATTCCTGCCTATTCTTCCAAGAACAATGGCTTCCATCACTATTCTTTCCAAGACAAGCTGTTTTAATATGGCCAAAGTCATTCTCCTGAGACATGGACCTGTTTACAGGCCAGTTTTTTCTGATGTTCAGGGGCAGCCTACGATAATTTTTTTTTTAAAAGCAATATTTTTTTCCAACTGCAAATTCTATCCTGGGAGCGAACCAGGGAACATCTGAGTCTCAGGCAAACCAAGAAACTTCTATGTCCCAGGTGAACCAGGGAACTTCTGAGTCCCAGGTGAACCAGGGAACTTCTGAGTCCCAGGTGAACCAGGGAACATCTGTGTCCCAGGCAAACAAAGGAACTTCTGAGTCCCAGGCAAACAAGGAACATCCAGGTCCCAGGTGAACCAGGGAACATCTGAGTCCCAGGTGAACCAGGGAGTCCCGGGCAAACCCAGGAACTTCTGAGTCCCAGGTGAACCAGGGAACATCTGCGTCCCAGGTGAACCAAGGAACTTATGAGTCCCAAGCAAACCCGGGAACTTCCCAGGTGAACCAGGGAACATCCAAGTCCCAGGTGAACCAGGGAACTTCTGAGTCACAGGCGAACCAAGGAACTTCTGAGTCACATGCGAACCAGAGAGTCCCAGGCAGGCACTGAAACCTCTCAGCCACAAGTGCCCCAAATTGGAGAAGACTGGAAATTACAACAACTGTGGAAAGTCAATTAAAAGTCCAGGGCCAAGACCTGCTGCAGATCCGGTATAGTTAATGAGTGACGACACGGATACTCCCAATGGACACATCCAGTACAGTTAATGAGAGTGACAACACGGATACTCCCAATGGACACATCCGGTACAGTTAATGAGTGTGATACGGACACTCCCAATGGACACATCCAGTACAGTTAATGAGAGTGACAACATGGATACTCCCAATGGACAGAAGACCAGGCTTGACACGAGCTGCACACAAATCTGGCATTAGTGACTTCTGGAAAACCGCCAGCACACCTCTGTGGTAGATTAAGAATAACAAAGAGTATATGAACAAAAACAGTGCTACAACATTCCATTTCTGAGTCTTGATCAGCCTGGTTGTAGTGGGACTTACCTAATGTGAGATTGGAGGTAGGAATGACAATGTAATCTATGAACAAAACAGTGCCACAACATGTCATTTCTGAGTCTTGTTCAACCCTGGTTGTAGAGGGACTTACCTAATGTGAGATTGGAGGTAGAACCAGACAAGGAAGGTGGAGGCGTCATCGACTGGGTGCCCGTCATCATGCTAGCGATGCTGCCTGCAGGCGAGCTAGCCATACCAGGCAGTGGGGCGTAATAGCCGCCTAGTGCTGATATCTGCTGCTGACGTTTCATTTCAAAAGACTCTCTCCTCTGTCCTGAGAATAAGCAAAAAAGAGAAATGCTTTCAATGTTAACTGTAACACACAAATGAAGAATATCAGAAGCACTAGAAAAAACAGCCAGTATTTTGGACTTGTTTGGTTGTAGGACTCAGACTTGAGTTAGGAGTAGAGCGGAGCACTAATGGGTTACACCCGTGTGCCTTGATGTTGATCTGTCGACTAAGCTAAACTAGCTTTTGGTCAAGGATTATTTTCATGACACAGATATCTCATTAGTGCTCCTGTCTCTCCTCTCAGATACCACCAGAAGAATCTCAGTACAGTACACCAACTCAGTAACTCCAGCGAAGATTCAAATGAGTGTACACCAGAATCAACATGCTATAAATATTCATTCATATTTATTCATTTGTGGGTAGGTTTCTAACTTTGAAAGTTAACCTGGGCAGTTAATATTGTCAACTGCAGACAGATCTGGAATGTGTGCAATGTGGACAGGGGCCCTCTGGTTTTTCACCACTGTCCAAGACTGCTCTTAAATCACCTAGGTTGAGCGTGCAGTAAAACATCCTTTTCTTTCTTATTTGTCTACACGAATCGAACCAGGTTTGCTTGAACCATAGAGAGATGTAATCTTTGAGCTATTCTACCTGTTTAGCCACGTTATGAGAAAAGTTGAAATGCATTATTTTTTGTTTGCCCCTTATCTGCCACTGGTGCATACAGCCTCAAACAACTCACTCCAAGCCTTCCTATCCTTAGCTATACCATGCAGCTCCACCCCCATATTATTGTTCTTCTCTTCTCCGTGTGACTTTAGCTCTTCCTCTATTTCATTTGCCCTGTGGATTACAAATCCAATTACAAATCCCCCGGGTAGCGGGGTAGGGGTATCCCCTATCAAAGGAGAAGTAAGGCGCCTCCTTCCCTCCGCTAGCCTACGGGACACCCTTGGGCAAGGTGGAGTACCCGTTTAGCCCCCCGATCAGGGTTACGTGAAGCCATGGGTGCAGGTGGTGGATGAAGATGTAGAGCAGCCGACAGATAGTTGTAGGTTATGGTCTACACCTTCACGACGGTAGGCAGAGGATCTCCTTTTTTGAGGAGACAATGGCTACGGTCACTGACCAGTATGGTCACTGCTGGGAAGGAAAGCAATGGCAAACTACCTTCTTTACACATGCCAAGAAAATCATGTTGTGTTCACTTATCGATAATCAGAGAAACGGCGTAAATGGGTGCTCCATAGGAGCAGCCTCGCCCGGTAGGGATAGTCATGCGCACCAGGTGACTCCAGACCGTCAACAGGCTACTAGGTGCAAAAGATTAATATCATTGAAAGTAGGAACTTGGAATGTTAGAACAATGAATGCAGATGGAAAGTTGGAGGACATCAAAAAAGAAATGGAGAGAGAGAAGATTAACATATTAGGAATATCGGAAACGAGATGGAGAGGAGCAGGGATAAGGACAGGAGAGGATTGTAAGATTATTTACTCGGGGGGAGAAGAACAGCAAAGAGGTGTAGCCATTATATTAGATAAGCAAACATCAAATTCTGTCAAAGGATATTGGGCTGTGTCAGACAGAGTTCTATTAGTAAAATTAAACGGAAGACCTTTTAAAATAAATGTAATTCAAGTATATGCCCCAACAAGTGAAAGCAGTGAAGAAAGTATAGAGGCATTTTATAATGACATGGAGTCTGCTTTGAAGAACTGTAAAAAATCAGAAATAAATATCATAATGGGTGATTTCAACGCAAAAATAGGAAAGCAAAGCGATGGATACAGTGTAGGCAACCATGGTTTGGGAGAGAGAAATGAAAGAGGTTACAGACTTGTAGAATGGGCAAAAGAACAAGAATTGGTTGTAGGAAACACCTGGTTTAAACAACATCCTAGAAGATTATGGACATGGAGGAGTCCAGACAGCAGGATTAAAAACCAGATAGATTACATCCTGATGAGCAAAAGGTTTCGAAATGCATTAACAGTTGTAAAAACAGTTCCAAATGCAGACTGTTACAGTGATCACAGATTAATTACTGGCACATTGAGGGTAAAGTTAAAGAAAGTCAAGTATACAGCAGGAAACCCTAAATATGACTTGTGCAAATTGAAAACTGACAAAGAAATACAAGATAATTTTAACATAGAAGTAAAGAACAAATTTGATTTATTGTCTGATCTAGAGATCCTATTTCAAGATGTAGATGATCAATGGGAAATGCTGAAGAATTCAATCAGTTGTGCAGCAGAAAAAACT
Source organism: Cepaea hortensis (assembly GCA_963921405.1). Classification (NCBI taxonomy): domain Eukaryota; kingdom Metazoa; phylum Mollusca; class Gastropoda; order Stylommatophora; family Helicidae; genus Cepaea; species Cepaea hortensis. The sequence continues at coordinate 26,951,472 of OY992895.1, forward strand.
ATTCCAAAAGTAAAGAAAGTTGGCCGTAAGACATGGATGACTGAAGAAATTTTACAACTAATGGAAACAAGAAGACAGAACAAAAATAATCCTGCCAAATATGAAGAAATTCACAGAAAAGTCAGAACCTTATGTAAGGAGGCTAAAGAAACATGGCTTGAGAAAAATTGCAGAGAAATTGAAAAACAACACAACAGTAAAAATGCGAAACTAATGCACAAAAGAATTCAGGAGATTACTAATCAAAGAACACGTACATCAGCAGGCTGCCTAAAGACAAAAGATGGAAGAGTCATAATAGAAAAAGATCAGATTTTACATGTATGGTCAGATTACGTGAAAAACCTTTATGACGATAGCAGAGACGAACAATATATTGTTCAAAATAACAATGAAGGGCCAGCAATTTTGAAGATGGAGGTTCAGAATGCTCTTAATCATATGAAATCTGGCAAAACCCCCGGTCCAGACAGCGTCACAACAGAAATGATTAATGCTTTAGAAGAATATGGAATAGATAAAGTTACCAGTCTGCTTAATACAATATATGATACTGGAAACATACCTCATGAGTTATGTAATTCTGTATTTATTGCAATCCCAAAGAAATCAGGAGCCTTGGAATGTGATCAACATCGAACAATTAGTATAATGAGTCACATCACGAAGATTTTGCTAAGAATTATCATGCAAAGAGTTAGGAGGAAAATACAACCTGAAATAGGAGAAGAACAATGTGGGCTTGTAGTAGGCAAGGGTACAGTAAATGCTGTGTATATACTGAGAACCGTAATCGAACGTTCTATAGAAGTAAACAAAGATCTACACCTTTGCTTCATTGACTACACAAAGGCTTTTGATAAAGTGAGACATGTCAACATGATAAGGATGCTTGAAGATCTACAAATTGATGGGAAAGACCTTAGACTTGTAAAAAACATATATTGGAAACAACAAGCTGCCATAAGAGTTGATAATGAAGTAAGCCAATATCAGCCTATTAAGAGAGGTGTGAGATAGGGATGTGTAATGTCTCCAGATCTGTTTTCCCTGTACAGTGAAAATATTTTCAGAAATATTGAAAATATGGAAGGAATCAACATTGGGGGACGATGCATCAATAACATTAGATATGCAGATGATACAGTCTTGATTGCAGACAATGAACAGGACCTGCAAAATTTAGTAGATGCGGTTGTTACACATAGTGAACAACAAGGGTTAGAATTAAATTGTAAAAAGACACAGATTATGGTCGTCACTAAGAAGAACGAAATACCACAGTGTAATATACAAGTAAATGGGAATACTCTTCAACAAGTGAATAGGTACAATTACCTCGGAACAGTAATAACATCTGATGGGAGATGCCTTGAAGAGATTAGAACAAGAATCGCCATGGCAAAAGTAGCCTTTAGCAAGATGAAAAACATACTGACCAATAAAAAGATGTCAATTGAAACGAGAAAAAGAGTGTTGAGATGCTACATAGAACCTGTACTTTTATATGGATGTGAAGCTTGGACAATGAGCAGCCAGGCTGAAAAATATCTGATGGCTGTAGAAATGTGGTTTCTGAGGAAAATGCAAAGAATACCATGGACAGCCAGAAAGACCAATGAACAAGTCCTTCAAGAAACAAATGAAGATCGTAAACTGATCAGAGACATTAGACGTAGACAGTCACAATTTTTTGGGCATGTTATGAGAAGAAATGATTTGGAGAACTTGGTGACAACTGGTAAGATCGAGGGGAACAGACCAAGGGGAAGACCTAGAAACAAGTATCTGGATGGCTTGGCCTTGTGGCATGGTCGAGACAAAAACACGGAACTGATCCACGACTCTGTTGATCGAGTGAGATGGCAGAACATGACCGCCCACGCTTACCGGCATGGCACATGATGGATGGATGGATGGTGGATTACAAAGGCCTTTCAAGTTATATAATCCTCAGATTTTCTCAATGTATGTCCAATCCATTGCCAGCATCTTTTCTTCACCTCTTTATTCAATTGTATTTGTTTAACCATCTCCATGAACATTTTGCTGATTCTATCATACCATTTCACTTCCATTTAGCTCAGGCAAAAATGAATGTTTGTAGTTTATTAGTAATTGTTTAGTAATTCTTCAAATTATTTTTCTCCATAATTCTATTAGAATTTAATATTTTACATTTGGTGCTTAGTTTAATTTCTTTTGACTTCACAAATTTCACTGTGCTACAAACTCATCTCCCCTTTTGTATTCTTACTATAATAATCTATTTAACTATCTGTGTCTATATTGCTACCTAAAAAAAAGTGTAAAATTACATTTCTTAAAGTGAGGTTTACCTAAGGAGATCGAGTTAAAAACACACTGTTCTGCATGTTAAAATATCTGGCCATATTTCTGTTGCATTCTTAGACCAAACGTAAAAGATAATAGAACACACCATGTATTGCTGACACACACACAATAACTGGTCACACATGATGCGGTTCTTCAGAAAATGTTACAACTGCCTGGCAATATTTTTACCTATGGTTCCTGGGGCACTTGAGCCTAATCCACCGAGACCATTGCTGGAAAATCCATTCTGCTGAGGAGCCGTCAATGCCAGGTTTGTGGAAATAGGAGTGAAAAGGCTGGCTGTGACTTGAGTATAGCCCAAGCTGCTTGTGGGTGAGTAACCTATTAGACATAACATAATTCAAACGATGTTTTCCTGTAGTGAATTTGAATAATGAAGACACAAACAGTAGATTGCACAATTATTGCCTAGTATATTTCGCTGCATCTCACCAGGTACATACTGCAGAATTCACACAATATAAAGTAAAATAACTAGATAAATCCTTCAAGCTGAAATATACAGCACACATATTCACACAGTAATTTCAATTGTCTACCATGGTAGTTTTTAAACTGCCTATCATGTCTTTCTGTTGCCACAAAATTGGCTTCTGTAAATTAATGGCGATCGCTACTGCCATCTTTAACAAGCGTTCATTATACAATTATTTTAAATTTTAAATGTACGTTCCCTCACTTTGAACGCAAGCATAGTCCATACTCACACTACTACTTCTAGTCCACTGGACCGATTTTTGCGTGTGAATTAGCTGTCCCTATTACCAGTGTCTCTCGCCATCTACAAGATGTGAGTATTCAGAGGAGCAGACGTACGTTCAGATCATCATCTTCTGATAAGTAAAATCAAACTAAAGCTCAAGACATACATAACATCAAATATGGCTCAAATGCCATGACAATATATTTTTTTTTGGTTAAAGAAAGCAAATATTTAAATATTGCATTTTCAGACGAACATCAAAATGCAGAGACAACTGTTAAGCACGTGAAAACGCATTAACCAAATCTGACCTAGATTGTTTTGACCAGTGACGGGAGTGTTGCTGGCTACAGGTGGCGTCTGCTGGCCCTGTGTGGTAAGCAGACGTAGTGGGTTGTTGGTAGCTAGTTGATTGGAAGCACCTGTGAAGTACATATGAGACAGTATTTACTTTAGTAATTAACAGACAAACACCCAAGATAATTAATAGAACTTACAATTCTATAATTAAAGCATGAATGGGAATGTCAAGTGCTGTAATATCGGTCCTTTTATATATATATTTATATCTGTGTGTGTGTGTGCTTGCTTTGAACTCAAGCGTAATCCATACACGTGCTACTACTTTGTAGTACACTGGGCTGATTTTTGAGTGTGGATTACCTTTCCCTATTACCAGTGTCCCTCGTCAGTGTCGTTCCTTGACTAAACTCTTTCTATAATCAAAACACGTATGGGAATGTCCCAAGTGCTGTGATGTTGGTTCTTGACTCAACTCAAGTCAACCCAACTCAACTCATTCTATAATTAACAAGAAAAACAAAAGATTTACAATAACTCACAAAGGCCTGTAACTGATAAAAAAATATACAAAGGTTTATGACATAATAGTTGAGTTGAGTCAAGAACCGACATCACACACTCAGGACATTCCCATAAGAGTTTCATCAACATCAGCAACAGTCAGCAAAGAATCTCATTACTAATGGTACCAGCAGCAGTGTGATTATGTGCCTTTCCTCGACAACCTTTAATAACCTACTTTCTTCATATACACACTAGAAGTAGAACAGGCAAGGACTATACTTGAATACAAAGCCAGCGAACAAAAACAACAAATTTGTTGTATCTTTCATTGACTAGAATAACTCTATGACTGTCAACAGCATCCATCCTCTTGTTATGTTTCTCCAGCACTCATCTGATATTATAAGCCTGGGTTGGTCTCTCAGCTACACCAGCAGGGAAAAACATTACATTGCTGCAGGCCACCGTGACAGTGTACTAACCACACAACTTCAGTGATTTCTTTCATTCACATTAACCCTGAAAGCCACCACACCACAATTTCAGTGATTAATTTCATTCACTTTAACCCTGAAAGCCACCACACCACAACTTCAGTGATTACTTTCATTCACTTTAACCCTGAAAGCCACCCATACACAACTTCAGTGATTACTTTTATTCACATTAACCCTAAAAGCCACTAATATACATCTTCAGTGATTACTTTTATTCACATTAACCCTAAAAGCCACTCATACACAACTTCGGTGATTACTTTTATTCACATTAACCCTAAAAGCCACTCATATAATACAACTTCAGTGATTACTTTCATTCACTTTAACCCTGAAACCACCCATACACAACTTCAGTGATTACTTTCATTCACTTTAACCCTAAAAGCCACTCATACACAACTTCAGTGATTACTTTCATTTACTTTAACCCTAAAAGCCACTCATACACAACTTCAGTGATTACCTTCTTTCACTTTAACCCAAAAAGCCACTCATACACAACTTCAGTGATTACTTTCATTCACTTTAACCCTAAAAGCCACTCATACACAACTTCAGTAATCACTTTCATTCACTTTAACCCTAAAAGCCACTCATACACAACTTTGGTGATAATTCACTTTAACCCTAAAAGCCACTCATACACAACTTTGGTGATTACCTTAATTCACTTTAACCCTAAAAGCTACTCATACACAACTTCAGTGATTACTTTCATTCACTTTAACCCTAAAAGCCACTCACTCATACATACGACTGACCTTGCTGCTGTGCTCCAGGATTCACCAAGAGAGGTGCGGGGGAGACAAGTCGAACCTGCGGCCCTAGCAACCTGGGGTTGACAATCTGTCCGTTCTGGTCAATGTAGGTGGGGGCCATTAACTGATAGCCTGGGTCTGGAGTGGAAAACATACATGTCTGTTTATTATTGTACAACATGTTCCATTTGCATCAATCTAAGAAACATATATGTCTTGTCTATTATTGCACAACATGTTCCGTTTGCATCAATCTACCAAACCTATGTCTGTTTATTATTGTACAACATGTTCCGTTTGTATCAATCTACCAAACATACATGCCTGTTTATTATTGTACAACATGTTCCATTTGCATCAATCTAAGAAACATATATGTCTTGTCTATTATTGCACAACATGTTCCGTTTGCATCAATCTACCAAACATACATGCCTGTTTATTATTGTACAAGATAATCTACCAAACAGATCTAATCTGAAAAACTGTCAAATCAAACTCAGATTAGAGAAAGACACATTGGATGAGGAGGATAAATGAACTAACTTTATTTTCAAAGGGTCACAAATTGGGCATGCAGGCCCATTTGACATTCGGCCCTTTCAACCACTCATCTTTTCCATCTAATCTACTCTGCATGTTACATTCACATACAAAAAACGCAAAATAAATGCTGTGAACATAAACAATGCATATTACAATGTTATGAGGCAGACAGAAAGGCAGAGACACATTCACACATAAACACATTCATACATTTACACAAACATTCAGTCATACACCCACACAAACCCACTCACAATCACTTTAAAGTGACATCAAAAACAAAACACACACAAAACGCATGCACACACATACATCGTTCACACAAACATTCAGTCATACACCCACACAATCACCTAAAAGTGACCACACCAAATGAGAGAACGTACTTGTCTGCATGGCCTGACTGGTCATCTGGTTTGCAGTGGAGCCAATGAGATCATTTTGCTGGGCGGGTGAGCCAGCCTGCCCACGCAGCATCTGCTGTTGCTGGTGATGCTGCTGCTGCTGTTGCTGCAGGGTTTGTGGAGCTTGCTGTCCTGGCATGATGTTGGGGATGTTGGCAGTAGGAAACATCATTGGGATCTGGTAGTACTGATGCATTAATGAGGGACCTGATCACGGTAAAAATATTGCAATCAACATACCACATTCTGAAATGTATCAATATAAGTAGCACTCCAAAATGCTATTATTCAAACTAGATTTATGTTGTTACTTCAAAATGCTATTATTCAAACTAGTTTTATGTTGAACAACTAAAACAAATACTAATAAACTACATCTCATCTCGTCCCTCTTGTACCTTGCGGTGTCGAGGTGAAATATAAATAGTGAGAGAATGTCCGCTTGGTAAACTACAAACATTCATTAATTGGTCTTGGCACAGAGCCGAAAGACTAAAATGGCATGTCAGGATCACCAATGAGCTCATGGAGAGAACTAAACCAATACCAGTGGATGTGGATGCGAGGAAGACATGCTGGTTAGGGTACTCATTGAGAAAACCTGTTAAACAGTATGACTAGAAAGTCCTTCTGAAACACATAGGGCAAAAGAAACAGAAGACCTAAAAAAAAGAAACAGATGAATATTATTGGGAGGACATGGACAGAGCTGCATGATATAGCAAAAGATAAAGTTTGAAGTGAGCTGGTTCAGGGTCTATGCCCCATTTGGTGATAGAGGGGAGGAGTAGGAGGATGACGACGTCAAGGAGTCGGAGGAAGAGGAAGGGGAGGAGGAAGAGAAGAAGAAGAAGAAGAAGAAGAAGAAGAAGAAGAAGAAGAAGAAGAAGAAGAAGAAGAAGAAGAAGAAGAAGAAGAAGAAGATAGTTTTACGTTACCAAGTGTTGATTATATAATACAAGTAAAAGACAAGCCTGTTCACATATCAGGAGGCAAGCCATAGAGGGGTCAGATTTTCAAGGGCCACTGCTCCATTGCGAGAGGAATGAGTGTGTGCTTTACAGACTTCTGAAATTACCTTTATTCTTCACCAAAATCACATTCAAACTAAAGCAACATCTAACTTCATTACACATAAATATGCAATACATTCCTTCATGAGTTAAAAGTATCAATGGCACAAACAACTGTTCCATTCACTTAAGTTAATTATACACCAACAAAAAACAGTTCCAAGTACAATATATTGTATGTAATACTCCTAAAATATATTCTACATATACAGAACTAGACTCTCAGTTCAATAAGACAAATGTTGGCATGAATTTAAAGTACAGCAACTTGTAACATTCTGGATTCCCACGACACCGTTATTGTGTATTTCAAGGTACCTGGCATCTATTAAGGCTGCATTTCAGAAAATGTAAAGTATCTTATGCAATAAGTCATTGCCACTGATTGCCAGAAACAGAGTACCGAAATGTTACATATAACCTGTTTTGTTGTATGGCAGTGAATAAAGCTATGTGAATGATCAGATTATGAAGAGCATAAAGAAAACAGATTTTTTTTCTGAGATGAATCTTGCGAATACCTTGGACTGCCAGAGTCACTAACAACAATTGCCTGGACAAGGACAAGGTTAATGAAAGTTGAACAACATGTACAAACATAAGGAGGAGACAGTGATCTTTGGTTATGTTATGAGAAGAGAGGCACTGAAAAACATTGCGATGACTGGAAAAAAACATCAGTAAAAGAGGCAGAGGTAATTCGAGAGAAATGATGCTGGGTGACTGAAGCGGTGGTGTGGAGGAACATCAATAGAATTGATCCAGAACCCCAAGAACCAAGATTTGTGGAGATTAATGAGTGTGTATGTCTAAGAAGAAGAAAGAGGCACTACACATAATGATGATAAATTCATGATGTCCGGTACTTCTATAGTAAGAATGGTTACGTTATCGAGACATATAATTACAATATAAGCAGTAACATTAACAGTCTAGTGCTGCTCTGAAAGGTCTCATGGGATTTGGCCAGTCAGCGACTTATAAAAGGAGAAGAAGACAATGGAAGTTATAGCTGGTTTTTTTTTTAAAGGTGGTAATCTGAACAACAGATATTGCCACAGGGTGGGCTTTCATCTAGACAAGCAAGATATCAAACAAGAGATTAGGAGTGACCAAAAATACATTAACAGCACGAATAAGGCATTCTATCTAGAAAGATGGACAAGACATACAAATTAGAAAAACAAAAAACATTTCTATGCATATTCAACACAACTATACGGCAGAAGCGTGGACAATGAATAGCCAATTGAAACATGTGGCCCTGTGCATTTGCATGAGTCTGTGCGTTAAAAAAAAAAAGGTCAGCATTTCATGGAAACAAAAACAAATATTAAATCTAAGAGTATCTGGAAATGAAAAGAGAAATGACGGAAGATATAAAAACAGAAACAAACGGAAATATTTGGGCACATTAAAAGTCCTCTCATTAAAGCCACAATGGACCATTTTCCACAGCTGAAGGCATAGAGAGTATACAATGCTAGTCCCGTACATTTGTAGAGCAAGAAACACACACGGAGATTCTGAGAGAGACAACTCAATGAACAGGCACTGAAGGAACTACAAGAGATAGTAATATTCAGGTGAGATAGCGGACAGCCTATGCTCCTATGGGCGATAGCTTTGTATGCTTTACATGTGATACTGTGATTTTTACTTGCAAGCAAGACAAGACAATGGACAAAAATTGCATCCATTACTGTTTGCATAAGTCTTATCAGTTTGGTTATAATTCAGCTGTAAATCAAAGCTGCAATCTTTACTGCCGACTGCATCAGACAATGAAAATATGTTGTGCTGTTGACTGCCTACCATGAGTGCATTATAAAACAGCTTCCTGTGATCAATACAATGTTTACCTGTGGTAAATTTGAATAACGAAGATACAAACGACAGGTAACACAATTTATTGCCAGGCATATTTGGCTGCATCTCATCAGGTGCATACTGCAGAAATCATTTGACTTAAAGCAAGCAATGAATTCATGCTGAGCGATTGACGTCTGCAGAAGGCACATATTTGGGATACAGTGAAATGTTCCAGGCAATAAATTGTCCAACCTATTGTTTGTCTCTGCGTTATTCAAATTTTATCTGTTGTTTTCAACAAGCTCAGGCTACATCAGCCTATTTATACTAGAAAACAACAACAAATAATAAAGAAAATTACACAGCAGTGTCAACAGTCAGGGAATGATACTGAGTTAACAAAGGTGTAATAAAACATCAATGACAGACAAGTACCTGATAAGCCAAAGGTGGGGGGACGGGTAATAGTGAAACATGCATGCCTACCTGCTTGCTTACGCCACTCATTTCAGACAGAATCAGAGGAGTAAAACACACACAGCTAAATTTATCACTGACAACAATTACAAAACTTTCTCAACATTATGACAAGCTATTACGTCCTCATAGAAATAACTGCAATAGTGCAAATTTAACATCTTATGTCTAGCCTAGACAAGAAAATAAAATTTAAAAAAAAACAAAAAAAAACAAGCATATATGAGCCACTAAGCCCTACACCCCATTCAACCTTAACTTCATTAGTTCAACAACAACAAATTTTCAACATACAAATATTCAATTTACAATGTCATAATCCTTTGCTAACAAATCTGTTAATCCTTCACTTAATTAAGACAAATGAGACTGGAGAAAATGACACATTGTGGGCATGTGAAAGTACGTGAATGTACTAACAAGATAGTTATGGAGGGAAATGTACCAAGGAAGCGGAGAAGAGGAAGACTACAAAATAGATGGATTCAAGATGTGATAATTTACATGTGACAGCAACAGAGGCGAGACATCTAGGGTGTGATAGAAAGAAATTTCAAGTGACTTAAGGGTGAGTGAGTCAAGGACGAGAAGTCAACATTTTAAGTCCAACTGTTCAGTGTAGGGCGCACTGGAAGTTTAAGAGTAAGCACTCTTATCCTTTCAGCCATGCGACTTTCAATTATTAGAGTTCAAAACTAAATTATTAACAGTAAACTTGTCACAGAAACTTAACATTATGTGAGTGCATATGTAAAGTAACAACACATAAAATTCACACGTTCACACTGGCTGACATAATACACTATATTACGGGCAAATAAAATAACATTTGTATTAAGAACAAAGAATACAGATGAGACAGTAGAATATTAGATACATGGGGCAAGGGTCGAGAAACAAAGTTCAGAGGTTAAGGGCTGGGAGAAAAATGGTGGAATGGGGTGAGTTACATTTTGGGTGCTGACCTGCGAACGGAACGCCCGCTGCCACATATGGGTCCTGGGTTAACACGTACGGTCCTTGCGTGATAGGGTTTGGGCCTGCCACCCCTGAAGGAAGATCAATATAAGAAGAGCCAAGCACACTCAGAAGCCATGCACAAATTGTAAAAAATATGAAACACAACAAACTTAAATGATGGAACAAATAATACAAATTACCCTTGTAAGACTAACTTTGCTTTGTTCTGAGAGCATTACGTCTACAACCCTTAAGTTTATTCAAGCATAGTGGAAATGAGGTCTATTCAATCATATTTCATGCCATGTTTCGATCATACTTCTATCAACATACGGCATAATTCAGACATATTTAGATTAAATGACTAACATCACCACCCAGTATACAAAGTAAGCAAACACTGCATAACTCGAGGGATGATATTTCTCATTCTGCCCTAATGCCAGATGCATGTTTAGTTACACAAATATTTTTTGTATAGCAGTAAATTTAAAATATGCTGCACAGCCAGATGCAGGTTTAGTTACAGAAACGTTTGTATAGCAGTAAACTTAAAGTATACTGCAACGCCAGACGCAGGTGCCATCGCAACATAGATCCATAGAAAGAAACAGCTTTGGGACAATATATTTATTTATATTATATGCTGCAATAAACTATGCCAGATTTCCCATCACTCATTAATTAAACATGGGAGCTGCAGTTACAAATGTGCTAGCATACTTGCATGTTGGCAGGGTGGTCGTAGACGCAAATACACATTGAGGCAGCTTTTTAAAATTATGGTTTGTTTCTTGTTAATTTTTCGTTTCCTCATGATGGTTTGCTGCTGCAACATTTTTTATTGTTTATAAATTCTAATTTGTTAAAGCTGACCAACACTTTGTTTATTACAACTGTTAAGTTTTCCACAGCTTGACCACTTAAACCCATTTCGTTTATATACAGACCCACTTCTCCAAGCCTAGACAGTTTTGACCTTTACTCTGATCTAATTACGCTTGCCTGCTGGCATAGCGTTCATGCATTTCATTCTCCATTGAGGCAGATTATTACAAAACTGGCCTCAGCTCTGAGAAAGACCCAGTCTAAAATGACTACCAGGAAAGGCGGGCGGTGTCTTACTGACCACATCACCCATCGAGTACCAATTGGTCTATTATCGGAGTTACCACCATATACCCAGTATATCCCAAGGTGTGTAAAGAGGTCCTGTAATTTACATGCTTGCACACCAAAGTCAACAGTCAGAACTGAATCTGGTACAGAGGCTAGGTAATTTTTTTTCCCCCCGACTAGTATGGACCTGGGGGAATCAGAACTTCATAAATTAGCACTTAAAATGTTCACAGCTGTCTGGGAAGGAATGGCGGCAAGAAAGGGACACTGCATGCCTCATCTCCCACCAGGACCTGAAAATGTTACAGGCTATAACTTCACACCCGTAAGAAGATGACCATATATTCCAAAGCCACAACAGGCAAGGGCAAGAGAAGTGGGCTGAAGAGTGAACAGTGCATTGGACATTTTGGTTCAATTCCCAACTCCATCATTTGGTTAACAAATGGTTGGAGACTCCTGGCGGTCATCACTGGAGTTGCGGAGTTTGTGCTTTGTGTGACAGTTTTGACAGGCCGCCCTGCGCAGAGACCGAGCCATATGGGATAAAACCCAGTGCAATTAAGTTGGTTCTTTCACCTTTACATTTTAAATCAATGGGCATCAGAAATGTTCTTGGAGTAAGGCAGACAGAAAGGCACTAACCACATCACAGTTATCAACCACAAAATTGACACCAGAAATGTTCTTGGAGGTAAGGCAGCCGGCGCTGTAACGAAGGGCTTACGGACGCCAACTTGAAATCCTGCATTCAAAACACAGCTGTGGGCGATCTGGAAGCAGACCACCATGCACTAGCTTTCATAAAATGGCTTGAGTGCTGTTTGTTCAGAAAGCAATGACAAACTACTGAACGTAAACTTGCTAAGAAATCACAGCCTAGAAAAATGCTGGGGTTGACTGTAACTTCCTGTAAAGGGTATGCGACTAACTAAGGCAGCCAACAAGGTATCCTAGCACCATATTGGCAATGACGATATGGAAACCTGGTCCTTATATTGTCTATAGACCCCCCCCCCCCCCCCCCACTGAGCATGTCTATTCTATTTAATTGCTTAATTTCCCTACTTTGCCTCATTATCAATTAAACAATAATTCTTTCATAATTATACTATTACATTTACAGTAAAAACATTGCACTATGCTCTGCAACAACTAAATACAATAATAATCATAATAAAGAGCTATAATACAGCCAAAATATAACCAAAAATGTTCATTAACATAGATGCACATAGAGGATCAACCACCGATGCACAAAGCCTGAGACTTTTCTTAAAAGAAAACAGAAGATGACATACACATAACATGTAGACATCAAGAAAATAAACAAACAAGGAAAAGGTAAATAAACTACACAGCTGGTGGTGGTGTGTATGTGTGTGTTCACCAAGCTACATCAAACAACATGTGTGAGGGATTGTTACATCAAGAGGACACTTTCTGACGACACAACATGAATGATGACTACTGTAAATAGTTATCTCATGATAACTGCCGTAAACGATTGTTACCTTATGAATAACTATTGTAAATTACTATAATGTCATGAATAACAACTGTTCAATTACTGTCATCTCATGAATAACAACTGCTAAATTACTGTCATCTCAAGAATAACAACTTAAATTACTGTCATCTCATGAATAACAACTGCTAAATTACTGTCATCTCATGAATAACAACTATTGAACTATTGTAATCATTGTCACCTTATGAATAACATATATTGTAAATTACTGTCACCTCGTGAATATCTATTGTAAATGATTTATATCTCATGAATAACAACTACTTATGAATAACATATATTGTAAATTACTGTCACTTCGTGAATATCTATTGTAAATGATTTATATCTCATGAATAACAACTAATGTAAACGGCTGTCATCTCATGAATTACTATTGTAAATGATTGACCTGTCATTAATAATTATTGTAAACGATTGCCATATCATGAATGATTTTTTGTAAATGATTGCAATATCAAGAATAATGTAAACGGATGTCATCTCAACAATTGCCACCTCATGAATAACATGACCAACTACAGTAAATGATTCATATATTGTATATGATTGTCATATCATAAAAACTTTTGTAAATCATTGTCATTTCATTAATAACTATTGTAAATTATCATCAAATCAGCAGTAACTAATTAATATGAATAACAACTATTGTAAAAGACTTTCACCGGATGAATAAAACTAATGTAAATTAATGTCATCTCATAAATAACTATTGTAAATGTTTATCATCTCATCAGTAACAACTAATGTAAACAATTATCTCACAAATAACTATTGCAAATAATTGTCACCTCATGACTACTTAACGACTCCTGTAAATGATAAACTATTATCACCTCATCAATAACGACGCCTGTAAATGATAAAGTATTGTCACCTCATCAATAACGGCTACTGTACATGATATAAACTATTGTCATATGATGAGTAACTACTGTAAATGATAAATGACTGTCATCTCATGAATAACGACTATTGTAAAACAATAAAACTAACTGAAGTAATCATCGAATGTAATGTATTATGTGTAGAGATAGCATTATTTGTTTCATTTCATTCTTGGTTTCTCCGTGTGAGGTATAATATGTATAGATTATATTCTGTTTCTCTGTGAGAGATATAGTAAGCAAAGATTACATTCTTGGTTTTCCGTGTGATGTATAATACGTCAATTTTATATTCTTGGTTTCTCTGTATGAGGTATAGTATGTCGAGTTTACATTCTGTTTCTGTGTCAGAACAGTATGTAGAGATTGCATTGTTTCTCTATGTGAAGTATTGCAGAGATTATATTCTTGGTTTCTCTATGTGAGGTATCTTCTTCTTCTTCCGCATTCATCCGGAAATTTTTTCCGGACGTGATTGCGTTGTACCTGTTTACAGCAGAGCTGTATTCTTCCACCGTTAAGCCGACACATCTGACTTATGTGGGCATTTGTTGACCCGGTTAACCTTCCCGGGCTATGTAAGGTATTGTATACAGAAATATATTATTGGTTTCTCTATGTGAGGTATCGCATATATAGATTAAACTCTTGGTTTCTACATTTGAGGTATAGTATACGGAGATGATATTCTAGACTTCTCTATGTAAGGTATTGTATATATAGATTATATTTGTGGTTTCTCTATGTGAGGATAGTATATATAGATTATACTCTTGGTTTCCTATGTGAGGTATAGTATATAAAAAAAAAAATGTTTTGCATATCCTTTACAGGACATTGCTGTCAACAGCAGCATCTTTCAGCTGTCTGTTGATCTCTTGGCAAGAATTACGCTCAGTAGTTTGCCATTGCTTTCTGAGCGGCCGGCTCAGTTATCCCGCAAGTCACCAGCGGGGGACGAACCGCTCCCGGCTTTCGCCCACTACGAGACTGCATGATAAACGGGATTACGGAGAAAGTGTTGTAACCCCTCTGCCAGAGAGACCGGCGGTATAGTATATAGAGATTATATTCTAGGTTTCTCTACATGAGGTCTTGTATATAGAGATCCCGGAAAGTTTAACCCGGTCAACAAATGCCCACAGAAGTCGGATGTGTCGGCCTAACGGCGCAAGAACGCAGCTCTGCTGTAAACAGGCACAACGCAATCACATCCGAAAAAAAAACTCCGGATGAACGCAGAAGAAGAAGAAGTATATAGAGATTATATTCATGGTTTCTCTACGTGAGGTATAGTGAGTAGTGATGGTATCATTTCTTTGCAGGATTCCAACCTACCATTTTGGTATATTTTTCATAAAATAATGTGTATTTTAAATACATTTTATACACTAAATTGTTACTTTCACTCACACACACACACACGCACGCGCGTGCGCGCACGCACACACACACATATATATATATATATACTGTTTTGTCAACATACTATTGCAACAATCAAAGACACATAACAAAAAACTGACAATCTGGCCAAGAACAAATTAAGAAATATATCTGGAAAAGACAAAAAAACAACAACACGAACACTGAAAGCCAGGAAAGGGTACCCAAATCATGAAAATATCACAAACAAACGGAAGAAGTCATAAGTCTGCTGACCGTAGTCCATACCTAGCGGCTGTTGTCCAGGCAGGGTGAAAGGCTGTTGTGGGGTCAGCATGGCAATGGGCTGCTGTTGTCGCTGTAACAGCTGCTGTGGACAAGGTCACAGTTTTAGTTACTTGACGGTAGTAGCATCTTATATTTATGTAAGTTTGCTTTGATTATTCTTGTGATGTTCATTAGCTGAAGCTGCTGCTCCTCATTTCCTTACTGAGTGCCTCGCAGTGCCAGGATAGGAACAGAGTTCCGGAACAGACTTGTGAGATTATAGAGATCACAACTGCTGCATAATGTGACAATGTAACATGAATTAAAACACAGAAGCCACAAACAAAATGTTGCACAATTTATTGCCTGGCAGATTTCACTGCATCCCGTTGGGTATATACTACAGAGGTGCATACTATCTGACGAGATGCAGTGAAATATGCCAGGCAATAAATCATGCAACATGTTTGTGGCTTCTCTGTTTAAATTCACTAAGAGAACACGTTGTTTTGAATGTAAAATATAAGATATGTGTTGATCTTGCATAAAACAACAAAAGGGAATTTCCTTGGCGAAGTGGTCAAGCCGTCTGACTCGGGCTCCAATGTTGTGGGTTCGATTCCGGGCCGCATTCTTCGGTTCGTGAGTGCATTTTTTTTGGAGACTCCTGTGGGTCGTCATTGGAGCTACGGAGTTCATGCTTTGTGCGACGCTTTCCGCGCTACAGAAAGAGACTGAGCCATATGGGATGAAATCCCGGTGGAATGAAGTCGACCGTTGACTTTTAAGCGACTTTTTTTTTTTAAAAACAACAAGCACAGACATATGTAGACACCTGACAACTAACTTAGCTCAGGTGAATAGAAATGAATATGGCAAAATGAATAAGAAGAAAACTTAATAATAATAATAATAATAATGTTAGGGAAACACAACATACAAATCTGATGTTTTAACCCTAATAATGCATTATGTATTTTCATGCCTAAGGTGTCTTTCATGTCCTGTTTCCTCTACTTTCCGGAACCATGCCTTTTATCACTGTTCTTTCCAGGCCAATGAGGCATTTAATATGGCCAAAGAATTTCAGTTTTCGAGAAACAGTACTATTTTCTACAATGTTATAATTAATATCCTATTGTCTTCAATTGAAAATGAACGCTTGAACAGCCAGGAAGTGTAAACGCAGCCACATACAACCAAATGATTTGGGAAAATAACCAAAGGGATACTAGCTTACAATTTCACTACATCTTGATGAATGTTCATTATAAAAGTATCAGAATTACAAGCCACTTTAACTGATTCAGTGCCAAAGCAGGTTTGGACCAAACATGGTGCACAAACAAATGAACAAGTAAATTTCCGTTCACTAAGCATTAATATTGCAGAAGATACCGGGAAACGAAAAATATAATATTATGCCCCTAGTATGGTGCGTTATTGCTATTCTACCCAAATAGGAAGTCACATTTGGTGATATACGAGGGGAAGTCAATGAGTAAGTCACAAATGGCTGTAGAAAAATAACTAAGTATGATGACAACTTGAAAGCAGTTTATTTTTATACATACATTGTCTCTTTAATTCTCAACATAATTTCCACCAACATTGATGCACTTATCCCATCGTTTTATCAGTCCTTCCAAACCGGCTGCACAGAACTGCATGTTCTGTTTTCTAAACCATGTTTTCACTTCACATTCAACTTCGGCGGCATTCGCCAAGGTGGGTTTTCAGTGGACCAAAAAGGTGGAAATCGCTAGGAGCTAAGTCGGGGCTGTAAGGTGGATGTTCCAGAACTTCCCACCTTAATTGGTTAATTTTCTCCTGAGTTAATCGAGCCGTATGTGCTCTGGCATTGTCATAAAGAAGCGACACTCCTCTAGTCAGCAGTCCTGGAAATGTCAATCGATCATGCATTATGATGTATGCCGAACCATTTGAGCACCCTATTGCAGATGCTACAGTCTATCGTTACTCGCCTGTCACCTCTAATCATCTCCACCACTCGCTGCACGGATGCTTCTATTGCAATCTCAACAGGACGACCAGATTGGATTTCATCAACAATTTTAGAGCATCCTTGAGAAAATTTTTCTACCCAGCTATGCACCACTTTACGGGACAAGCATTTGTCAGCATTAACAGGAAGCATTTCCTTATGAATGTCCTTTGCAGGCAGTCCTTTTGCCCACACACAAAAACGCACAACAGCATGTTACGCTTTGGTTGTACACTCCATAAGTACAGTCGCCATTTTGTTTATGCGCTGCTCATGCGCATGAGACACTTAGTGCCATCTGACAAACGGGAATATAAAGTTCGATGTTGCTGTCACGTAATGACACCTGTAGAAAACACCAACTACATTTACCTGCCGTCCCATAGAACTGTGACTTACTTATTGACTCGCCCATGTATTATCCTTCGGCAGTGAATCAGTTAACTGACTATCACCATTTTTAACGCACACTGTGAGAAATTCAAGAATATTATGTGACTTTTTACCATAATAAGAAGTAAGGCATCAAACAGAAAGGACAAATCTCAGCAGTTGAAACCAGACGCACACATTACCTGGCTGTAGTCCATGTTATAGCTATTTGGGCTATCCATACTTGGAATCAACTGGCTGCCAAAATCCCCGCCGTACTGGAGAGGATCAATGCCAACCTGCTCAAACTGAGGGTGGTGATGGTGGTGGTGGTGATGCTGATGGGTGTCCAGCCCATATCCCACTGGGTGCTGAGAGCCATCCAGGAAATCCCCAGCATCTCGCAAGTGGAGTTTCTGATGTTCCATGGACATACCTACATGCCCTTGCCTCTCTTCATCTGCGGGTGATGTCTGTCTGCTTCCTCTGTGGATACAGATAACTGGATACATTGGATAACTGGATATGGGAATCAATGAGTCAGTTTGTTGTTGTATGTGAAATTTCACATTACTGTGCTTTGGTAGCATGCTGAATGGTACACAGGCTTGCCTCGCCCTTCCTTCCTTCTCCTTCAGCATTCAAGTTATGTATCATGCTCTATCTGCAACCCTATTGACATGATGAAATCCCTTTTTACTTCCATGACAATGCAGCAGCAGCCCTTGACTTCTGCTTCAGCTCTACACCCTCTAGCCGAGAGGCAATCAGAAACAATATTTATTGATGTGATATTAAATTAACATCGGGCGGAGGAGTGCAGTTGGGAAGGCACAAATCTTACACTAACGCGAGGAAATACAACCAAAGGACTAAATGTCATGGCAGGGCAGTCCAGGCCTTTAGCCTTGGTTGGCAACTGGTCTATGATGGAAGCTGTAACAGGCAGACAGAGCATTGCTTTGCTGATCCAGCAGCTTCTGCAGCTTGTCTTGTTCTAGGCGTATTGGCGTTACCTTTCCTCTGTAGTAAACTAGGCAAGCCTAGAGAGAGAGGGATCATGCTGCATGGGCAACATATGAGAGGCATCATGCTGCATAGGCAACACTTGGTCTCTAAATTCATCCAAGGCTATGAGCTATGGAGAAGTATAACTCCATTTTACAAAGCATTGTCTACCAAGATGGCAAGGTGCCAGTTAATTCAATGAAGAGGTTTCAAATAAGTGATTTTAAGCCATTTCACACTATGTATGTCCACGTCTCAGAAATTAGCTGAGGTCTCATTGGTGGGAGTCAAGACTCGTTGATTCCCCGAGCCCATCCATCGTGGGAGGATATTGTATTAATTCTTAAAGACTGCAGGTGGGTCTATTTATTCATTGCTGCCTGTATGACAGAATCACCAATGTGCAGTTCAAGGCAATGGCACACATTGAGAAGGACAGTATAACTAGACACTGCCTTGTCTGGAACCCTATAGGATGCTAGCCATACATTGAGAAGACCCTAGGATGGTATAACTAGACACCGCCTTGTCTGGAAACCTCTGAGACGCTAGCCATACATTGAGAAGACCCTAGGACAGTATAACTAGACACTGCCTTGTCTGGAACCTTATAGGACGCTAGCCATACATTGAGAAGACCTGAGGACAGTATAACTAGACACTGCATTGTCTGGAACCTTATAGGACGCTAGCCATACATTGAGAAGACCCTAGGACAGTATAACTAGACATTACTTTGTCTGGAACCCTCTGAGACACTAGCCATATACATTGAGAAAACCTGAGGACGGTATAACTAGACACTGCCTTGTCTGGAACCTTATAGGATGCGAGCCATACATTGAGAAGACCTGAGGACAGTATAACTAGACATTGCCTTGTCTGGAGCCCTCTGAGACGCTAGCCATACATTGAGAAAACCTGAGGACGGTATAACTAGACACTGCCTTGCCTGGAACCCTATAGGACACTAGCCATACATTGAGAAGACCCTAGGACAGTATAACTAGACACTGCCTTGTCTGGAACCCTATAGGATGCCAGCCATACTGGCTGTGCAGAGCTCCATTGTTAGGCAATCCAGAAGGATCTGTCACAAGGCTCTGAACTTCAGTATGGACTTTCCGGAAGACGGGGTGGTATAGTGGTTAATGCCCTGGCTTACCACGTTGATCTGATTCAATGTCCCAGCAGTAGCAGGATTCAAACCAATGTATTTGTTTGGTAAATTTAAACACAGATGCCAAAAACATGATATTGCATGATTTCTTGCCGGACATATTTTGTTGAATCTCGTCAGGTGCATAGTGCAGAGTTATATATCATATAAATTGAATAAATGAATAATACTTTTGCTGAAATACTAAATACATAGTCACTGCTATTGTTCAAATGTGGAGTATGTTATTCCCATGAAAGTCTACGATTTCACAGGAAGTCCTTCTGTTTGCATAGCAATGGCTTGAATCGCTTAATCAATAATGTTTCAATGTATTTGAGCAATCAATTATTGTTCAGCAAGAAATCATACAATATTTTGTTTTTGGCATCTACGTTTAAGTGGCAGGATTATTTTTTCCCAACCAATATGGTTCTGGGGTAGTCTTGGTTTCATTACATGTGTGCCTAATAATTTCCAGAATCTTCTTGATATTTTCAGAGAAGGAGCTGATCAACTGACCTTATTATGGCCTACAATATGTGAAGGCCTAGCAATTCACGCCAACATGTGGTGTGTGACTACCTTTGCTGACTTACTAACACAGAGGTGTGTCTGACTACCTTTGCTGACTTACTAACACAGAGGTCCCAGGACTATCCATCCACAGATGGGAGAATCTTTTCCCCACCAGAAATGACACTTGAACAAATCCAGCCTTAAAAAACTGGATCTCTAATTTCTCTGTAAAGCAAAGGAAGTTATCCCACTCAATACGCTGAATATTCATTCACCATCAGCAGTGGAGTAAAGCAGGGCTGCATGCTTGCTCATACACTTTTTTGTATCTTCTTCGCCATTCTCTTAAGGCAGGCATTTAGGACTGCCACTGAAGGCATTTACTTCCATACAAGATCTGATGGCAAACTTTTTAACCCATCAAGACTCAAGGCAAAGACCAAAATAAAATCAAGATGCATAAGAGAACTACATTTTGCTGACGATGCAGCACTGACTACTCATGCAGCAGATCAGCAACAGCTCGTAGATCGTTTTGCAGTCGGCTGCAGACTTTAGGTTCACCATCAGCCAAAATTAAACAGGTGGTGGAACAAGATGCTGGTGCACCGCCATCAATCAAAATTTCTAATTACGAATTGAAGGTTGACCATGAGTTTGTGTATTTGGGGTCGATATTATCAGATAATCTTCCATCAGAGACAGAAATCGACAGGCGCTTTGGAAAGGCAGCCACAACACTTTCCAGGTAAGAGTCTGGGAGAACAATACACTAACAGAGCGTACAAAAGTTCAAGTATATAAAGCTTGTGTTGTTAGCACACTACTCTATGGGTCTGAATCCTGGACCTTGTACTCACGACAGGAAAGAAAGTTGAATTTCTTCCACATGAGTCGACTGAGACGTATTGTGGGGATATCATGGAAAGACCATACAACAAACAAACATATGCTTGAAAGAGCAGATTTTACCACAGTGCACTCCCTCCTCAAGCAGAGATGTACCTCGAATGGAGGATGATCGTATTCCCAAAGATCTCCTATACGGAAAACTAGCCACAGGGAAGAGGCCAACAATAAGACCCCAAACGCGATATAGGTAAGTGTGTAAACAAGATATGAAAACCCTTGGCATAGATCCAGACACTTGGGAAAGAGTTGCAACAGAAAGATGTTCCTGGAGAAGAGATGTACGAAACAGACTGGTGCTCTTTGAGCGCAATCTGATCCAACAAACTGAGGATAGGTGGCACAGGTTTAAAACACAGTCACTTACTGCGGCACCTGCCTCGTCTTACAGATGCGGGAATTGTGTCAAGAGATTGTCACTATCGCATTGGACTATACAGTCACCAGCGGCACAACTCTAAAATCCTACAGGACTCAAAGAGGCCTACTACTATGAGGAATAATATCAAATTAGACAACAGGCACACCTTGGAGACAAAGAAATTAAGCAAAGGGCAACTAGGAAGCTCTCTCTGAAAAAAAAAAAACTAGCTGTAACAAGTTGGTGAGCAAAGAGAACCATCCATATATATATATACTGCTAATGAAACTGGAGCCGGCTTCGTGGCTTAGAGGTTATGACTTTTCTCTGTAATCTCGTATACTCTCGTGGGTAACGTGATGACAGTGAGAATCAGCAGTGGTTCGAATCGCATCAGTAACTTACGGGGTATGTGAGCCGGCCGCTTAGAAAGCAATGGCAAACTACTGAGCGTAATCTTGCCAAGAAATCAACATACAACAGAAAGATGCTGGTGTTGAAAGCGATGTCCTGTAAAGGATATGCACACACCAAAAAAAAAAATGAAACTGGAACATTATATACAATATGAAAGAGACAAACACCTTTCTTTGGTCATGTGATGAGAAGAGAGGAATTAGAGAACATCGTGACAACTGGAAAGATCGAGGGGAAAAGAGGGAGAGGCAAACCAAGAGAAATGATGCTGGATGGATTGAGATGGCGGCATGGAGAAATAGCAGAGTTGATCCAGAAAACCAAGGACCGAGATTTGTGGAAAGTCATGAACGCCTACGCCAGCTGGCATGGCACTTGATGATGATGAGGATGATATATATATACTGCAGTGCAGTGGAAACATGGATGGAAAAATATACTCCAAAGTTGCATGGATGTGGCGATGGCAATTGCTGGCAGTAAAGCAATGCGCTACTTATTATGCACTCACCTAAATGCACCATCATCCAATCCATTGGACATCATCCCATTAGCCTGCAGATCCTTTCCTTCATCGCCACCACCGTCCTCAAACGGGGACGGGGTCTTGCTCTTCTTTTCCTCACCAACATGTGGGTCTTGCTGCGGCACTTGATGAGGAGGATACTGCGCCTGGATGCCATCGGAAACAATATTTATCAATGTTATATTCAATGAAGAGATTTCAGATAAGTGATTTTAAGCCATTTCACACGATGTATGTCCATATCTCATATATTACCCGAGGTCTCAATGGTGAGTCAAGACTGAGTGAATTCTTCAGACCCATCAATCATGGGAGGATATTGTATTAATTCTTCGTCAAACATCCTATGAAACACCGGGGAAGGTAACCTGGTCAACAAATGCCTGAAGAAGTTGGATGTGTCGACTCAAAAGTGCAAATATCACAGCTCTGCTTTAAACAGGCACAACGCAATTACATCTAAAACAACATTCCGGAAGGACGCAGAAGAAGTATTAATTCTTTAAGACTATAAGCGGATCTATTTATTAACCGGTGCCTGTGCACAACAGTGGGACTAAAGACAGTATGACAGAATCACCATTGTGGAGGCCATGGAAAGAACTAAACAAAATCCACCGATCAAGAGGTGAGGACAAGAGACATTGAGAAAAGCTGAGGACAGTCTAGGAACTTCCTTGTCTGGAATCCACAAGGCAAATGAACTGGAGGCCTAATAACACATGGAGAAGAGAACTAGAGACAGAGATGAATCATTTGTGGAGGACATGGAGGGAGCTACAGGAGATGGCAACAACTAGGACAGCTTACGGCCTCTGCCCCAATGGAGGATAAAGGGCACATGGAGAAGAGATGGGTGGATTTCCTGCCAAGGCCAAACAGCATTTCCTGCCCAGGTCAAACAGGACTTACTGCCCAGGTCAAACAGGACTTACTGCCCAGGTCAAACAGGATTTACTGCCCAGGTCAAACAGGGTTTACTGCCCAGGTCAAACAGGGTTTACTGCCCAGGTCAAACAGGACTTACTGCCCAGGTCAAACAGGACTTACTGCCCAGGTCAAACAGGACTTACTGCCCAGGTCAAACAGGATTTACTGCCCAGGTCAAACAGGACTTACTGCCCAGGTCAAACAGGGGTCCACAGAGATGAGACAATTGAAGTTCTGACTTCAAGGGCACCAAAGTGTGGAAATATTGTAAATGGTTAACTAACATGTCACAAATATCAAACTGCTGTGGATAACTCTGAGGTTGGTGTGTCCCCATGTGAATGACTTTTAGCAACATTTATGGCAGTAAAAGACTACAAAACTTAGTTGTCCGTTTAAAAAAAAAATTTTTATGTGATGTATGGCATAACTACATGAACTTATGATGAATTGCTTATTTGCATTGTGTTAAAAATGTTTACAGTTTTGTCATAGACACTGTTTAATTGCAAGCTTAGTTAGTTGTTAGTTGCATACTCTTTACAGGATGTCGCAGTCAACACCAGAATTTTTTTTTGCTGTTTGTGATCTCTTGGCAAGTTTACGTTCAGTAGTTTGCCATTGCTTCCTGAACGACCGGCACCCATACCATTTCATAAAAAGACCAACGCAAGGCGGTCTGCTGCCAAATCGCACGCAGCTGTGTTTCGAACGTGGGTATGCAAGATTACGACTGCACGCATAACCCCTTCACCACAGAGCCGGTGAGACTAGAGAACATATTCACAAAAATGCAGCCATGAATGTAACAATAAGCTGTCAACAGTAGCCAGAACAAGCGCTGAAGTAAGTAAGTTAGTCGACAGATCATCCTCATTGCACATCGAACCATTCAGTCCATAAGTGCTCGGATCCCCTCCTCAGAAGAGCTTCTGTACAGACCTACACCCTTGCAGGCATGTGAAACATGGACAATGATCTGACAAGCTGAAAAACAACTAATGGCGATGGAAATTGCTGTGAAAGAAACATGTAAATAATATCATGGGCGGACAGAAAAACCAATGAGTCTTTCAAGAAACAAATAAAATCATAAAGTGATTAGAGAAATTAGACTGTCATGTCAGTGGCAACTGGCAGAACTGATGGGGAAACAGCATGGGAGAAGACAAAGAGATAAGTACATGGATGGCATGGCCATATGGTATAATCAGCCCAAGAATAAAGACCTGATCCTGAACTCTATTAATCGTGTTAGATAGCGAACCATGATTGCATGGCATGGTACATAATGATGATGACTGTTTCAGTTGGTACACAGTGCATTAAAACAACCAAAGTATTGTAGTTAAACAAACATTTAAGAGAAAATTAATGCACACAAATAATTTTAATAAATACATCAAATATATTTGCAGAGGCCAAATTTTTCAGTACCAGCTGCTAATCCTACTTACAAATGATTTGATCCTGCTAAGTGCACCAGGTTCCATTTTGTTCGGAGACCCACCAAGAACATACTCTACCATGTTAACGCCAATCTGATGTGATGTTTCTGTAGAATACACAGACAGATTAACCAAATAATGTGTAAGATTCATGCAAATACCAATCTGATTGGACATTTCTGTGGAATACACCCACAAAACATACTCTACAATGTTAACACTAATCTGATTGGACATTTCTGTGGAATAGACCAAAAATAACACTCTACAATGTTAACACAATCTGATTGGACATTTTCTTGGAATTCGACAGACAGGCAGGCAGATAGACAGAGCGAGAGACAGAGACCTGTGTGTCTGACCTGTAAAACAGTAGCTAAAAATTCCTTAATACAGAAACAATCCCTGGACATCCACATTATAAAAGTGTATATTGCCACACAACCACTCTTCTAACTGGACGCTGAACAGTAGAAGAAACAAACGGAGAATCACACCCCACCTGACTGACAGCAGGAAGTCAGCACACACAACTTCACATTGCGAACACATACCTGAAGGTCCACTTGTCCAAGTGTCATCCCTGGTGGTCCAGCCATGATGGAACATCCCCTTGTGTTGGCCATCTTTATGAGGGTCATCATCCCACAGTTTCTTGGAGTGGTGACCTAACTGGAGTCCAGATTGTACCAGGAAAGCCATTAAATACAGTCAAATCACAATTTGTTGCAATAACCAACTGAACAATACAAGGCAGTTTGTTGCAATAACCAACTGAACAATACAAGGCAGTACACTATATTCACGACAGTACACTGTACATAACTGGCTCTGTCGCGAAGGGGTTACGACTGCAAGGGGGAACGAGCCACATTCGAAACACAGCTGTAGGCAATTTGGAAGCAGACTGTGTTGCGTTGGTTTCCCATACAAAGGTACGAATCAAAATTGTTCAGAAAGCAATGGCAAACTACTGAACGTAAACTTGCCAATAAATCTGGAACAGCCAAAAAATTTT
Source organism: Cepaea hortensis (assembly GCA_963921405.1). Taxonomy (NCBI): domain Eukaryota; kingdom Metazoa; phylum Mollusca; class Gastropoda; order Stylommatophora; family Helicidae; genus Cepaea; species Cepaea hortensis. The sequence goes on from OY992895.1 coordinate 26,977,735, forward strand.
GGGGTTGACTGCTATGTCATGTAAAGGATGTGCAACTAAAACACTGTACAAATGATATGAAAGTACACTGCACATCCTGACATGACAGTACACTGCACACCCTGGCATGACAGTACACCGTACACATCATGACATCTGAAGGTCATCTGTCAAACTATATCCTTACAAATGGCACTGTGGTTTAGGGGATAGTTAGACATGCAGTTTCATTATTCCTCATCATACTGAGCCGAGGATCTGGCATCAGCTGAGGGCAAACTGAAGGCACACTGCTTTGCAGTGATTCTGATGGTAAGAGGTGTTGGCCATTGAGAAAGGGAGACCAAGAGAGATGATATTGGACAATCTGACATAATGGAGGAACGTGGTATGTTTTGCAGCACAAGAGACTTAAGGTTGCGGACAAACATGATTCCCCAACAGCATATGGCATAGACTATAAGAAGACATGAGACAACTATACCATTATAGATTTACCTTACATGAGACCACTATACCCTTACACATTATACAATGTCCTTACATGAGACCACTATACCCTTACACATTATACACTGACCTTACATGAGACACTATACCCTTACACATTATACACTGTCCTTACATAAGACACCACTGTACCCTTACTATACACTGTCCTTACATAAGACACCACTATACCCTTACTATACACTGTCCTTACATAAGACACCACTATACCCTTACTATACACTGTCCTTACATAAGACACCACTATACCCTTACTATACACTGTCCTTACATAAGACACCACTATACCCTTACACATTATACACTGTCCTTACATAAGACACCATTATACCCTTACACAATATACACTGACCTTACATGAGACACCACTATACCCTTACACATTATACACTGACCTTATATGAGACACCACTATACCCTTACACAATATACACTGTCCTTACATGAGACACCACCATACCCTTACACATTATACACTGTCCTTACATGAGACACCACTATACCCTTACACACTGACCTTATATGAGACACCACTATATCCTTACATAATTATACAATGTCCTTACATGAGACACCACTATACCCTTACACATTATACACTGTCCTTACATGAGACACCACTATACCCTTACACAATATACACTGTCCTTACATGAGACACCACTATACCCTTACACATTATACACTGTCCTTACATGAGACACCACTATACCCTTACACAATACACACTGTATCAGGATCCCCAATAAGGAGTTAGAGAGTTAATACTAGTCTAGTAGGGAGACACCAGACAGGAGAGACACCAGCGCTATAAATAGCCTCACAAGGAGACACATTTGTGTCAGACCAGGGGCCAACGCGTACAAGTGAGCAAGGGCTTTCCCCAAGCCATTGGGAAGCTTGGCCTTGCGAGTAACCGTGAAGTGCCCGGTTACTCAAGCTCACAAGCCAGCGTGCTTGAGACTCTATGCACGCCAGACCCGCTACTGCACGAAGAGGACAGCCTCCGTGCTTGACCACGCAATGTGTAGCATGTGAACAGACCCGACTGGAGACAGTAGAGAGTAGACGTGTCCTGGACAAATGCTATAGTTTCTATGCAATAGTCAAACATTAGGCTGTAGATATAGATTGTGATTATTAGCATCATTTCTCACCACTTCATTGCATTCGTGTTGTATAATGATGATGAAGCATAACGCTCGCAGAGCCATTGAATTATCAGCTCTAAATAAATTGCATTCCTTTTGCAAATGTCACGAGTTATTATTTCGTGCAGTGCGAAAGTAGGGGAGTCCTGAGAACTCTGTAGCGAACAAGTCGCTGACACACTGCCCTTACATGAGACACCACTATACCCGTACACATTATACACTGCCCTTACATGAGACACCACTATACCCTTACACAATATACACTGTCCTTACATGAGACACCACTATATCCTTACATAATTATACAATGTCCTTACATGAGACACCACTATACCCTTACACATTATACACTGCCCTTACATGAGACACCACTATACCCTTACACATTATACACTGCCCTTACATGAGACACCACTATACCCTTACACATTATACACTGCCCTTACATGAGACACCACTATACCCTTACACATTTTACACGAGACACCACTATCAATCAATCATATGCCATGCTGGAAAGCGTGGGCGGTCATGACTCGCCATTTCACTCGATCACCAGAGTCGTGGATCAGCTCAGTGTTCCTGTCTCGTCCATGCCATGTGACCAAGCCATCCAGGTATTTTCCTCTAGGTCTGTTCCCTTCGATCTTGCCAGTTGTTACTAAGTTCTCCAATCCATTTCTTCTCATAACATGTCCAACAAATTTTGACTGTCTATGTCTAATTTCTCTAATCAATTTACGATTTTCTTTTGTCTCCTGTAGTATTTGGTCATTGGTTTTTCTGTCTGTCTATGGTATTCTTTGCATTTTCCTCAGAAACCACATTTCTGCAGCCATCACATATTTTTCAGCTTGACTGCACATTGTCCAAGTTTCACATCCATACAAAAGAACAGGCTCTATGTATCCCCTCAACACTCTTTTTTTCGTTTCAATTGACATCTTTTTATTGGTCAGAATGTTTTTTCATCTTGCTAAAGGCTACTTTCGCCATGGCGATTCTTGTTCTAATCTCTTCAGACACCACTATACCCTTATACAATATACTCTGTCCTTATATGAGGTAACTATACCCTTGCACATTATACACTGTCCTTATATGAGACACCACTATACCCACAATACACAATATATACAGTCTATACATGAGATACAAGGGTAAGTTAATAAGAAAGTCACAAATGGCTGTAGAAAAACAACTAAATGATGATAACTTGAAACCAGTTTATTTTTTTTATACATACATTGTCCCTTTATTTCTCAACATAATTTCCACCAACATTGATGCACTTATCCCATTGTTTTATCAGTCTTCCCAAACCAGCTGCATAGAACTGTGTGCTCTGTTTTCTAAACCATGTTTTCACTTCACATTCAACTTCGGCGCCATTCGTGAAATGTCTCCCGCCAAGATGGGCTTTCAGTGGACTTAGCCCCTAGCGATCCCGTAAAGCGGTGCATAGTTGGGTAGAAAACGTTACACGGGTGAGTCAATAAGTAAGTCACACAGTTCTGTAGGATGGCAGGTAAATGAAAACAGGGCATGCAGATTTATGCAGCCAGTTTGGGAGGACAGATAAAACGATGGGATAAATGCATCAATGTTGGTGGAAATTATGTTGAGAAATAAAGGGACAATGTATGTATAAAAATAAACTGGTTTCAAGTTGTTATCATAGTTAGTTATTTTTCTACAGCCATTTGTGACTTACTTATTAACTTACCCTCGTACATTCACAGATACTGCTGCTGAGGTTGACGTATTAATCCTTCACATTCTAGGCCATGACATATGAGGTGGGGTGGACAGTTCCCTTACTCCTCCTCTATCCCCAGACAATTTGCCTGGTAGCCATTTGTATGAGGCTGAGTGGACCCCGAGCTGTACTGGTCAGAAAATACAATTTGCTCTGTTGCAGATTGAACCTGGATCACTGTTTTGGCATGCAAGTGCCCTAATCACTACCTAACATGGCTCTTAGATAAACAACTGTCTGTCTGTCATCTACTGCTTATAGTAGTGAAGGGCAGGTGGGTCTTGAGCCTGAGGCATTAAGGCCGCCTGGCTAGTGCAGTCACCGCAAACTGCAGGTTAAGATTTTCTTTTTTCCCCCAACAGAAAAAAAAACCCACACGTTACTGAGGATGCGAACCTGAGTCTCCCGAAGGAGAACCCTTCATTCTTAGCCACTCAACAACAGAGAAGCTAAATGTATACTTGACAACTAAAATCTTTTTCTTAGGATATTAAAATGATTTAGAAGTGTCCGTCGCAGTGTTTTAAATATTAAACTTCCCCATTTCATGCACATTCTAGCTAGAGATGGAGAGGATGAAATTTGGCAGACACAGAACAGGAGGGGAATAGGGGCAGACGATCATTAGTCACCATAAAGAAGAGGAAATACAATTAGATAATTGTTAACTATCACTTATCTTGTATGCAGAATACAGGAAGTTAAAAACACAAGACATCACTTGACAAAAACAGAGAGAGCGAGAGAGAAGAAAGTGAATAACTCAAATGCTTGTACTAGTGTAATAGAAAAAGTCTAGTAGTAGAGTAACAGAAAAAGTCTAGTAGTAGAGTAACAGAAAAAGTCTAGAAGTAGAGTAACAGAAAAAGTCTAGTAGTAGAGTAACAGGAAAAGTCTAGTACTAAAAGTAACAGGAAAAGTCTAGTAGTAGAGTAACAGAAAGTCTAGTAGTACAGTAACAGAAAAAGTCTAGTAGTAGAGTAACAGAAAAAGTCCAGTACTAGAGTAACAGAAAAAGTCTAGTAGTAGAGTAACAGAAAGTCTAGTAGTAGAGTAACAGAAAATGTCTAGTAGTAGAGTAACAGAAAAAGTCTAGAAGTAGAGTAACAGAAAAAGTCTAGTAGTACAGTAACAGGAAAAGTCTAGTACTAAAAGTAACAGGAAAAGTCTAGTACTAAAAGTAACAGAAAAAGTCTAGTAGTAGAGTAACAGAAAGTCTAGTAGTACAGTAACAGAAAAAGTCTAGTAGTAGAGTAACAGAAAAAGTCCAGTACTAGAGTAACAGAAAAAGTCTAGTAGTAGAGTATCTAGTAGTAGAGTAACAGAAAAAGTCTAGTAGTAGAGTAACAGAAAAAGTCTAGTAGTACAGTAACAGGAAAAGTCTAGTACTAAAAGTAACAGAAAAAGTCTAGTAGTAGAGTAATAGAAAAAGTCTAGTACTAAAAGTAACAGAAAGAGTCTAGTAGTAGAGTAATCAAAAAAAGTCTTGTACTAGAGTAACAGAAAAGTCTAGTACTAAAGTAACAGAAAAAGTCTAGTACTAAAGTAACAGAAAAGTCTAGTACTAAAGTAACAGAAAAGTCTAGTACTAAAGTAACAGAAAAGTCTAGTACTAAAGTAACAGAAAAAAGTTTTGTACTAGAGTAACAGAAAAAGATCTTGTACAAGAGCAGTGGTTCTCAACATTTTTTGGCCCATGCACCCTTACACCATATGTTTAGAATGTCATTCCCCCCCCCCCCCTCTTAGCCTGCCAATCTGTGGTCTTAATTCTCCCCCCCCCCCCCCCAGGAAACCCTAAAATTCCCCACCGGTTGAGAACCACTGTACTAGAGTAACAGAAAAAGTCTCACTAAATCTAAACTGAAAAGCTGAATGAAAAATGAAAACAGATGTACAAAGTAAACAGACAAAAGTGAAAGTGCGAATGAACAAACTAAACAGGAACAGAGAAAAGAAAACATTCAGTACCAATAAACATGAGAGAAAATGTAAAACTCAGAAAACCTGAAATTTTACAAATTGAAAGAAGACACAAAAACTAAACAGGATACATGAAATGTTACAAGTGCAAGAAGATGCTGAAAATTAACAACCACCACAAGCACATAAAACTAGATGACATCAAGGGGAGGTGAAGAAATAACAGAATGAAAGAAAAGAAACAGTGATAGATATGATTACACAAATAAAGAGTCAGGAAAAACAATTGTAGCAAGTTCTCAACTCAAGATATCTAACCACAAACAGCAAAATGCTATCTAAAGCACAAACCAAACTGCTGAAGACATGTTTTAAAATGTTAGGTGCATATCCTTTGCAGGACTCTGCAGTCGACCCCAGCATTTAAAGGCTGTTTGTGATTTCTTGGCAAGTTCATCTTCAGTAGTTTGCCATTGATTTCTGAACGGCCGGCCTTCATACCATTGAAGAAATGTGTAACACGATGTGAAACAATATAACACTGTGGGATTCTCAAAGGATTCAGAAACATCTGTCAGGTTGGCATACAAGATTAGCACTTTGGAATTAATTATATGGGGAGGACCAGGAGAGAGCTACAGGACATAGCGACAGATAGGACGTCTTGGCATGAGTTGGGAGAGTGCCCAGGCCTCAATAGGGAATAAAGGACATAAGAAGAAATTTTTTATACCTATTCTTCTTCTTCTTCTGCGTTCATCCGGACAGTTTTTTTCAGACGCTGTGCCTGTTTACAGCAGAGCTGTGTTCTTGCGCCATTAGGCTGACACACGACTTCTGCGGGCGTTTGTTGATCGGGTTAAAATTCCCGGGGGTTTCGTAGGTTAATAACCCATTCTATAGGGCTGGGTCGGCTCCAGAGTATATTGGTAGGGACAAAAACTGAACCTTGCTATTAGAGAGGAATTTGATCACGAGAATAATATTGTGTTTTTAGTGATTGTTTTTTTTTTTTAATTTTTTTACTTTGACGACTTCCCTGCAAAGAGCAGACCAATAATCCCTGCAAAGAGCAGACCAATCCTTTACTATGTTTCTAACAGTTCACATCATGTGAGTTAACACTAACCATTAAAGCAGTCACTATAAAAATAGAATGAACATGTGTCCAGAATTACTTACATCAGGTCTTCCTGGGTGAGGGGCCATTGCCAGGCCTTGGAACTGTCTCTCCAACTCTTGGACAGTCGTCATCTGTCGGCTCTGCAAATAAGAATCATCAGGGAGGTTAGCATGGTCGATTGGATAAGAACGCTTGCTCTTAAATTTCCGGTGTGCTGATGCCAAGGTAGCGGGTTCAACCCCTACACCGGTCAGTTGGAAAAAATGTTGACTTCTTGTACTTGACTTGAGGGCATAAATTACAAGTACCTCAGAAGTTAGAGTTGGTTCGCCTGATGGTGAGGAACACTGGTAATAAGGAAAGCTATTCCACAAACAAATATCAATCCAGAGCACTAGAAGTAGTAGCATGTAAATGGACTATGCTTGAGTTCAAAGCGAGTGAACAAAGAAATAAAAATAACCATCAACTAGAACACTATATACAACAATAAGAAAGAGACAAACAGCTTTCTTTGGTCATGTGATGAGAAGAGAAGCATTGGAGAACATCATGACAACTGGAAAGATTGAGGGGAAGAGAGGCAGAGGCAGACCAAGAGAAATAATGCTGGATGGATTAAGACAGCGGCATGGAGGAATACCATCAGCAGAGTTGATCCAGAACACCAAAGACCAAGATCTGTGGAGAGCCATGAACACCTACGCCAGCTGGCAGGGCACTTGATGATGATGATGATAAGATATTACATACTTTCCCTCTGGAATTACCAGCAGTAGAAGAGGCCGGGGCAGACTGACAGAACTGATGCTAGATAGACATGGTGACATGGAGGAATGTCATTAATAGAATTGATCCGGAACATCAAAGACTGAAATCTGAGGAGATGCATGCAGACTCTGCCAGTTGGCAGAGAACATGATGATGATGACTTTCATTCTAGACACACACACGACAATCAACCAGGTGCAATATGTAACAGCATACCTAAACAACCAGACACACTATAAAGAAGTAAACCACGGGTTTCATTATTAGTAGATGAGTATGCTCTACACCACTGAGATGTCCAATGTGTGAAATGTTGGTAGACTGATTGTAACACAGCTGCTGGCAATTCGGCAGCAGACCACCTTGCATTTGTTTTTTATGAAATGGTATGGGTGCTGGTCATTCAGAAAGCAATGGCAAACTACTGAAGGTAAACTTGCCAAGAGATCACATTTAGCAAAAAATTCTGGGATTGACTGTGACGTCCTGTAAAGAATATGTAACTAACTAACTTAACAGTTTACAATAGTGCTGTGATATTTAAGCCTTTTGGTCAACACATCCAACTTCTTTGGGCATTCACTGACTGTGTTAGCATTTCACAGATTGTTTTCATTTCAAATGTATCCATGAGTCTTCCCTCAGGAAGAGCTCTACATTTCATACCTTCATATCTAGCCCTTATTAGGTTAGTGATTTTCTGTGGGATCCCATATTACCACATCAACCTCCAAAGGGATTCCATATCAATGCTGCTGAAGGCTGTTGCATAATCCACAAATCTAATATAAAGTAGTTAATTCATTTCTATACTTTGCTCTATTATTATGTGGCTTTTTGGTCAATGCAAGATCTGTTTGGCTGGAAGCAAAGCTTGTTTATCCCTTAGCTGTTTGTCAATGACATCTCTTAATCTCTCCAAAATGGTCCTACTTTATTTCCCAGAAACAGACAATAAAATTATTTCTCTACAATTTTCATACTTCTGAAGGTAACCTTTAAGGCAACTTGACCAGATATCTTTTCCTCCGGTCTGCTGGTATTTCTTCAGTCTCCCAGAATGCTAAATAATTTGTGTAGCATCTCAGTTAGCGTGTCTATGTTGGCTTTTATAGCTTCTGCTGAGATGCATTCTGGACTGAGATGCAGTCAGTGGCCTTCCCTGTTCAGTTTTATAGCTTTTATGATTCCTTCTTTAGATGGTTTCTCACAGCTGATATTCACTTCATTCTACCTGAACTGGTCTATTCTAATGGGTTCTTCTGAGTATTCATTCAGCCCATCTGTTCATTTGATTTGTAATGTTGCTCAGAACTTTCTCTTTACTATTTTTTATAAGTCCACTTGGTTGATTATACTTTCCTGCTATTGTTTCTTGTGGTGTATACTGGAGCATCTAAATATTGCCTTTTAACCATCCTTATGTGCTTTCTAACTTCTTTGTTTGCTTCTGAATATTTTTCCTGGGTTCTGACTTAAGCAGTTCTTGTTTTGCTATTATTTAAATCCGCTTTTTTACTTTTCCTTACTTCTACTTTCTTGAAGGTTTCTAGTGCTATCAATGCTTCAGGTTATTGTTCCTTTTTACATCAAGGACTTAAAACACATGAGAGATCCAAATGCTTTTAACTTGCTGCCAGGAGTCTTCGGTGATCACCTTGTCTACTAACTGTTGCAACACCTGCTACTTATTAGAGACATATCATAAACTGCTCCTTAGTTTACCAGAGGATAAACATTTAGAGTTATCCTTAAACTAGAGACCAGTAACAACATTTAAAATAACATGATGCAGAGTTGTTTTAGGTTCCATTTGGTTAACATTAAGAGTTTCCTTCTTTTCTTTATTCCCCCATTACAGAATGTCAGGCCACCTTATGAAGAACAGATTTGGAAACCTAGCTATGAGGCGATTGAAAAGATGGAGTTTTATCAACCAGGCCAAATGGCTGCAATCTATAGATCTGCCTTTAGTTGATAACCCCCTGATAGAAGAACAACCTGATGTGCCTGTTACATAACCACCAAAAGCCTAGAGAAACAACAGTGGAAGATAAAACTCTATGAGCTACTGAGTGAACTAAAGAAATATAGTGAAATTCATACAAGAGACAACATTGCAGATAAAGACAAATTTCTAGTGAACAAAAGAAGAGTAATCCCCCATACAGAATATACCTCAACCTACTCACTCCAAGCTCTCCTACCTATTACTGTCTTGTGCAGCTCCATCCACACCCTCCCCATTTTTTCTTCTACATGTGTTTTTAGGTCCCCCTCTATTCTATCCAGCAGTTTGTAATCCTGCATACCCGTGTTCGAAACACAGCTGTAGGCGATTTGGCAGCAGACCGTTTTATGTTGCCTTTTTATTAAATGATATGGGTGCTGGTCATTCAGAAAGCAATGGCAAACCACTGAACATAAACTTGCCCAGGAATCACGAACAGCCAAAAAATGCTAGGGTTTGACTGCTATGTCCTGTAAAGGATATGCAACAACTTTCTTTTTCTATTCTATTTATCCTGTGAGTTCCAGACAAAGGACTGTCTAGTTATACAATTCTCAGGTTTCTTAAAGTGTGTCTTTATCAGCACTGGCATCTTTTCTCCACCTCTTAATTCACTGATATTTTGTTAGTTCTCCCTGTTCAGTTCCAGACTGGTGATTCTGTCATATCGTTTTAGTCACTCTATTCTATGCAGGCACAAATTCATGAATGTGTATAATTTCTTAGTAATTGTTTTAGTCATTCTCAATCTTTACATTACCAAGCTTCACAAGAGAAGCAAAGAATAGTTCACACTGTAACCTTTTATGCAAATCATACAAGGCAACTAAAGAGGGTTGGAGTGATACTGGAAACCTAACCCTATAGAAAACTTAAGCTGTAAATTCTAATCAATTAGTTACTTAGTACTACTGTATGGATCAGAAACATGGTAATATTAATGTTAGTTAGTTAGTCGACAGATCATCCTCATTGCACATCAAACCATTCAGTCAATAAATGCTTGGATCCCCTCCTCAGTAAATCCCGCCGCGCGTAGCGGCTAACAACACCAGTTTTGTGTTGATTTATCAATCTTCTTTAGTTCCTGTGTAGTGCTCTTGTCTGGCAACACCTCTTTTAACTTGCTGTTCTCGCAGTCTGACCATAGTTGTAGATTTAGTCATCACTATGTTCTCGCAAAATTCTTACTTCTCATAGAGCATTCAGTATATCAGCCAATCAATCATGACCAAGTCTAAAAAAGCCTGGTGTGGGTTGGTTCAGATCACATGCTCCACTGAGAGTTGACAGACAAGACTATGCCTGGCCTAGGATTTAAGAAGTGGAAGAATGTTTTCTTTAAACTAAAAAATAGCATGAACTGAATTACCTAATGTGTTTCACTTCATGTGCAAATAACAAACATGTTATTCTCTGTCTCACCACGCCTACTTTATGATGCAGGGGGAAGACAGAATCCATTGTCTCGTACAGTTTAACCTAACCTTACAGACTGTATGCTATCTACTAATGTTATTCACCACGTCTACTTTATGATGTAGGAATGTAGGGGGAAGACAGAATCCATTGTCTCATACAGTTTAACATAACCTTACAGACTGTGCGCTAAGTACTAACGTTATTCTCTGTCTCACCACGCCTATTTTATGATGTAGGGGAAGACAGGATCTGTTGTCTCGTACAGTTTAACATAACCTTACAGACTGTGTGCTAACAACTATCGCTATTCTCTTTCTCACCACGCCTACTTTATGATGCAGGGGGAAGACAGAATCTGCTGTCTCCTACAGTTTAACGTAACCTTACAGACTGTGTGCTAACAACTAACATGTTATTCTGTCTCACCACGCCTACTTTATGATTTAGAGTGCAGAAAGAATCTGCTCTCTCATACAGTTTAACATAACCTTACAGACTGTGCTAACAAGTAACGTTATTCTCTGTCTCACCACACCTACTTTATGATGCAGGGGGAAAACAGAATCCGCTGTCTCATACAGTTTAACATAACCTTACAGACTGTGTGCTAACTACTAATGTTATTCTCTGTCTCACCACGCCTACTTTATGATGTAGGGGGGAAGACAGAATCTGTTGTCTCGTACAGTTTAACGTAACCTCACAAACTGTCTACTCTAAGTCTTGGTTTGTTGGGTTGGATAGGACCAAGTATTTTACTAACTATCAGTCTTCAATGTATGATAAGATATATGAAAACTGCATGATGACTAAGCGATGGGGAATAGTACGCATGACTCACAAACTGTGACTCTTAATCATTAGTAACCAAATAAATATTACTGTAACTAGTTTAAGAATTTAACTAAAACCAGGCATCAGGATTCAATTTATTTTAATAGTTCTTGTTAAATTTAAAATATACTGTTACTGTTAGTACTGTTACCAATTAATTTAGCATTAGTTTAGTGTCCAGTAATAATTTAGTGAATGGAGTTCTGTGTATTGCTAACATTCCTAAAAGTGGGAAAACTGGGAATAAATAACTGGTCTAGAACTGATGCTATAGAATAATGAACAAGCAGAAATCTGTAAGTGAAAAATCTTGTTTTGCTTCTGGAAGCTTCCTCAAATTGAAAACAACTTTAAGAACATTCAAAGTAATGAAAGACGCCAGAGTGCAAAAACAGCGTAAATTCATTGCATCATTGAGGAAATAAGAAATGTCATATGGTGTAACTGACAAAATATCACAGTGCCGTGAAACATATCATATCTAATTTATCTTACCTGTTCAAGTATGCTGTCGTCTCCTGTTGTCCATCTTTTCTGATGAAAACCGCCGCCCATTTGTACATCGCTATGGCTCCGTTGGTATAAATATCCTACATTTGCATCGTCCTGTGACCGAGGACCCTGATTTTGCCTCATCCCCGCCATATCTCGCTGGTTCAGCATTGCCTGGCTGCCCTCCCAAGTAGATGGATTCATGCTTGGTACCGGCATCTAAGGTCACCTCACTGCATACCCTGTTACCTACAACAAAGACGCAAAACAAGTAAACAGATTGAACGTGTATTTCTTTGTCATGGCGGGAGACCCAAAAAATAAACATCTCATTACAAATATTTTTGTAAAATATAATTATAAAACGCTATGGTGTTAACATATAGGTGTTTATTTTTTGAAACAAACGGTAAATTTTGTAGTGTCTCACTTCGATTGCTTTAGATTAGTAATATCCCACAGGAAAGTTTGCATACTATTTTACGCGAAGGCCATTTTGGATTCGCTTGGAATTCTGGGAGACGTATAACGGTATAATGTTGACGTCATTCTTCCTTCCTCCGAAAATAGTTTTATTTGTTTGGGGCGCCAGATACGAAATAACGACCTCTAATGTTATATAGATGCTATATAGAACCAGTTTTGCTGTATGGCAGCGAATCTTGGGATGTGCTTGCTTGCTTGTGTTCGCAGGTTGTGAACTCCAGCGTGAAGTCCTGTTCCTGTATGTCGGATGAATACACCCTGTTGTCCACCATCAGTGTGAAGTCATACCGGACCTGAGGTTAGTTAGTTAGTTAGTTATCAGTTGGGGTATCTTCGTTGCACTCCGGACATGTCCATAGGTGCTCCGTTGTCCCATGTCTGGCTTATTGGTGTCCAGACTGGTGGTTCCTCGCCGTACAGGCTGATACTCACCGGCTTCGGAGGAATCATCGATCCTACTGATGTTAGCCAGGTCTCCGAAGGGACCTCTTGCCCAGGACGCACGGCGTGGACTTGTCAGCAGATCTTGGCCAGTATAGGTCCCGGCCCTGGTGCGTTAGAAACACCTCTGCGTCCATCTTGGAATGTGAATGAACAAATTAGGAAGAACTTGGAAGCAACAGAGATGTGGTTTTTAAGGCGAATTCCTTGGACTGCCAGAGTAACTAACAACGATTGCCTGAAAGAGGCTAATGAAACTAGAACACTATATACAACAATAAGAAAGAGACAAACAGCTTTCTTTCGTCATGTGATGAGAAGAGAGGCATTGGAGAACACCATGACAACTGGAAAGATCGAGGGGAAGAGAGGCAGACCAAGAGAAATGATGCTGGACGGATTGAGACGGTGGCATGGAGGAATATCATCAGCAGAGTTGATCCAGAACACCAAAGACCGAGAAAAACAAAGGCAGTAAAAGAGACTGCACACAATTCAGAGGCATTTCACTGTTGGGTCACACTGGAAAAATATTTTGCAAATATTTCGAGAAAAGACTACGACCTACAATAGAACCCCGGTAAACGAAACAACTTGGATTTGGGAAAATAAAGGATGCACGGGTGTCATCTTTGGACAGAGGGAATAACAGAGCCCATGGGAATCTCAATGTATGAAGTCCATAAACGGTCTCACACACCTTCCTCTTCCCCCCCCCCCCCACTTTTCCGCTGTTTGTGCTCCATCTCGACACCACAAGGTACAAGAAGAACAAGGCGAGTTGCCATGAGATGAGGTATCATCATAAAAATAAGAGGATTGTCTCACATTATGTTATGTCGAACGACGTCACTGCACGTTGGACATTAGCATACGTACTCAGTCCTCCAATGCAGTACCCATCCGAAAGCATTTCTGCTCATTGCTCTCATGAGGAGTTGGTTATAAGTTCTCTCTTGACCTCGCAAACGCATCGACGTGCTTGACATGCCTTCACCCCCCAATTCAGGCACAGGGTGTATTTTTAATGACTGTGCAGTGTTTGAAAATATTGCCGGTCCAAGTTTTGTATTTACCTATTATGTTGCATGAACTTTACAGAGGGTGAAGAATACATCACTTAGACCGGCAATATTTTCAAATACTGCACAGTCATTAAAAATAACCCTACAGTCAGGCTAGCGTCAGTTCTGCTAGTCGAATCCGCCCTGCATTGACTATATCAGCCCAGTTTATACTTCTTACCGTTTGTATTGGTGTATTTGTCAGCTGGTCTTCTCCTCCATTGTCTTTTTACACCAGCAAGTCCGAGTGTGTGCAGCCAGCTGAGTGATGGGAAGCGCCACATTCAAATGCTGTCTATCCATTCGGAGCGGAGACTGCCGGTTGTGATTTTCTGTCGCACGTTAATGAAGTCTGGTATGATTCACTGGTTGTTTGTTCCATGTGAGTGCTCTGGGGGAAGCCGTGATCTCCAGTCAGGCTTCGTGTAGTTCTCTGGAATATGTCGCCATCCTCTTCGATTGTTTTCCCATCCTTTGTGCTGTGTACGCTCTCGATGACCTTGAACCGCACTTTATGGGCCCATCTGTGTACATTATGTCTTTTGGACGTGAATGCTGTACTATTGGCACCTTTCCGTCTTCACAGACGATAGTTTGGTACATTGTGCTTCAAAAAGGCTTAATAACTACGACCCATGGCGGTGGCAAGTGTGGCTAATAAGGCCAATTCGTGCTGTAAATGTTTGTCCACAGTGGATGCATGTGAAAACATGGTCATTTCCATCATCATGCACCATCTTACGTCTCTCACGCTCTCTGTGTGCTTCATTTGCAATCATTTTCTCCTTTGTCTTTATTCCATTTCTGATAGTTGCCCTCCATGCAACACGTTCAGCGTCGACTTGCTCCCAATGTGCATTATCAATGCCTGCATCAATCATGTCCCGCTTACACACATCTTTGTATCGTAGTAGAGGCCGACCCTGAGATCTCTTACCCATCTATAATTCACCAAAAAAGATGTCCTTTGGTATTCTACCATCATCCATCCTCCTAAGATGTCCTATCTATCTAAGTCTACGAAGACTGAGCATGGAATAAACCGTCACACAACCTGATCTTTCCAATACTTCAGTATTTGTGATTTTGTCTTGCCACTTAAAACCAAGAATTCTTCGCAGACACAGTCTGGGGAGTCACGGGAGTCTCCGTGGCGAAGTGGTCAAGCCGTTTAACTCGGACTGCGAAGGTTGTGGGTTCGATTCCGGGCCGCGTCCTTCGGTTAACGAGTTAAATTTTTTGGAGACTCCTGTGGGTCGTCGCTAGAGCTACGGAGTTCGTGCTTTGTGCGACGCTTTCCGCGTTGCGGAAAGAGACCGAGCCATATGGGATGAAACCCAGTGCAATGAAGTCGACCATGTCGACATTTAAGCGACTTTTTTATTCTTCGCAGATACCGCATATGAAAGCTGTTTAAACGTTTCTTCTGGTGTGAGATAGTTCTCCAGGTTTCACTACCAAGAAGAGTACTACTAAGAAGAGTACTAAGGACACAGGCTTGGCAGACAAGGACTTTTGTTTCGGAGGTAAGCTTCCTGTTCTCCCAGAATCTTTTTGCTAACATGTTCATTGTTGTTGCTGCCTTAACAATCCGGATGTTGATTTCCTGATTTAGGGATAATTTGCTATTTATCTCTGATCCTAGATATGTAAAATGGTCTACTATCTCTAGTTCGGCGTCGTCAATAAAGATTGATGGTACACCGTGTGCACCTTGTGACATAATCTGTTTTCTTTTTGTTAATTGTTAAACCAAATTCAGAACAAGCATTGGAGAATGCAGACAGTAGACGTTGCAATTCTTCCTCAGAAAGGGTCGTAATTGCAGCATTATCCGCAAAAAGCAACTCTCTGATTAGTACCCTCCTAATTTTGGTCTTGGCATTCAATCTCTGAGCATTATAAAGGCCGCCATCTGAACGTGAGTGAATGTATATACCACCATCCTGATCACGAAAGGCATATTTCAGTAGAAGTGAAAAGTATATTCTAAAGAGGGTGGGAGCTAGTACACAACCTTGATTAACTCCACTCTTGATTTGAAACTCTTCTGAAGTTGCACTATCAAACTTGATTATACCCTTCATGTCTGTGTGGAACGATTCCACATTGGACAGAAGAGTTGGTGGGCAGCCAATCTTCTTTAGTGCCTTGAACAGACCCTCACGACTGACCAAATCAAATGCCTTTGTGAGGTCGATGAAGGCAACAAACAGTGGTTGATTCTGTTCACGGCACTTTTCTTGCATTTGTCGCAATGAGAATATCATATCAATGGTTGACCGGTTCTGTCGGAAGCCGCGCTGTGATTCGGGGTAGACTTGATCTCCTAGGACTTGAAGTCTGCGCAGAACAATTCTGGCAAATACTTTTCCAACAATACACAGAAGTGAGATACCCCTATAGTTGTTACACTCGCTTCGATCGCCCTTGTTACTGTACTATCAGTTCTATAATACTAGTGTCGATCGATGCAGACAACTGACATCTGCATTATCTCCCTATAACAGTGGTTCTTAACCTTATTTGGCCCGTGCCCCCCTTCACCATATTTTCAGAACGTCATTCCCCCCTTTCGTATTTCCTACCTAAAAATCCTGCCCCGCCCCTACACAGTATATGTAATAATGGAAGCTAAATTTAATAGCACATACTAAAACAAGTCTAGACGTCCACATAAAACGTGATTTGTGGGTCTACTTACATTATAAAATGAATTTTAAAAGGGTGAGACGTACAGAACAGTACATTATGAAAGAAAACACAATATCAAGTAATCGGTTCTTTTATTAACGCGATCTTGAAATAATCTTCCCCCCCCCCCCCCGGAAACCGTAAAATTCCCCCCTGGGGGGAATTCCCCACCGGTTGAGAACCACTGCCCTATAACAACGACAAGCTGAGAGTTTTTTGGCACGTCTTCGGTTGCTGTGGCGATGGGGTTAGGACGCAGTTCGTAATTTCGTATACCATGTTCGAAACACAGCTGCGCCTGATTTGGCAGCAGACCGTCTTGAGTTGGTTTTAATGCAATGGTATGAGTGTCAGTCTTTCAAAAAGCAATGGCAAACTACTGAACGTAAACTTGTCAAGAAATCACAAAACAGCAAATAAATGCTGGGGTTGACTGCAATGTGATGTACATGATATTTAACTAACCGTAAATCGGGTATATATATATGTCCATTATTCAACATGTGGATCACCAAAGTCGCAAACCTGAAAGGTCTTTTCAGCCTCGGCCAGCCAGGAACGACCTCTCGTGAGGCGCACTCACTTTCCATTGTCGATAGCGCAATTCAGGGGGTGTTTTTTGTTTGTGTTTTGTTCACCGTACTCTCATATACACTGTACACATTAATCATTAACCTGTACAGTTGTGAACGTGATGCCTTTCACTTCATCATGTGCCATGCCGGTAAGAGTGGGCAGTCATGTTTCGCCAGCTCACACTATCACCAGATTCGGGGAGCAGCTCAGTGTTCTTGTCCCGACCATGCCATCTGGTCAGTGCCATCCAGGTATTTACTTATCCACCTTCCCCTTGCTCTTTTCCTTTCAATCTTGCCATTTGTCACCAAGTTCTCTAGTTTACTTTTTCTCATAATGTGCCCAAACTATTTGACTGTCTACGTATCATTTCTCTAATCCGTTTGCAGTTTTCATTTGCCTCTTGTAGGAATATCTCATTAATTTTTCTGTCTGTCCATGGTATTCTTTGCATTTTCATCAGAAACCATATTTCCACTGCCATTAGATGTTTGTTCAGCGCGTTTATTCAAGAAACAAATGAAGATCGTAAACTGATTAGAGTCATTAGACGTAGACAGTCAAAATATTTTGGGCATGTTATGAGAAGAAATGACTTCGAGAATTTGGTGACAACTGGCAAAATCGAAGGGAAGAGACCAAGGGGGAGACCGAGAAGTAAATACCTGGATGGACTGGCCACATGGCATGGTCGAGACAGGAACACGGAGCTGATCCACGACTCTGGTGATCGAGTGAGATGGCAGAACATGACCGCCCACGCTTACCGGCATGGCGCATGATGGATGGATGGACTCATTGCCCACATTTTACGATTGTTCCCACCATCGGAAATTCAAGGACGTGTCGCATGGTTTGGCACGACGTGCCTTTTGTGCAGCCGAGTATGAGTCTCATTCCTTCACTTTACACCCTGTCTAATCTTTCTATCTTGATCTTGCGGACAGTGAAGAGGCCATACCGTAGTCTATGATGCTTAACACAAATCCCTGGTAGAGAAATAACAGCAGGTATTGTTTAGTGTCGCAATATCTCATGGCAGTATTTCTAGTATACTGTCGCGCATTCTCTAAACTTCTTCGGGTGCTAGGTTTGGAGCAGACATCGGCAATCTTGATTCTCCAGTCTTCTCTGTAATTGGTTTTAGTGCTCGTTCGCTTTGAACGCAAGCGTAGTCCATACACACACTACTCCTAGTAGTGCTGGACTAAATTTTTGCATGTGGAGTACCTTTCCCTATTAAGTGCCCCTCGCCATCAGGCGAACCCACTTCGACTTCAGAGGTTCTTGTAATTTACTTCCCCAAGTCAAGGACGACCGGTGAACATTTTAGTCCAGCTGTCTGGTGTAGGGGTTGCACCCCTTATCTCGGCATCAGCGCATAAGATATTTAGGAACACACGTTCTTATCCATTCGGCCATGCCGAGCTACTTCTGTGTCATTTGATATTTTGTTGATTTTGAGAGTCTCCACACAAAATTCAGATTTAAAGATATATGGATACCTTGGATAGATAGAGCCAGTTTCTTGTGTGGAATCTGTCTATATGAAACAAACCTTACAGAAATGTATGCCGGAGTTGGACACACCTACCTTTGATGTACGGCGCTTGAAACATGGTCGTGGTGTATTCGCATCTGGAGCATATAAGATGTATTATATAAATAGACAAAACACATAGATGAATACCCGTGCGAGATGGCGCCCCATAACGGCATGATACGTGATGATGGTGGTGGTGGTTTTGGTGGTGACGACAGCCTCGGTAGACTTTTGCCACAGCGTAGACAGTTCTTTCTCATATTCTTCTTGTTCGTCTTCTTTTTCTTGTCTTTCTTCCTTTACCCCAGTGAAGTGTTGAGAGGGGATGATGCTGGGAGGTTGTAAAGATCTCTTATGCTCTTTGTAATGCTCTTTGTAAGTTGGTATTCATTTATCTAAGGTTGTTCTTAATACCATCACTCCATCTTTCATGCAATCTTCCCCTTTGCTCTGTATCCATTATATTTCTTCAATTGGGCTCTTTGTGGCAGATGGTACCAGGCATTCTTTTGAGATAGCTAAACCATTTAATATGTTGTTCTTTAATGTAGTGCATGAGACCGTTGCTCCCATGAAAGTGGAGAGAAAATGAGGCCGTTTGTTATGAAAGTGAAGAGAAAGTGAAGCCTTTTGTAAGGAAAGTGAAGTAAAAGTGAAACCTTTTGTAAGGAAAGTGAAGAGAGAGTGAGGCCTTTTGCCATCTAGTAGAAAAGATACTCTGCCCCACAATCTTTCACTGGCTTGGAAGACCCGTTTTCCGGAAACCTCACACACAGCCGTTAGAGACAGTAATCGGTTATAACGGCCAAACCTTATTGGCTGCTTTCTACAACACTGTTACTATCCTCTGTTTCTTCGTGGGCCGCGATAACGCCTGCATCTGAGATAAACCACCACAACATTGATCATTACATGTGAATATCATCATCATCAAGTGCCATGCCGACTGTCGTAGGTGTTCATGGCTCTCCACAGATCTCGGTCTTTGGTTTTCTGAATCAACCCCGTCGTTGATATTTCTCCATGTCACCGTCGCAATCCATCCAGCATCATTTCTCTTGGTCTGCCTCTGCCTCTCCTCCCCTCGATCTTTCCAGTTGTCACGATGTTCCCCAAGCCTCTCTCGGGAGTCTCCGTGGCTAAGTAGTCAAGCCGTTTGACTCGGGTTCCGAAGGTTGTGGGTTCGATTCTGGGCCGCGTCCTTCGGTTCACGAGTGAAATTTTTCGGAGACTCCTGTGGGTCGTCGCTAGAGCTACGGAATTCGTGCTTGGTGCGACGCTTTCCGCGCTGCGGAAAGAGACCAAGCCATATGGGGTAAAAACTCGGTGCAATGAAGTCGACCCTGTCGACTTTTAAGCGACTTTTTTTTTCCCAAGCCTCTTCTCATCCATCCATCCATCATGTGCCATGCCGGTAAGCGTGGGCGGTCATGTTCTGCCATCTCACTCGATCACCAGAGTCGTGGATCAGCTCCGTGTTTCTGTCTCGACCATGCCACAAGGCCAAGCCATCCAGGTACTTGCTTCTAGGTCTTCCCCTTGGTCTGTTCCCCTCGATCTTACCAGTTGTCATCAAATTCTCCAATCCATTTCTTCTCATAACATGCCCAAAAAATTTTGACTGTCTACGTCTAATTTCTCTAATCAATTTACGATCTTCATTTGTTTCTTGAAGGACTTGTTCATTGGTCTTTCTGGCTGTCCATGGTATTCTTTGCATTTTCCTCAGAAACCACATCTCTACAGCCATCAGATGTTTTTCAGCCTGACTGCTCATTGTCCACGCTTCACATCCATACAAAAGTACAGGTTCAATGTAGCATCTCAACACTCTTTTTCTCGTTTCAATTGACATCTTTTTATTGGTCAATATGTTTTTCATCTTGCTAAAGGCTACTTTTGCCATTGCGATTCTTGTTCTAATCTCTTCAAGGCATCTCCCATCAGATGTTATTACTGTTCCGAGATAATTGTACCTGCTCACTTGTTGAAGAATATTCCCATTTACTTGTATATTACATTGTGGTATTTCGTCCTTCCTAGTGACGACCATAATCTGTGTCTTCTCATCACATGACCAAAAAAAAAAAAGCTGTTTGCCTCTTTCTTCTTGTTGTATATGTTCTAGTTTCATTAGCCTCTTTCAGTCATTCGTTGTAATTACTTTGGCAGTCCAAGGAATTCGCAACATTCGTCTCAGGGACCATATCTCTGTTGCTTCCAATCTCTTCCTAATTTGTTCATTTACATTCCAAGCTTCACAACCATAAACAAAACAGTTTCTATATAGCACCTCATCACTCTCTTTCTTGCATTCAATGATAGTAACTTATTGCATAAGATATTCTTTATTTTCTGAAATGCAGCCTTTTCTTGCCATATTCTGTTCTTAATTTCTTAATCTCTGTTATGAATCTTCCATCTGATGTTATAAATGTACGTCGACATTTAAAACTATCCACTTGGGGAAGAATTTCACATTCTGTCTCTATTTCACATTTGGGTGTCACCTTTTTCTTTGAAATCACCATTGTTATATGTGAATATCCCCGGGAAGGTTAACCCGGTCAACAAATGCCCGCAGAAGTCGGATGTGTCGGCCTAACGGCGCAAGAACGCAGCTCTGCTGTAAACAGGCACAACGCAATCACATCCGAAAAAAAAAAACTCCGGATGAACGAAGAAGAAGAAGAAGATATGTGAATATATTTATATTATTTTAATATCATCGCTGGTTGTCAAGTGACTGCTCATTAAGATTTCATAGCTTTGTTTTCGCTCAATTTGAATTCGTGTGTTGTCCACCCACTAGCTACTACTAAAAGTTAGTTACATATCCTTTACAGGACGTTGCAGTCAACCCCAGCAATTTTTGGCTGTTTGCGATAGCTTGGCCACTAGTGAGTGCACTGGACTGCGTGAGTTAGCTTTCCATATTACCGACGTCACCCGCCACCAGGAGAACCTATTGCCACTTCTGAGGTACTTGTAATTTACGGGTGGGTGGAGGATGTGTGGGAGGGTGAGTGTGTGTATGTTGGGGGTGGGAGGGGATGTGTGTGTGTGGGTGCGGGATGTGTTGGTGGGGGAGATTGTGTGGGTGGATGATATGTGTGTAAGTGGGGGATGTGTAGGTGGGTGTGGGTTTTGTGTATGGTTAAGTGCAGGATATGTTAGTTGGCGGGAATACGTGTGTGGGTGTTGGATATGTGGTTGGGGGATGTGTGTTTGGCTGAGTGGTTGGGGGTGTATGGGTGGGTGGTGGAGGATATGTGGGTGGGTGAGTGTTGGTAGGTTATGGGATGGGTGGAGGATGTGTGCGTGTGGGTGGAGAGATGTGTGAAGGTGGGGGATGTATAGGTAGGTATGGATGGGTGGTTGCATGCATGTGTGCCTGGGTTTGTGTGTGGGTGGGTGGGAGATTGTGTGTGTGGGTGGGGAGATGATTATGAGGGGGTGTGTGTGGGATGTGTGGGTTGGGGGATGGGTGGATGGATGGGGTCATGTATGTGTGTGGTTGGGTGGTGGATGTGTGTGTGGGAGACACGCGGATGGATAGGGGATGGTTGGGTGGAGGATTTGTTTCATAACATGGTAACATGCATTGTTTATGCTTACAATATTCATTTGACAATGTTTATTTCCTATGTGAATGCACTATGCACTGATGAACGAAAGATGAGTGATTGGAAGGACCAAATGTAAGACGGGCCTGCGTGCCTAATTTGTTACCCTACGAAAATGAAGTTCGTTCGTTCGTTCGTTCGTTCGTCCCCATGTCAAAGACATATCGGTTTGTGGAATGACTTCGCA
The DNA here is from genome assembly GCA_963921405.1 of Cepaea hortensis. Taxonomy (NCBI): domain Eukaryota; kingdom Metazoa; phylum Mollusca; class Gastropoda; order Stylommatophora; family Helicidae; genus Cepaea; species Cepaea hortensis. Next base: position 27,000,330 of record OY992895.1, read on the forward strand.
ATGCCGCGGTCACCAGAAAAAGTTTATACGCGAGCGTGTTAAACCTCTCAGCCACGACAACCACCTATGCCAGTGTAAAAAGTGAAACTTCTTCTTCTGCGTTCATCCAGTTTTTTTTTTCCGAATGTTTATTTCCTATGTGAATGCACTATGCACTGATGAACGAAAGATGAGTGATTGGAAGGACCAAATGTAAGACGGGCCTGCGTGCCTAATTTGTTACCCTACGAAAATGAAGTTCGTTCGTTCGTTCGTCCCCATGTCAAAGACATATCGGTTTGTGGAATGACTTCGCAATGCCGCGGTCACCAGAAAAAGTTTATACGCGAGCGTGTTAAACCTCTCAGCCACGACAACCACCTATGCCAGTGTAAAAAGTGAAACTTCTTCTTCTGCGTTCATCCAGTTGTTTTTTTCCGGATGTGCCTGTTTACAGCAAAGCTGCGTTCTTGCACCGCTAGGCCGACACATCCGACTTCTGCGGGCATTTGTTGACCGGGTTAACCATCTCGGTAAAAAGTGATACAATGAACCGTTTACGGGAGCAACGACAGCTTGCATTTAGAACTTTTCCGGGCATGTAGAATAAAGACTACAAAACGAACGTCGATTCTACATGTTCCACTAACTCGAAAAAGTAAAGACAGAATACTCTACCGCCCTATACAAGAATGTCTGCTATGTTCTATGCTTGTTGCAAAGTTCAGATAAAGCTTATCTGCTTGGTCTTAGAGTTGTGGTTCTGTATAAATGGCGTCATTGTCCAAGGTGAACAGTTTGCTTTGCTTTTTCTTTTGCTTGTTTTGCTGTGAAAATTACCAGTCCTCGCGCAGACCATTATAATAAGAGTTCTTAATTAAAAGCTTAGCATGTAACGTCTTTAAAAAAGATTCTTAGCTTTTCTTTCTATACAATCCAAATATTTAACTATCGCCGTTTCGGTCGTTTTAATTAAACAAACGATATGTTATCATTGTGCAATTGAGGCCAGCATGACCGAATGGGTAAGAGCCATCGCTCTTCAACTTCCCGTGTACTGATACCGAGGTAGCGGGTTCAAAGCCAAGACTGGTCAGTTAGACTCAGTACTCCGAGAAAAGGTCAGACGGACATATATTCAGATTGCAGCTAGCACCATTAGTATGAGACTCTTCGCTGCTGGTTGAAGATGAGGACTGAGCACTTATGGGAATGTCTCGAGTGTTTTGATGTCGAATCTTGACTTAACTCTCTTCTTTCAAAAATCATGGCAGGTTACAATGTAACTATTCTTTGCTTCCCTGGTAGGTTACAGTGTTACTATTCTTCGCTTCCATGGTAAGTTAGAATGTTACTATTCTTTGCTTACACGGTAGGTTACAGTGTTACTATTCTTCGCTTCCATGGTAGGTTACAATGTTACTATTCTTTGCTTCCCTGGTTGGTTACAATGTTACTATTCTTTGCTACCATGGTGAGTTACAATGTTACAATTATTTGTTTCATGGTAGGTTACGGTGTTACTATTCTTTGCTTCCTTGGTAGGTTACAATGTTATTATGTTTTGCTTCTGTTGTAGGTTACAATGTTGCTATTCTTTGCTTCCACGGTACGTTACAATGTTACTATTGTTTACTTCCATGGTAGGTTACAATGTTACTATTCTTTGCTTCCATGGTAGGTTACAATGTTACTATTCTTTGCTTCCATGGTAGGTTACAATGTTACTATTCTTTGCTTCCATGGTAGGTTACAATGTTACTATTTTTGGCTTCCATGTTAGGTTACGATGTTATTATGTTTAGCTTCCGTTGTAGGTTACAATGTTACTATTGGTTGCTTCCATGTTAGGTTACAATGTTACTAATCTTTGCTTCCATGGTGAGTTACAGTGTTACAGTTCTTTGTTTCATGGTGCGTTACAGTGTTACTATTCTTTGCTTCCTTGGTAGGATACAATGTTACTATTCTTTGCTTCCTTGGTAGGATACAATGTTACTATTCTTTGCTTCCTTGGTAGGATACAATGTTACTATTCTTTGCTTCCTTGGTAGGATACAATGTTACTATTCTTTGCTTCCTTGGTAGGATACAATGTTATTATGTTTTGCTTCCGTTGAAGGTTACAATGATACTATTCTTTGCTTTCATGTTATATTACAGTGTTACTATTCTTTGCTTTCATGTTATATTACAGTGTTACTATTCTTTGCTTCCTGGGTAGGTTGCAACGTTACTATTCTTCGCTTCCATGGTAGGTTATAATGTTAATATTCTTTGCTTTCATGGTAGGTTACAGTGTTACTATTCGTTGCTTCCATGGTAGGTTACAATGTTACTATTCTTTGCTTCCTTGGTAGGATACAGTTTTACTATATTTTGCCAGTAGCTCAGGGATGTGTGATATCTTTACATACCCGATCTCACAACCCAGTAGCTCAGGGATGTGTGATATCTTTACATACCCGATCTCATTACCCAGTAGCTCAGGGATGTGTGATATCTTTATATACCCGATCTCACTACCCAGTAACTCAGGAATGTGTGATATCTTTATATACCCGATCTCACTACCCAGTAGCTCAGGGATGTGTTATATCTTTATATACCCAATCTCACAACCCAGTAACTCAGGGATGTGTGATATCTTTATATACCCGATCTCACTACCCAGTAGCTCCGCGAAGTGTGGTATCTTTATATACCCGATCTCACTATCAAGTAACTCAGGGATGTGTGATATCTTTACATACCCGATCTCATTACCCAGTAGCTCAGGGATGTGTGATATCTTTATATACCCGATCTCACTACCCAGTAACTCAGGAATGTGTGATATCTTTATATACCCGATCTCACTACCCAGTAGCTCAGGGATGTGTTATATCTTTATATACCCAATCTCACAACCCAGTAACTCAGGGATGTGTGATATCTTTATATACCCGATCTCACTACCCAGTAGCTCCGCGAAGTGTGGTATCTTTATATACCCGATCTCACTACCAAGTAACTCAGGGATGTGTGATATCTTTATATACCCGATCTCGTTACCCAGTAACTCCGGGATGTGTGATATCTTTATATACCCTATCTCACTACCCAGTAGCTCAGGGATGTGTGATATCGTTATATACCCGATCTCACTAGCCAGTAGCTCTGGGATGTCGAATATATCTTTATATACCCGATCTCACTAGCCAGTAGCTCAAGGATGTGTGATATCTTTATATACCCGATCTCACTACCCAGTAGCTCAGGGATGTGTGATATCTTTATATAGCCTATCTCACTAACCAGTAGCTCAGGGATGTGTGATATCTTTATATACCCGATCTCACTAACCAGTAACTCTGGGATGTGTGATATCTGTATATACCCGATCTCACTACCCAGTAACTCAAAGATGTGTGATATCTTTATATACCTGATCTCCCTACCCAGTAACTCAGGCAATGTTTGATATCTTTATATGCCCGATCTCGTTACCCAGTAACTCAGGGATGTGCGATATCTTTATATACCAGAACTCAATTCCTAGTAACTCAGGGATGTTTAATATCTTTAGATACCCGATCTAACTACCCATTAACTCAGGTATGTGTGATATCTTTATATACCCTATCTCACTACCCAGTAACTCAGGGATGTGTGATATCTTTATATACCCGATCTCACTACCCATTAACCCAGGCAATGTTTGATATCTTTATATACCCGATCTCACTACCCAGTAACTCAGGAATGTGTTATATCTTTATATACCCAATCTCACAACCCAGAAGCTCAGGGATGTGTGATATCTTTATATACCCGATCTCACTAGCCAGTAGCTCAGGGATGTGTGATATCTTTATATACCCGATATCACTACCCAGTAACTCAGGGATGTGTGATATCTTTATATACCCGATCTCACTATCGAGTAACTCAGGGATGTGTGATATCTTTATTACCCAATGTCACTACCCAGTAACTGTGGGATGTGTGATATCTTTAGATACCCGATGTCACCAGATATCATCACCAGATCTGTACTCGGATATTCCCAGTCACCGACAGAAACTTTGTTGGGATCGCTGTTTGTAATGTCTAGATGAACTATAGCAGACTACATTTCCGCTGTTGCGACACACAACTTGAAGTTTGGTGTTGGTCCAGTGGCCTTTCTATACAGAAGATAATCTCGCATAGCAGTTTCAGCAAGCAGTGCAGTTGCTTAATGCACAAGCAGACGTGAAAACTTCTCAGGTGTACTAGCCGCTCGCCCTCCCCAGCTTTTGTTATGCAATTCATGTTAACAGATGTAAAACAAAATAATATGTTATTGTTCACAAACACAGAGCACATAAAGAATAAATGCATGCGCTGAACAGTTCAATAGATCTAGTTACGTGAAATTGTTTTTCAGAATGTCAACAACCACGAAAAAACATCGAGCCTTCATATCCGAGCCAATGGGGGAGAAGCCGGTCACTGAGCTTGCAGGCATTGGTGAAGTGCTCGGCAAGCGGTTGACAGAAGCTGGATATTCGAAGGTAGCGTTCATATTATCTTTCATATAAATATCAGTTGAGGCATGTACGATGGTTCATAAATAAACACATATGTATTGTTGGCATTAATAGAAGTAGAAGACAGCAGTAGTGCTGTCATTTACACAGATGGGTCGGTCGTCCGACATGTCAGAAGCTCATGGGCCTTCACGGCGCGGGCCGAAGGGAGAATTGTGAAAGAGGACTGGTGCTTTTGTTGAGACCACAAGTAGCCTGACTATGGAAGTCATGGCAGTAATATGGCAGTAAAGCAATAATATGGTTCGAGACACAGACATTCACTAGGGCATGTTTCCTTAGCGAATCAATGAGCATGCTCAAGAGGATAGAGATGGGGTGGATCCGAAGAGGGTGGTTGCTGTCTCTGGAGCGGTCTCTGCTGACAAAGATTAGTTTCATCTTCGTGCCAGGGCATGCGGGAGTACAAGGAAATGAGCGGGTTGACAAGCTCACAGGTAAGGCTAATGTGGAGGGCGGACGCGCCATGGACCTGGCTGACATTCTGAATGCTTTTCGAGAAGTAAGACTTTTGCGAGAACCAAGGGTTGTCTGCGAATCTACAACCATGGTCAGACTGCGAGAACAGCAAATTAAAAGAGGTGTAGCCAAACAAGAACACTACGCAGGAAGCCAAAGAAGATTGATAAACCAACACAGAACTGGTGTCGTTAGCCGCTACACGCTGCGGGATTTGCTGAGGAGGGGATCCGAGCACTTATGGACTGAATGGTTCGATGTGCAATAAGGATGATCTGTCGACTAACTAACTAACTAACTAAGAGATTAGAGGGTGCACTAGACAACATAAACATAGAAGACTACTGCTATCTTTAGTACTCAATGTCACTACCAAGTAGCTGTGGGATGTGTGGTATCTTTAGATACCCGATCTCACTACCAAGTAGCTCAGGGATGTGTGATATCTTTAGATACCCGTATCACTGCTCAGTAGCTCAGGGATGTGTGATATCTTTAGATACCCGATCTCACTACCAAGTAGCTCAGGGATGTATGATATCTTTAGATACACGATCTTATTACCCAGTAGCTCACGGATGTGTAATATCTTTAGATACTCGATCTCATTACCCAGTAGCTCAGGGATGTTTGATATCTTTAGATACTCTATCTCGTTACCCAGTAGCTCCGGGATGTTTGATTGATATCTTTAGCACCCGATCTCATTACCCAGTAGCTCACGGATGTTTGATATCTTTAGTACCCAATGTCACTACCCAGTAGCTCACGGATGTGTGATATCTTTAGATACCCGATGTCACTTTTGAGGGATTGCGTGGTCTCGAGGTATGGTGTCCGCCTCGAGTGCTGGAGGTCCCGGGTTCAAGCCCCGGTGAGGACCGGGATTTTTTCACGTGGACTTCTAGTAATAAAATTTGCCCTGGTCTCCGGGTAGTGAAATCGGACGCCCGTGTGTATTGTTACGCACGTAAAAAATCCCTTGGCAGTTGGAAATTGAAAAAGAGTAGCCTAACGGGGTTTCCCGGGCGAAATTTCGAGTTACAAATCTACCCAAAGTATGTCAGGATCCTCGCCCGTGCTACGGAGTTCGTGCACTTAGCTGAGTTTCTCCAGACTCAGGTTTGAGTTAGGAAAAGAACGGAGCACTTATGGGTTACACCCGTGTGCCGTGATGTTAATCCTTCGACTAAACTAAACTACACTAAACTAGGCTACTGTTACCTCCAAAGGACGAAGCGCTTCGCTGCAGGAACTAGTGTACTTTGACGCACAACCAACTAGATTGTCAGCGTCTCACACGCACACAGGCATTCTAACTTCTTCTTACGGACTCAAGAAAACATCAGTCGTGCATAAGGTTATTCTCACACTTTATTCAGGCGAACCTGATCATATTACAATGTGCACACGGGCAGTGAATTCATCACAGATATATACAAAATGCCGCATTACACACGCGTATAGCACACAGTCAATTATACAAGTCCTACACTCGCTATCTTCAAACTAGCACTCTCGCAAAGCTATACACTCGCACTAGGAAATACAACGTCCTTCCCCTGAAACTGTCTAAGTCCCGTCTGGCGTTTTCAGCCTGGTCGGCTGGACTCGTGGTACTGGACTCCGTGCCGTTCGTGACCCCCTTGCTGTCATAGCAGTCACGTCGTACTGCAGTCCGTCCGTGTTAGGTTCTGTTATTCAGTGTAATGACGTCTAGTCCGTTCAGGGCAGCGTCCCGTGAACTTATGTCCCCTCCTATCACTCGGTTTTGTCCTGCCGGTGTCCTGTTGATGACACGACTGTGTCCCCACCTAAGTCCTGTCTCCACTTTATCTACTGTCCTGTAGATGTCCTGTCTTATGACCACTCTGTGTCCTGACTTATGTCGTGTCTTTATTCTATCGACTATAACGTCGATGTCCTTACCTGTGTCCTCTATGTCCTTATCTAGGTCGTTCTGCCTCTATTCTGTCCCTTGTCCTCTCTATGCCCTGTACCTATACCCCCAACACCCTGACATAGATACTCCTGGAGATATGTGGATAGAGGTATCTTGTTGGCATCTGTGAACATCGTGACAACTGGAAAGTTCAGTGGAAAAAGAAACAGAACTAGACCAAGAGAAATTATGCTGGATGGACAGACGGTGGCGTGGATGAATATCAACAAAGCTGATCCAGAACACGAAAGACCGAGAACTTTGAAGAGACATGAACTCGTATGATAGCTGGCACGGCACATGGTGTCATCTGCATACCTAATTTCTGGAACAGGATTTCACCAATTACGAATGGATATAAATTGTATCAATGCTCATACATTTTTTACATTTCTCATAACGATTCTCTGCATATATGTAGAAAAGGTATGGGGTGAGAATGCAGCCCTGTCTTATACTCGTTGAATTTCGAACCAGTTTGATGTTTCACCGCTACTCTGACAGCTGTTTGCTGTTCATGGTGTAATGGGTCCATTAAATATAGCAAATATGCTGAAAACTGAATATATAGATGCTGATTATTGAGGATACAATTAACAAACACAACTGTTCTTTATTACGAGTATATTTAACATACACATTTGTTCCTTATCGAAGTCATAATTAACATTGTTTTGGTTTTAATTGAAACAATTTTAAAATAAGTCCTACAAGGAACAAATGAAAACCGTAAACTCATTAGAGAAAATATGCGTAGACAGTCACAATTTTTGGACACGTTATGAGGAGAAATAAATTGAAGAACTTGGTGACATCTGGTAAGATTTAGGGGAAAAGAACAAGGGGAAGGCTGAGAAGTAAATACATGGATGGCTTGGCCGCGTGGTATGGTCGAGTAAAAAACACAGAGTTGACCGACGACTCTGGTGATATGGCGAAACATGACCGCCCATGATTATCGGCATGGCACATGATGATGATGATAATTAACATACACAATTAGATCTTTATTGCGAGTTATTTATCATAAACAATTGTTATTTATTACAGGTATATTTAACAAACACAATTGTTAATTGTTGCATGTATAATTAACATAAACAACTATTTATTGTTGCTGGTATAATTAACATACACAACTGTTCTCTATAGCAGGCATAATTTGTGTGTGTGTGTGTGTGTGTGTGTGTGCATGTCCTATTTACAGGACATCGCTGTCAACACCAGCATTTTACTGCTGTTGGTGATGTCTTGGCAAATTTACTTTCAGTAGTTTGCCATTGATTTCTGAACGACCGACTCCCATCCCAACACGTTAAGACCCAGGGCGACGCGGGCTGCTGTCAAATCGATGGCAGCTGTATTTCAACCGCAAATAACTGGGCTCACGAATCGCGTCCGCAATGTCGTAGCCACGGAGACCAGGCGTAATTGACATACACAATGTTTGATTGCTGATAGATAATTAACATACACGGTTGTTCTTTATTGCGGGTATAATTAACATAGACAATTGTTGATTCATCTCATCTCATCTCATCATGTTCCTCTTGTACCTTGCGGTGTCGAGGTGAAATTGTTGATTGTTGCCGGTTAAATTAACATAGACAATTGTTGATTGTTGCAGGCGTATGTGATGCTGGGCCAATTTTTGATATTGAAAAAGGACGAGCGTTCGTTTAAAGACTGGCTCAAAGGGATTTGTGGAGCCAACGTCTTGCAACAGGCTGCATGCTTCCAGTGTTTGAAGGGATACTGTGAACATTTTGTTTGATATGATATGATGTGTTTGATATCTAGATATGCTAAATGGGCCTTAGGTCGTGTAACAGTGTATATTACTTATTCTAGATACGCCCAGTGGGACTTAAGTCATGTAGCAGTGTATATTACTTACTCTAGATACGCCCAGTGGGACTTAAGTCATGCAGCAGTGTATATTACTTACTCTAGATACGCCCAGTGGGACTTAAGTCATGTAGCAGTGTATATTACTTATTCTAGATACGCCCAGTGGGACTTAAGTCATGTAGCAGTGTATATTACTTACTCTAGATACGCCCAGTGGGACTTAAGTCATGTAGCAGAGTATATTACTTACTCTAGATACGCCCAGTGGGACTTAAGTCATGTAGCAGTGTATATTACTTACTCTAGATACGCCCAGTGGGACTTAAGTCATGTGGCAGTGTATATTACTTACTCTAGATACGCCCAGTGGGACTTAAGTCATGTGGCAGTGTATATTACTTACTCTAGATACGCCCAGTGGGACTTAAGTCATGTGGCAGTGTATATTACTTACTCTAGATACGCCCAGTGGGACTTAAGTCATGTGGCAGTGTATATTACTTACTCTAGATACGCCCAGTGGGACTTAAGTCATGTGGCAGTGTATATTACTTACTCTAGATACGCCCAGTGGGACTTAAGTCATGTGGCAGTGTATATTACTTACTCTAGATACGCCCAGTGGGACTTAAGTCATGTAGCAGTGTATATTACTTACTCTAGATACGCCCAGTGGGACTTAAGTCATGTAGCAGTGTATATTACTTACTCTAGATACGCCCAGTGGGACTTAAGTCATGTAGCAGTGTATATTACTTACTCTAGATACGCCCAGTGGGACTTAAGTCATGTAGCAGTGTATATTACTTACTCTAGATACGCCCAGTGGGACTTAAGTCATGTAGCAGTGTATATTACTTACTCTAGATACGCCCAGTGGGACTTAAGTCATGTAGCAGTGTATATTACTTACTCTAGATACGCCCAGTGGGACTTAAGTCATGTAGCAGTGTATATTACTTACTCTAGATACGCCCAGTGGGACTTAAGTCATGTAGCAGTGTATATTACTTACTCTAGATACGCCCAGTGGGACTTAAGTCATGTAGCAGTGTATATTACTTACTCTAGATACGCCCAGTGGGACTTAAGTCATGTAGCAGTGTATATTACTTACTCTAGATACGCCCAGTGGGACTTAAGTCATGTAACAGTGTATATTACTTATTCTAGATACGCCCAGTGGGACTTAAGTCATGTAGCAGTGTATATTACTTACCCTAGATATGCTAAATTGGACTTAGGTCGTGTACAAGTGTACATTACTAACTCTAGATATACCCAATATATATATATATATATATATATATATATATATATATATATATATATATATATATATATATATATATATATATCACATGAGTCGTCAACGAATAGTTTACATGTATGGGTGTTTATTTACTCATATCAATCATTGACATTAGTCATAATCACGCTCTGACAATTCTAGCAAATCACGTAAACATTAATTAGCAAAGCACTCATGCGTTCTTGCATCACAATTCATTTAGCATCACAATTCATTTAGCGTATTAGCGCACAGGCTATCTAATCTCAACACTCTCACAACAATAGTAAATCTCTAGCATGAGGCAATCAGCACACACTCTCTCTCTCAGGTAACCCAAAACACTCCTCTCTCAACCAAAGTCAGGCCCCGTCTGCCCGTCCTTGCCTCAGTCTGTGGTCACGTGGTGTTTGACCAACGTGTCGTCCGTGCTAAGTCGGATGTTTCGGTATTTTGGTATCGTCTTGTCCTTCACCCGTCTATTGATGGCTGATGTCTCATGTCGTCTAGTCCAAGGTTGGACTGTCATTCAAGGACATGTCCAGTCTCTAACCCCATGTCCTATCTCCTACTGGGTATACAGTCCTGTCCTACTCTACCCATGCTCTAGCTGTGTCCTGTTCTTGTCCTGTGTCCTCTCTCACACTCACTCAGGACTCTGACTGTACACGAGTTGTGTAAATATTTGTGTAAATATCAGGATTCGCCATTTCACTCGATCACCAGAGTCGTAGATCAGCTCAGTGTTCTTGTCTCGACCTTGTCACGTGGCCAAGCCATGCAGGTATTTATAAGCTACTTCTCTGTCTTCCTCTTGTTCTCTTCCCCTCGATATTGTCGCCAAGTTCTCCAATTTATTTCTTCTTATAGCATGTCCAAAATATTTTGACTATCCACATCTAATTTCTCTAATCATTTTGCGAGTTTCATTTGTTTTTTGTAGGACTTGGTCATTGGTTTTTCTGTCCGTCCATGATATTCTTTGCATTTTCCTCAGAAACCACAATTCCACAGACATCAGATGTTTTTCAGCTTTTTTGCTCGTTGTCCACGCTTCGCATCCATACAAAAGTACAAGTTCTATGTAGCACCTCAACACTCTTTTTCTCGTTGCAATTGACATCTTTTTATTGATCAGTATGTTTTTCATACTACAAGAAACAAATGAAAATCGTAAATTTTCCAAGGCCCGTGATTTCTTTTGGGATTGTAATAAATAGAGAATTACATAATTCATGAGGTATATCTCCAGAATCATGTATTGTCTGGTGACTTGATCTATTCCATATTCTTCTAAAGCATTAATCATTTCTGTTGTGATGTTGTCTGAACCGGAGGTCTTGTCATTCTTCATATGGTTAAGAAAATTCTGAACCTCCATCTTCAAAATTAATAGTCTTTCATTATTATTTTGAATATCATACTGTACTTCTCTGTTATTGTCATAAAGGTTTCTCACATAATCTGACCATACATGATCTTTTTCTAGTATGATTTTTCCATCTTTTGTTTTTAGACAGCCTGCTTGTCACGGGATCACTGTTGTTAACGATAAGATGATAAACTAACAGAGACAGTCTGTATTCACAGCTGCAATTGTTTGTTACTAGTGGAGAAAGACTCACGTCGGATCAAAGAAAACTACAAGTCTTTGAGAGTTCCCTAGGAGACGGAGAATTTGTCGGCATTGTTTGATGTATCGTTTGAGAGAAAAAGCCTGTTGTGTTCGTGGTAGAAGGGGGGACAACTATTCTTGTGAAGTTGGGAACAGATTGTCTGTCGCTGAGACCACCTGGTGTTTACATCGAATGACGCCACTAGGACAATCCCCGACTGTATGAAAAACAGAATTTGTTACCGCTAGTGTGAACACGGGAGTTGACCTAGGCTGAAGTGTTTTGACTAGCTCTGTTTAATATAGAATAGAATCTAGTGTGTTCTGTATCAATTAACGTTGATGAACATGTGTCTTTCATGGCAAAGTGTAGATTCGATTCAGGATAGAGCTGAGTGTTCATAAGGTATTTACTAAATAGCATTTAGATGTAAAAGGATAGTCTAGTGATTGATAGAGCTAGAATTTGAACATAGTGTTGTTGCGTTGTGGTTAGGTATTCAAGGAGTGTCGGCGACAGTGGGCAATCGCATTGTTAAAACTAACTAGTGTGAGAGGGCAATTAGCTCAGCTTGTTGGAAATAGTGAAGTGGGATGATATTTAGAAGGATTGAGGATGGTTGGGGGATAGGGGAAATGTCCAATGGTGGGATATTCCAGTGGGGGTCTACTGGGGTTCTGCACTTTACATTTGGTCTTTCCTTGTCTTACCCTAATTCAGACCGATGTGATGAGCTCCTCTGCCCCATGACAGAGTTTGGTTCACTGTCATATATCTGAGTGAGGCCGTCGGTCTACACTCATCTAATAGGGGTCAGTGTCCGGTTGCTCTCACCAGATGTGTTCTCTCTCTCTCTTTCACAGGTTCCCTCAGGTTATGAAGAAAAGAAGCTGAAACATCACAGTGTACTATCATGGATAAATTAGTGCAGGTAGAGTTATTCAGCAGCTTTTGATCTGGGCCCATGATAAAGGGGGTCTGAAGGAACATGGCTCGGTTGAGCCAAAACATATAAGTGTCCAGCAGATGACTTCTTAGTGATAGGGATCATAGAAGTCAGTAGTGAGATTATTTTTCCAAACCACATGTGAACAGAACACTAGTGATTGTTTTCCACATCACATGTAGAAAGTACCATAGTGAGATTATTTTCCATACAACATGGAACAAGAATAATAGTGATGATCTAGGTAACAAGAACAATAGTGATTATCTAGGTAACAGGAACAATGAACCTGGTGCTTTTACTAAATTACTAGATTCCGGTGGGACTGTAAACAATAACAGTGTAATTGTAAAACGGTAGGACCTTTAGAAAATGAATCACGTTATTTCAAGGGACAGTGTTCCGTGTTTTCACAAGGCAATGATGTTTTAAGTCGCAGAACAGTAGGGACATTTAATAACATGGTGTGTGATCGATTCAGGATCAGTATCCGACTATATCCGTGATTGGTGACCACGTATCTGGGTTATCAAAAAGCTACTGGAGGAAGTCAACATCTAGCAGAAGGGACACGTCGTTTGGTGAAGTTATCGTGTACTGAACTATGATGATGTTGTATGGTCCTTACAGGGATGATCAGACTTTGCTCCTGAGCTGTTCGGTCTGATTCTGCAGACACACTAGAGTATACGACATACATTCTACACACACACCTCTCACATACATACACTTTTCTTCATTAAATTAATGTGTTATTAATTTTTGGAAGCTAGAGTTGTTTAGTATATTGTTTTCGGGAAGTGTGAGAGGGGGCATGAGCCAGTGGTGAGAGAGAGAGAGAGAGAGAGAGAGAGAGAGAGAGAGAGAGAGGGGGGGGGGTATCCATTGACTGAAGGAGTGTGGTGGACGGAATCTGGTGGATTCTCCAGAATAATTATATGGGGTTAAAAATAATGAGGGTGTTGATTCCCCTCACTCCAGGGACGACACAATAAAGGAAAACCACGACATTACCGGGGGGATCGTAAACGGGATCCTTTGACAGCGGGATCTCTCGACAAGAGGATCTTTTGACAACGGGATTTCTAAACGACGGGGTCTGTTGACACGGGATTTCTCGACACGGGATCTTTCGATACAGGACGGTGATATCATATTAGTGAGGATCCAGCTAGGGTGAATATGGATAGAAGTTAAGACACATATCTTGCCTGTTCACACTTCACACGTCTACTTAGGTCTGTGGTCCTAATTCTACTCTTGTCACTGAGTGATTGTGTTGTGTTGTGCTGTGTGGTATTAAATCTATAGATACATTTTAATTAGTAAATATCTATATATTTGTTTTGGAGAAAATTTAAATTCAACCTGCTGACTTACCTCTCTGAAATATGGCCACTCCTAAATTAGATATGGCAGAACTAAGGGCAACGGGGGAAGCAATGGGTTTGTCGGGTTCTGCACTAACAGATTACATACAGGGTGTGGAGAGGGATTTTCGTCTAGCAGAAAGGGAAGATCGGAAGGCCGAGATGGAATTAAGAAAGATGGAGTTAGAGACTAAGAGAATAGAGGCTGAGCAAGCCACTAAAAGGTTAGAACTTGAAGCTGAGCAGGCTGCTAGGAAACTTGAAGCTGAGCAGGCTGCTAGGAAACTTGAAGCTTAACAGGCTGCTAGGAAACTTAAAGTCGAGCAGGCTGCTAAGAAACTGGAAGCTGAGCAAGCTGCTAAGAATCTTGAGGCGGAGCAAGCTGCTAAGAGTTGGAAGCTAAACAAGAAGCTCAGAAAAGAGAGCACGAGTACCGAATGCGGGAACTCGAGCTTAAGAGGCAATCTAGTGAGGAAACTGAGGGAGCAGTGCGAGGCTACTCTCTCCCTGGCTCAACCCCAGTAGGTGGACATAGTTACGATGCTATGAAGTTTCCTCTAGCGGTCTACGAAGAAGACAAAGAGAAGATTGACCAGTACCTACAACGCTTCGAGGCCATGTCTGTTGCTATGGGTCTGGATCGTGACAAATGGTGTCTTAAGCTGTCCCAGGGTTTACGCGGGACCGGTTACGAGGTTTATTCTCGCCTGCCGCCCGGACATGAGGACAATTACGACGAATTGAAAACGGCTCTGCTGAAACGTTTCGAAGTTACGTCACATACCTACCGGAAAAAATTTCCTGCAGCGAAACGAGAACCGGGAGAGTTGTTTGCCGCCTACAGTCTGCGTCTGAAATCCTATCTCCATAAGTGGATGGATTTGGCTGGGTTCGCACATGACTATGAGAGTCTGGAAGAGCTCATGGTGGTCGACCAGTTGAAGAAGCAAATGTCGAAACCTCTCAGAGACATTCCTGGGAGAACAAGGAGCGGAACGTATTGACATCGTGACGAAATTGGCAGAACGGTTCGTCGAGGTACATGGGGAGGCAGGGGAAAACCTTTCCACAAACACCAAAAGTCAGGAGAATCATGACCGGAAGAAAACTAAAAACACAGGAACCAAGAAGGGGGAACCTTATGTAAAAACTTCAGAGGAGAGTTTGGAGAAGAAGAAGGAGGGAAGCAAGAGCACCTCGAACTCTACACCAAAACGACCGTGGTCGGATAAGTAGTGTTCGATTTGTAAGTCACCCTCTCACAATACGAGGGACTGCAAATCGAAGGCTAAGAGCCCTCACTTCGCAGCATGTCAAGTGACTTCCAAGGGGGTTGTCACTGAAAATGCCAAGGTCGACAAGGAAGCTCGCCACCAGGAGAGCTCACTAAAGTCCGGCACTGGAAAATCTAGGACAGGGAAATGGTGCAATCACTGCAGGTCGAACACGCACAATGCTATTGACTGCAGGGTTAAGTCAGGAGACTCTCATTTCGTCGTGTGCCCAGAGAAACCTAAGGTGGAGACCACTGAACAGGTCGAGGTCGAGGAAGAGACTCCAGACCAGGATAAACCACCTGTAGTGGAATTGATAGAGGTTAACGACCGACAAGTTGAGTGTCTATACGACACTGAACTGGACGGGGAGGCCGTGATTCCTGCAGATCTGGTACACCCAGAACAATTCACAGGTGAGACCATGGAGATACAGCCTGCACAGAAGAGTGCTGTAGCCATGAAGTTGCCCATTGCCAAAGTGGAGATTCAGTCAAGATATGTTACCGGCACAATCAAGGCCACTGTATTGACCGATCTCATTTTCCCCGTCATCCTCGGTTGCCGGTATGTCTTTCTGGGAATGCCCAGGGAGCCAATCCATATGGGAGCAATACAGACTCGCTCTCAGACGAGAACTGATCAGGCAGAAGCAATTGTGACTAACCCACTGCCGGGGGAGCTGCAAACTGCCCAGAGTGAGGATGCAACCTTACGTCCTTGCTACAAGAAGCTGTAGAGAAGTGCTGATCCACCAAAACGGGGGCAGTACCACATGAAGAATAGGATACTCTGTAGGAGAGCCGGAAGGTGAGACAACCTACACGGTCAGTTGGTGGTCCCGAGGGCCCACCGTTCCCAAATTCTTCATATGAGGCATACCATCTCATTTAGTGGGCATATGGGTATTGCCGCCACCATGCAGCGAATTTCCTGCCATTACTATTGGCCGGGAATGACAGGTGATGTGCGTCGGTATGTGAAGTCATGCCCTGAGTGCCAGAGGGTGGCACCGAAACACTGGACAGCACCGGTGGTCTTGAGTGAAATGCCCATCATGAACTCTTCTTTCAAGAGGGTAGCCATCGATACCGTGGGTCCTCTTCCTAGGACTAAGAAGAGGAACATATACATCCTCACAATGGTGGATTGCTGTTCGATGTGGGGTGAAGCCATACCATTGCCAACCATTGACTCGAAACGAGTGGCTGATGCACTGATGGAGGCCTTTACAAGATTAGGCTTCCCTGATCAAATTCTGAAGGCCACTGGGTCCCAGTTTTGTGGGAAACTAATGGAGGAGGTATTTAGAGTGTTCCACTCTAACCATATACATACCAGCCCTTACCACCCTCAAGCCAATGGACAAGTTGAGCGTTTCAACGGCTCGTTCATGACAATGCTCCGGAAACTGGCACAGGAAAAACCTGATAGGTGGGATGAATATATCCCAGCAGCACTTTTTGCCTATTGGGAAGTACCTCATGGCTCAACAGGACTACCACCCGCTACTTTGCTGTTTGGTCGTCCAATCAAGGGACCGTTGGAAGCCATGTTGAGGAGTTGGACTGAGGAGGGGACGTCAGAAGAAGTGATCTCCTCTTATAAATACGTTGAGGAACTGAAAGAAAAACTTCACATAGGATGGACTCTGGCGACTCAAAACTTGAAAAAGGCCAGAAAAAGACATGCGGCTTACTACAACAGTAGGTCTAAAGACATATCTGTAGAGGTGGGAGACAAAGTTTTGTTGCTACTCTCAACGGGATCCAACAAACTGGAGATAGGTTGGCAAGGACCATTTCCCGTGGAAAGGGTGATATCCAGAACCAACTATCAGATCCGGATGCGGGGAAAGTCGAAGAATTTCCATAAAAATCACCTGCGGAAGTACGAGTAGAGACCCGGAGACAAAGCAGCCCATCTCATGGCAATGGCAGTTGCAGTGGAGACTGAAGTGGGAACCAACGAGGGCAGGGAATATCCCCTGGTACACCAGGAAACCTACAAGGATATGCAGGTGAACCATGATCTGACTTCCCAGGAGAGGGAAAAGATAACCCAGGTTCTCGAGTCTCACAAGGAGATACTGACTGATAAACCAGGACGAACGAGGTTGGTTTGAGTTCGAGATGACCTTGACCACACAAGAGCCTGTTCGCCAAAAGGTTTACCCAGTGCCATTCTCTAAAGAAAAGGCCATGGGGGAGGAAATACAGAAACTGCTGGAGGATGACGTGATTGCGTCATCCACATCCCCATACAATGCGGGGGTGGTTTTGTTACGCAAACCAAGTGGAGAACACCGGTTGTATATAGACTATCGACTCTTGAACAGTCATACTCAATTTCAGGTGGAATCTTTGCCGAATGCAACTCAGTTATTCGCTAGGCTCCATAAGGCTAGGTACTTCTCCAAGGTGGATCTGAGTCGGCGGTATTATCAGATACCGGTCAAACCAGAGGTTCGACCCCTGCTGGCCTTCATTACACTCAGTGGACACTACGAATTCAAGGTCATGCCCTTTGGACTCAGCAAATCGCCTAGTGTGTTTACTCGCATGATGAGGACCTTATTAGATCCCTTACAGGATCCGTCCATTATCTCATTCATGGATGATATACTGATTTCCGGTGACAGCTTGGATGACCATTTGCAATCCTTGGAGAGAGTTTTCAATAGGCTCAAGGAAGCAGGGCTTACAGCTCGTCCAACTAAGTGCATTATTGGTTACCAGACTCTGGAATTTCTGGGTCACACCATCACTCCGGGACAAATTTTCCCAGAGGAAAAGAACCTAGAAAAAATCAGAAGTGTTCCAAGGCCAAAAACGAAGAAGGATGTGCGATCCTTTCTCTCGTTGTGTGAGTTTTACCACAAATTGATCCCACATTTCACTGAACTGGGAGCTCCATTAACGGAAACCTTGAAAAAGGGATCCCCGGACCAAATGGTTTGGACACCGGAGTGCGAGAGTACCTACAGTCAGTTGAAGGAGGCTTTGGTCAGCAAACCTTTGTTACAGCTCCCTGACCTTTCCAAACCATTTGTGTTGAGAACGGATGCGAGTGGGATTAGAATTGGGGCAGGCTTGTTGCAGGAAGGGAAAGACGATGCTTCGGTTTTGAAACCTGTGGCATACGCAAGCAAGAAACTTCTCCAGGCTGAGAGGAATTATTCGACCGTCGAGAGAGAGAGTGTTTGTCTTTCGTTTTGTCTGTCGACGACAGTGAGGGCCCTACGGGCCCAAAACTTTAAAAAACATCCATCGATCGGTCTAGCAGTCCACCGAACACTAAACCGGAAAATGATTGCCGGACCGATGCAAATGAGGCTCGAAGGGGTTCTTCTTTGTTTGCGGTGAATTTAAATTGAAGTACCGCTAGAGTTGTTTAGTATGTTGTTTTGGGGAAGTGTGAGAGGGGGAATGATCCAGTGGTGAGAGAGAGAGAGAGAGAGAGAGAGAGAGAGAGAGAGAGAGAGAGAGAAGAGAGAGAGAGAGAAAGAGAGAGAGAGAGAGAGAGAGAGAGAGAGATGTATCCATTGACTGAAGGAGTGTGGTGGACGGAATCTGGTGGATTCTCCAGAATAATGATATGGGGTTAAAAATAATGTGGGTGTTGATTCCCCTCACTCCAGGGACGACACAATAAAGGAAAACCACGACACTGCTGATGTGCGTGTTTTTTTGTTTTTTTTTATTAGTAAGCTCCTGAATTCTTTGGTGCATTAATTTTGTATGTTTACTGTTGTGTTGTCAGTTTCTATGCAATTTTTCTCAAGCCATGCTTCTTTTTTCCCTCCTTATATAAAGTTCTGACTTTTCTGTGAATTTTGTCATATTTGTCAGGATTATTTTTGTTGTGTCGTCTTGTTTCCATTAGCTGTAAAAATTTCTTCAATCATCCATTTCTTACGACCCACTTTCTTTAATTTTGGAATAGTTGTTTCTGCAGAGAAACAATGATCATCCACATCTTGAAATAGGATCTCTAGAACAGACAGTAAATCAACTTTTTTCTTTACTTCTATGTTAAAATTGTCTTGTATTACCTTGCCATTTTTCAATGTTCACATATCATATTTAGTGCTTCCTGTTGTATACTTGACTTTCTTTAACCTTTCCCTTAATTTTCCTGTAATCAATCTGTGATCACTGTAACAATCAGCATTTGAAACTGTTTTTACAATTGTTAACGTATTTCGAAACCTTCTGCTAATCAGTATGTAATCAATCTGGTTTCTAATGTTGCTGTCAGGACTTCTCCATGTCGATAATCTTCTAGGATGTTGTTTAAACCAGGTGTTTCCTACAATCATTTCCTGCTCTTTTGCCCATTCTACTAGTCTGTATCCTCTTTAGTTTTGCTCTTCCAAACCATGGTTGCCAACTGTGCATCCATCGCCCTGATTTCCTACTTTTGCATTAAAGTCACCCATTATATTTATTTCTGAATTTTTACATTTCTTCAAAGCAGACTCCATGTCGTAAAATTCCTCTATACTAATTCACTGCATTCTCCTGTTGGGGCATATATGTATTTGATTGACGTTTATGTTAAAAGGTCTGCAGATTAATTTTACTAATAGAGCCCTGTCTGACACAGCCCAATATCCTTTAATAGATTTTGATGTTTCCCGATCCCAGATAATTGCTACACCTCTTTGCCGTTCTTCAGCAAAACATACAAGAACAATAAATGAAACAACAAGAGATCGCTGGAGGGAAAAATATAAAACCTGAACGTTGACAGGGATGGAAGCAAACTATGGAAACTAGTGAAAGCGTGCACAATGAAGGACTCAGTAACAAACAAATAGCAATTAAACAAGGAAATGTCATCCTCACAACAACAACAACAACAACAAAGCTGCAGATGCACTGATGGAATACTATGCTACTACTAACATCATTGATATCTAAACAGAAAAGAGGAAAGCAATCAAAGGTAAACAACCACATCGTAGTAATACAGAGACAGCAGCAGAATATATTATAGTAAATTTAAAATGGAAGAAATGGAACAATCAATGAATACCATAAAACAGGAAAAAAAAATCACCAGGAAAGGATGGAATCATACATGAAATGCT
This sequence comes from Cepaea hortensis, assembly GCA_963921405.1. Taxonomy (NCBI): domain Eukaryota; kingdom Metazoa; phylum Mollusca; class Gastropoda; order Stylommatophora; family Helicidae; genus Cepaea; species Cepaea hortensis. The sequence goes on from OY992895.1 coordinate 27,020,727, forward strand.
AATAGGACAAGGCACTAAAGTAAAAAAAGAAACTACCAGCAGTCCTAAATTACAGCTGAAAGAGAGGAATAGTCCCACGGACATGGAAGGAAGCTATACTAATATCAGTCCCAAAGAAAGGAAAAGATCTGGATGAACCAAATGCTATCGACCTATCAGTCTACTTAGTTAGTTAGTCTTTCCTCTTGAGCCCAAGGCGGCGCATAGGGCAGAAGTCATGGCTCTCCATTCCTGCCGGTTCACTGCTACCTGTTGTAGATCTTGGATGTTTACTTGGCCTTCGAATGTGCCTTCTCTGATGATGGTTCTACGCAGGGTCTCTCTTGGTCTTCCCCGTTTTCTTTTCCCTACCGGTGATCATATGAGGGCTTGGTAGGGGAGTCTTGTCTTGTCCATTCTGAGTACATGGCCGATGTAGTTCCAACGGCGTTTTCTTATAAAATTGGATACAATATCTTGCTTAGTCTCTTGTCTTATTTGCGTGTTGGTTCTGAGATCTGTCGAGTGGAGGTTTAGAATTCTTCTAAGACATTTGTTCTCACAATTGTCTAATTTTTTTTTTTTAAATCTAAAGCTACCGTTGATTTCCAGCTCTCACATCCATATATTAGCACTGGAGTCACACAAGAGTTGAAGATTTTAAGTTTCGTATGTTTGCTGAGTGTCTTTGCCTTCCAGATTTTTGACAGTTTATTGAAGACACCAGATGCCAGTGCGATTCTAGATGGTATTTCTGGTGTTGAGTCCCATGTAGATGTCATTTTGCTTCCTAGGTATGTGAAACTGTTGACTTTTTCAAGAACGTGGTTGTTTAATTTGGTATCGTCTGAACTGTTAATAAGATCAATAGGTTTTGTTTTTGCGATGTTAATTTGGAGACCAGTTTGTCCTGAAACATTTTGGAGATGGTTTATTTTCTCTTGGGCATCTGGGTGATTTGTACTCAAAAGCACTATGTCGTCGGCAAAATCCAGGTCTTCTAAAATTTAGTCTATTTTTTGTCTACTTAGCTGTGAAGGAAAATTAATGGAACGCATTATCTATGGCAGACTAACATGGCATCTGGAAGAAAACCAACTCTTAACGCCACACCAAGCAGGATTCAGAAAGTATAGTACCAATAACCTATATAGCTCAGGAATTAGAGGATGCCTTTCAAGAGAAAAAGCACACACTAGCGGTCTGGATAGATTTAAAAAAAGCATTTGATAAAGTATGGAAGGAAGGACTGAAAGTAAAACTGAACACATGGAAGACGCAGGCTGAGAAAATCGACCAAGAGCAAGGCAAAGAATGGCAATCATGAAAAAGCTTGCTGGTACAACGTGAGGAGCAGATGAGAAAGTTCTCAAGAGATGGTTTACTTCATTGCAGCTTGGACAACAGCAACTAAGTCAAACTGTAACAAAATAGAGTCCAAAATTAAGGAATGCAGATCATAACTGGAAGCCTGATGACACCGCCTATAAACGAACTAGAAAATATCACTTGTTTACAACCAATGCAGGACAGAAGAGATAGTAGAGCCCAGCAACAAGCAGAAAAATTTAGAAGATTGACAGACCACCCTATGTATAAAATATTTAATGGTTTTGGAAAGGGGAGACTAAAGCGTAGCAACTTTGTAGAAACTGCAAAAAGAAAGATTAGGGCAGATCTTATAGTTAACATATCTACAGTCTATCAACATTGATATAGAATACTGATATAGAACACTGATATAAAATACTGATATAGATCACTGATATAGAACATTGATGTAGAACATTTATACAGAATACTTATTTAGAACATTGATATAGAACACTGTCGGGTCCGTTTAGATTGATGGCTCAATCCCAAAGAGATAAAGGATGAAACATCCTTTTTCCCAATGCGATCCTGCCCGTTTAATTAATTTAGCTGTACTGACTCAATTGTTTGAGACCAGAAATAGAGTTTTAGAGAACCAAGGAATACCTTCAGGAAATAACTGACAAAGTTGTATTCCCTTTTATACCCAAAATATCCTTTAAGTGGTTCCTTGCCTCTCCTCTAAAAACTAATTAATTCTATCTAGGGTAATTTAAAACAATTTGACTATGACAAGTAAAATACAATCAATACATGACATGACCTCAGTTTTTATGATTTAATAAACACAAATATGGATTTTGTAAATTGCATTCAAAATTACAATTTCCTGTCATAAAATAAGGACATATACATATATAGTAAATATACAGAATTGATGTGCCAATTATAAGGTAGATATTAAGTTATATTTTTTCCAGTGGCATGTAATGCTAATCTTTTACTGGCCTGGATGATCTGAAAAAAGAACTGTCTACAATCAGGATTCTCCACTTCTAGCTTTGGGAATCACTCTGGCTATCATCAATTGTAGTATTAGTGTTCCACGGCGTAGTAGAACATAAGTTGGCTCTTGGTTTTCCTTTCCATTGTTTGACAGGGAAATGTTTACATAAAGATTACCTCTCTTCTGAGACAAATGGAATGGTTGCAGGTAGATAAGTTTCTGCGCTACTCTATCAAGGGCATCATTCAACAATGTGCTCACTCAACAGGTGCTGCATTCAATCTTCACCAAGTCAGGTTTGGATAATGACCACTACCTGCAATTTTAGCATCATACAATTCTAATTATATCATAAATATGACATTAGAAATGAAATATAAGAGCCTAAGAACATAACCAGTGAAAACAATAAAAGGAATCTTGTTCTTAGAGAAAATAACATAGAAGAAAGGTAGTCTTGGTGTTCCCAATTAGTCATCACCAACATAGTTGTTTGCTCTCACTCCAATCTTCCACTATCAGGGGTTCAAGGTTTTAACTAGCAGATGTGCAGTTTCATCTTCACCTATGCCTGTCCTCAGGTCTACCGGTTAAGTCATACCTTGATTGATTTGGAATTTACAACTATGTCTCCTATCCCATTCTGTTCCTAGTTAATTCTCTTGTTCATCTTTTTCTATTCAAGAAAAAGGGTCTCATACATTAAGGGCTTTTAAAAATAAGTTCCCATTTCTATGAGTATTTGCTTATAAACAAGATAAGTACATTCTGGTATTATTCTTGTATAGCATTCAGGTGTATTCTTCTTCATTAAATGCTTCAAGTGAGAAGAATTCTTCCATTCTCATGGATGTAATATTGATTATCATCATCATGGTTTTTATAATCATTGTAATTACAATCATTATCATAATTATTACATTGTCATTACAATCATTATCATTATTATCATGCTTATGACATTAAAAATCATTACATTCTAACATCATCATCGTATTCATTGTTACATCATTTTCATTAAATTACAGTCATCATCATCATCTTTGTAGTACATTATTATCATTACACTAGACCATATGTGTTAACATGAACTACAAAGTGGGATTTTGCTTAAATTACAAACACAGATGCTGATGCTATGTGTAATGTATGATATGGTTTGTGTCGTGCTTAGCGCACAAAACTAGATGATAGGAATATGAATGATATTTTATACAACGTGGTGTTATGCGCCGGAGTGTACTAAATTATTTTTTACTCTATGGGTTACACCAAAGCATTTCTCTGGTGATAGGCATGGCATTCCACATCATATCTGTATGGATGACAATCATGCATATGTAGGTGCTTTATACAGAATACATTCACAGATTCACAAGAATGACATTACAAGGGAATCTCATCCTTCAACCTAACTCATACTATTTCATGGATATTTAGTCATGTATGCTGATGGGGTTTATGAAATGATACATTCACATCTGTTTAACAATGATGAACCACACATGACACCAGCATGTTCTTCAATGAAATAGACATGTGATCATTAGACACACTTATGAAATTCACCCAGGATTTAGCAACATGAAATCCAGGAGTTATCACATGATCTCATAAAATACATACAATTTAGGTGATATATCCAATTCACCTTCAGGCATTATGAATCTTAACCATTCTAACATGCCGGTTGACTAAGTATTATTATGATGTGGCACAAACATTAATTCCATATGTTTACAACATTGAAAATACATTTGACTCACTGCATGGGTGCCTTAACTCAACACCAAAATTATGATACCTGTAGAATCTGGTTCTCATGGGTTCATGAATTATAAGAAAACTATTTGCTTGTCCATGTGCTCATGTCACAATTAAATCTACTGATTAATTACACATTACACTAGTTTGACTTACAAGTGTTTACACATTTACAATAGTTTCCTTAAGTCTTAAGTTAATCTAGTTCATTGTAGACTGAGTTGCTTAAGAAATAAAATTTACAACATGTGTCTAATGTTTATACATTAACTAAGTTGCTTAGCTGGGAGAAAATAAACACTGTAGTTTTCTCCTAATGTACAGTTTATCTTATGACTATGATAACTGAGTATAATATTATTTAGTTTGTACTAGAATAAATTCTTTAAGAACTCACCATTCCAATCATTGTAGATTGAGTTGCTTAAGAAATAAATGTACAACTTGGATTACTGTTTATACATTAAATCAGTTGTTTACTTTGGGAGAAAATACTTTTATCTGTTTATTCTTAATGAATAGCTTATCTATAACTATAACCATTAATGATAATTAACTCCTTAAGAATTCACCACACGTGTTCACCAAGTCTACTTACCATCTCTTCTTCTAGGAAAAATAAGCTCACCCTTAATCTAAGATTTAAAATAAATTATATTCACCTCATTCAAACACGATGACTTCCAACACTTCAGCGACAGGTTTCAGATTTTTCCAATGCGATGCCGTGGGCGGATGTTTGTCTTCATCTATCTAACTTATACTAATCTTTGGTAAGTTGATTTTGAAGAGACTATCACTCCCTTCCTCATCGAATCTCTCCTGCGTCGTGTGTGTGTGGGTTGGTTCACAAAACCAGACAGTTTCTCTCCCGCATGGGCTTTTATTTAGATTTCGTTGTTCCGGTGGTGACGTCACAATGGGTCGATGAAAAAGTCGGATAATTGCCGTGGAGAACGGGGCGGTGTCAACCTTTTTCCGTCGCTAGGAATTATTTACCGCATGTTACGCTGGTGAAAATGTAATATATCACAAACACTGATATAGAACATTGATATAAACATTAATTTACAACACTGAACTAGAACACTGATATAGAACATTGATATAAAACACTATTATAGAACACTGACATAGATCATTAGTAGTGAACTCAGATTTTGAACACTGATATATAAAGCTGATATATAACACCACCATATATGTTTGATGTTGAACACTGATATAGAACACTAACGTAGAATAATGATATAGAACACTGCTATAAAACATTAATAAACAACTGATATACATCATTGATATTGAACATTGATATAAAACACTGATATAGAACACTGACATAGATCATTATTAGTGAACACTGATATAGAACACTAACATTGGTAGAGAACACTGATATAGAACACTAACATTGGTAGAGAACACTTATATAGAACACTAACATTGATATAGAACACCGACATAGGTGTGTGATATTGAACACTTAAATAGAACACTAATATAGAATAATGTTATAGCACACTACTATAAAACACAAATATAGAACTGATATAGATAATTAATATTGAACATTGATATAGAAAACAGCTAGAGAATATTCTTGATATTTTCATGTTGTGTTTTTCATGCAGTTGTGTCGGTTTGTGTTTGTTTATTCTGTGCTGACGAAAGGTTTAGCCGCAACGTACATTTTGTTACATGTAAACATGTTCTAGTAAAGCTCACAATCTACTACTTGTTTTCTGGTGATTCATTAAGAACACTAACATAGAACACTGATATAGAATATTGGTATAGAACACTGATATAGAATATTGATATAGAATATTGATATAGAACACTGATATAGAATATTGATATAGAACACTGATATAGAATATTGATATAGAACACTGATATAGAATATTGATATAGAACACTGATATAGAACATTGATATAGAACACTGATATTTTTTTTCGCATATCCTTTACAGGACATTGCTGTCGACATCAGCATCTTTCAGCTGATTGTTGATTTCTTGGCAAGACTACGCTCAGTAGTTTGCCATTGCTTTCTGAGCGGCCGGCTCACATACCCTGTAAGTTACCGACGCGGAGAGAACCGCTACCAATACTCACGCAACGTTACGTTATTTACGAAAGTATACGAGATTACGGAGAAAGTCGTGTAACCTCTAAACCAGAGAGACCGGCGAACATTGATATAGAATACTGATATAGAATACTGATATAGAACACTAATATAGATCACTGATATGGAGCTCTAATATAAAATACTGATATAGATCACTGATATAGAACAATAATATAGATCACTGATATAGAACTCTGACACCGGGAAGGTTAACCCGGTCAACAAATGCCCGCAGAAGTCGGATGTGTCGGCCTAACGGCGCAAGAACGCAGCTCTGCTGTAAACAGGCACAACGCAATCACGTCCGGAAAAAACTCCGGATGAACGCAGAAGAAGAAAAAGAACACTGATATAGAACACTGATATAGAGCTCTAATATAAAATACTGATATATATATATATATATATATATATATATATATATATATATATATATATATATATATATATATATATATCACTGATATAGAACACTGTTATATAACACTGATATAGATCAGTGGCACAGAACACTAATATAGAACACTGATATAGAATACTGACATAGAACAGTTGTCAGAACTCACCTCCTGTCCAGGTATGATGTAAGCCAGTGGTTCTCAACCTTTTTTGCCCCCCTTCACCATATTTTCAGAACGTCATCCCCCCCCCCCCCCTTCGTATTTCCTACCTAAAAATCCCCCCTCTTTACACAGTATACGTAATAATAGAAGCTAAATTTAATAGCACATACTAAAACAAGTCTAGACGTCCACATAAAACTTGATCTGTGGGTCTACTTACTTTATAATAAGAATTTTAGAAGGGTAAGACGTACTGAACCGTAAAGTATGAAGGGAAAAAGAATATCTAGTAATCAGTTCTTGTATTAACGCGATCTTGAAATAATCTTAATTCCCCCCCCCCCATGGAAACCCTAAAATTCCCCCCTGGTGGGGGGGGGGGCGGGGGAATTCCCCACCGGTTGAGAACCACTGATGTAAGCATTCTTGTGGATAGATTTTAACCTTTTTAAAGTTTTGCTTGGACTTTGTCTATTCTTTGCAATGTTCAGTTTAGAAAATCAGATAAAAAACGAAGCTTTTGGAATATTCATTTCACAACGGTATACCACAAAGAAACTGTAAATATTCATTTATGTCAGTTAAGAATGGCAGATCATAATCAATTTGTAATTTTTCAGTTAAGAATGGCAGATCATAAAAAAAAAACATTTGTAGTTTTTAGTTAAGAATGGCAGATCAATGAGATCATGAACAAACATGATCTGTAATGTTCAGTTAAGAATGTCTGATCAGAAACAAACCATTTGTAATTTTCAGTTAAGAATGGCAGATCATAAACAAACCATTTGTAATTTTTCAGTTAAGAATGGCAGGTCATAAACAAACATGATCTATAATGTTCAGTTAAGAATGTCTGATCATAAACAAACCATTTGTAATTCTCAGTTAAGAATGGCAGATCATAAAGAAACCATCTGTAATGTTCAGTTAAGAATGGCAGATCATAAACAAACCATTTGTAATTTTTCAGTTAAGAATGGCAGGTCATAAACAAACCATCTATAATGTTCAGTTAAGACTGGTGACTGGTTGAACTGTGTAGGAGCACACACGTATGGGAAATGTAATTCAGCAGAAACATACTTGTTTTAAGTAAACACATCTTCATGTTTAATACTGTGAACAGTTTTATTGTTGTTTGGCTGATATTAATTCATTGTAATATAATCATTCTGTTAATAAACCTTGCACATGGATATCTGTTTCTCATCATTATTACACCATTTGTTGCGAGAGATGAGGCACTTGTACTTGCATGCAGTATGTAGTGATATCTATTCTGTAACCCCTATTGGTGGCGGTTACCTCCGCGTCGGTATCTTACAGGGAATGTGATTCGGTCGCTCAGAAAGCAATGGCAAACTACTGGGCGTAATCTTGTCAAGAAATCAACAATCAATTGAAAGATGCTGATGTTGACAGCGATGACCTGTAAAGGAAATGCGAACAAAACAAACAAACAAAAACGCTATTGCATGATGAGTGCACATCAAGAGTCACGTGGAAGTTGCTTAGACATTCTGATTCACCAGTGTTGGACTCGGGAACTTTGTCCTCTAATGGACTAAGAAAACATTGAGAAATACATCTTTTGTTTGAAAGTCAACGTGTTCTTGTTTTGGCATCATAGAACAGACATACAGTAGATGCACAAGCTGACTTATTAGCCATGCATAGGTGCAAGCTGATTGGCGGCCTTGAATAGGCACAAACCACTTGGTCGGACATGCATATTAATAAGCTGCTTGGTTGGCCATGATTTGGCACAAGCTGATTGGTTCGATATGCATATCAATAAGCTGATTGGTTCGACATGCATATCAACAAGCTGATTGGTTGGCCATGAAGTTAACTAGCAAGCAAAGCCAGCCCAGGTCTACTGCATAAGAATCATCTTGATTACAGCAAAATATGACAATGTAAAATGAAACACAAAAGGTATGGTAAAATCCTATGGAGCAACAACAAACACAAACATGCGTACATTACAAATACTCAACCCTGGTGAACAGAAATGACATTGCGAGCATGAATAGAAATAATATAATAATGACTAGTAACAACACAGCAATGGCTTTACCATTGCCATTAAACATCTGGTTATGTTTACGGTAAACAAGTAAGTCAAGGAGTCTTTCACACACCTTACAGCGCATCGGACATACGGTGCCAGAGCCATATTTGTATAGACCCTCGGCACTCTAGGGTGAATGGTCAGTATTACACCCGCTGCCTTTACTCTCATATACTGTGCCAGACCCATATTTTTATAGACCCTCGGCACTCTATGGGTGAATGGTCAGTATTACACCCGCTGAAATTCTGCAGCGTGTAGCGGCTAACGGCACCAGTTCTGTGTTGGTTTATCGTTCTTCTTTGGCTTCCTGCGTAGTGTTCTTGTTTGGCCACCCCTCTTTTAATTTGCTGTTGTTGCAGTCTGGCCATGGTTGTAGATTCACAATCATCACTTGGTTCTCGCAAAAGTCTTACTTCTCGTAGAGTATTCAGAATGTCAGCCTGGTCCATGGCGTGTCCGCCCTCCACAGTAGCCTTACCTGCCAGCTTGTCAGCCCGCTCATTTCTTTGTACTCCCGCATGCCCTGGCACGAAGATGAAACTAATCTTTGCCAGCCGAGATCGCTCCAAAGACAGCAACCATTCTCTTCGGATCCACCCCATCTCTATCCCCTTGAGCATGCTCATTGAGTCGTTAAGGAAACATGCCCTAGTGAATGTCTGTGTCTCGAGCCATGTTATTGCTTTTACTTACTGCCATGACTTCCATGGTCAGGCTACTTGTGGTTTCAGTGAAAGCACCAGAGTCCTCCTTCACAATTCTCACTCCGGCCTGAGCCGTAAAGGCCCATGAGCTTCTCACATGTCGGACGACCGACCCATCTGTGTTCATGACAGTATCACCGTCTAGCGAATTCTCGAAAATCAACGCTTGTACTTCAGCCTCCACAGCAGCCGGATTTTCTTGTCTGCATTTTTGTCTAGTTGGATGCAAACTGAAAGGGATGTGCAGAAATCTGTTAGCACTTGTACCCACTCCTCGCCAGGTTCTAAGTAATCATGTGAACACACCTGTTGAAGAATGTCTTCGGCTTGACCCATCCACGACCGTCCTCTTTTTAACCTGCTGCCCTTCACGTTCATAATTTCACAATGCAGTGGATGTTGTGTGTTTGCATTAACTCTGAGGTAGGTGCGTGCTCTGCAAACTTGTATTCTGTCTTCAATGGTTGGAAAATCAAGAAGGTAGCTCATCGCCCTGCATGCTGTATCTCTTGTACATCCAAGAATAATGCGCATAGCTTCATTCTGTATCCTTTCCATCCTTTCTATCTGCTTACGACTGAGAGTCAGGATTGCCATCGCATACTCAAAAACAGACATGACTAGCCCCTCATACAGAAGACATAGATGGCGCTGCTCACAGTTTGCTGCCGCCATCACCCGCATCGCAGCCAGATCCCGCTTGGCCTTTGTTATCACCTGGTCTATGTGCTCATTATAAGCAAGGCTTCTATCAAACCGTATCTCCAGGTAATTCATTGCCTGCGTTCTTTCCACCGTCTCTAAACACAGATTAACAGTTGGCGTTGACAATATGATTATTCAACGAGAACTAAGTCACTGTTGCCTTTGTTGGGTTGACCATTACCCCAGCCTCAACACACCAAGTACTTATGCGATTGAGTTCGGTTTGTAGTTCCACAGCAACCTGATCTCTGTCCTTACCCTGACGATACACTAAAACATCATCGGCATATGACAATGTCCTACCAGTTCCAGTTATCTGCTCATTGGTGATTCTCAAAGTGTAGGCGCTGGACAGTACCGGAGATAATGGTGATCCCTGTGGTAGGCAAGGATATATTGTTGGTTCCGAAGTCCAACTGCCACATCTAAATACTACTTTCCGTTGGAAGAGGCTTGCACCGATCCAACTATGGAGGAATGAACGTATTTTGAGTTCAAGAAGCTGAAGCATTAAAAAATCCAATGGCACCCTGTTGTACGTGTCCTCAAGATCAATCGCTGCAGCAAAGGTTTCAATGCCTGAGGGAAACCTTAAAAGACCTCATGGGGAAAAACTGCTGCATTGGTCCAGATTTCTCTTTTTGGACGGTGCCCACCCAGGGTAGGTGGGAAAACACCTTGCCCCTCTAGCTGGCTTGATATTTTCCTGGCAATTAACTTCTCCAGCAGCTTGCCTATTGTATTCTGCATGGTTATAACTCGATATCCCTAAATTTTTGTGTGGTCTTTGTCAGGCTTCGGCAAGGGAATCAGATAGCTGTGTAACCACTCCTCCTTGATGCTAGCACTCACAATAATGTTGTACATGTCTGCTAGTTTCTCTAGCTCGTTGTCGGTACACCTATTGATGTCGTCGTATCTTATGCCATCTGGCCCTGGAGCGCTGTTTTATGATCGTCGAAGCACAGCCTTGATTTCTTTCACTGTCACTGTGTATTCATCTGAAGTGTTGTGGGCCTTGCACCTGTCTGAGGTGACCTCCTTGGCAAGATTTCGGCCTCCCATGTCTGTCTGGTTGCTCTGCTCTAGATAGCGTTCAAAGAGGGCTTTGCCCTTGTCCTCGTCAGCACCTTGGAAGTCAGAAACTCTCTTATTCTTGACTATCCCACTCATGCTTTTATGTAGTCGCCAGAACAATTTCAGTGACTTGTCTGTGCTTACTCTTTGGCACACCTCTGCCCATTTTTCACTTTTAACCACCTTGACCAGTTATTTGAAATAGCTTACTTTTGCGTGCATCTCTCTTTCTAAGTGCATGCAGGGACTAGGATGGCCAGCTCTGGTCTTCTTGGCATTTTGCTATCTCATTACAGCACTACGCTTATCCACCCAAGCCTTCTCCACCTCAAAATTCCACCAAGGTGGCTGCTCCCAGCTTTTTTTCCTGCCCTGAAGCTTTCTACGCTTGTCACATCTTATTTTACTCACCGTTAACTTTATGGTCAAAGTCCATCCAGCATCATTTCTCTTATTCTGCCTCTGCATCTCTTCCCCTCGATCTTTCCAGTTGTCACTATATTCTCCAATGCCTCTCTTCTCATCACATGATCGAAGAAAGATGTTTGTCTCTTTCTTTGCTTTCGTGGTAGGTTACAATGTTACTATTCGTTGCTTCCAGGTAGTGTATAATGTTACTATTCTTTGCTTCCATTGTGGGTTACATCATCATCATCATCATCATCATCATCATCATCATCATCATCATCATCATCATCGTCATCATCATCAAGTGCCCTGCCAGCTGGCGTAGGTGTTCATGGCTCTCCACAGATCTCGGTCTTTGGTTTTCTGGATCAGTTCTGCTGATGATATTCCTCCATGCCACTGTCTCAGTCCATCCAGCATCATTTCTCTTATTCTGCCTCTGCATCTCTTCCCCCTCGATCTTTCCAGTTGTCACTATGTTCTCCAATGCCTCTCTTCTCATCACATGACCGAAGAAAGATGTTTGTCTCTTTCTTTGCTTCCATGGTAGGTTACAATGTTACTGTTCTTTGCTTCAATGGTAGGTTACAATGTTACCCTTCTTTGCTTCCATGGTAGGTTACAATGTTACTATTCTTTGCTCCCTTGGCAGGATACAGTGTTACTATATTTTGCTGCCATGGTAGGTTACAACGTTACTATTGGTGGGTTACAGTGTTACTATTCTTTGCTTCCATGGTAGGTTACAATGTTACTGTTCTTTGCTTCAATGGAAAGTTACAATGGTACTATTGGTGGGTTACAGTGTTACTATTCTTTCCTTCCATGGTAGGTTACAATGTTACTATTGGTGGGTTACAGTGTTACTATTCTTTGCTTCCATGGTGGGTTACAATGTTACTGTTCTTTGCTTCAATGGTAGGTTACAATGTTACGATTGGTGGGTTACAGTGTTACTATTCTTGCTTCCTTGGTAGGATACAGTTTTACTATATTTTGCTTCAATGGTAGGTTACAATGTTACTAGTGGTGGGGTGAATGTATTTGTTTGCTGATGAAGGCTAATCGCCGCAACGTTCTGTATGTGTCGTAATTCTGTTATGTAAAGCTGCACCACTTTGTGTCATTTTATATTGTTTACTAGTGAAGGGTTACAGTGTTACAATTCTTTGCTTCCATGGTGGGTTACAACGTTACTATTCTTCGCTTCCATGGTAGCTTATAATGTTACTATATTTTTCTTCCATGGTAGCTTATAATGTTACTATATTTTTCTTCCATGGTAGGTTACAGTGTTACTATATTTTTCTTCCATGGTAGGTTACAGTGTTACTATATTTTCTTCCATGGTAGGTTACAGTGTTACTATATTTTTCTTCCATGGTAGGTTACAGTGTGACTATATTTTTCTTCCATTGTAGGTTACAGTGTTACTATATTTTTCTTCCATTGTAGGTTACAGTGTTACTATATTTTTCTTCCATGGTAGGTTACAGTGTCACTATATTTTTCTTCCATGGTAGGTTACAGTGTTACTATTCTTTGCTTCCAGGGTAGGTTACAGTGTTACTATATTTTTCTTCCATGGTAGGTTACAGTGTTACTATTCTTTGCTTCCATGGTAGGTTACAGTGTTACTATTCTTTGCTTCCATGGTAGGTTACAGTGTTACTATATTTTTCTTCCATGGTAGGTTACAGTGTTACTATTCTTTGCTTCCATGGTAGGTTACAGTGTTACTATATTTTCTTCCATGGTAGGTTACAATGTTACTATTCTTTGCTTCCATGGTAGGTTACAGTGTTACTATATTTTCTTCCATGGTAGGTTATAGTGTTACCATATTTTTCTTCCATGGTAAGTTACAGTGTTACTATTCTTTGCTTCCATGGTAGGTTACAGTGTTACTATATTTTTCTTCCATGGTAGGTTACAGTGTTACTATTCTTTACTTCCATGGTAGGTTACAGTGTTACTATTCTTTGCTTCCATGGTAGGTTACAGTGTTACTATATTTTTCTTCCATGGTAGGTTACAATGTTGCTATATTTTTCTTCCATGGTAGGTTATATTGTTACTATATTTTTCTTCCATGGTAGGTTACAATGTTACTATATTTTTCTTCCATGGTAGGTTACAATGTTACTATATTTTTCTTCTATGGTAGGTTACAGTGTTACTATTCTTTACTTTCATGGTAGGTTACAGTGTTACTATATTTTTCTTCCATGGTAGGTTACAGTGTTACTATATTTTTCTTCCATGGTAGGTTACAGTGTTACTATTCTTTGCTTCCATGGTAGGTTACAGTGTTACTATATTTTTCTTCCATGGTAGGTTACAATGTTACTATATTTTTCTTCCATTGTAGGTTACAATGTTACTATATTTTTCTTCCATGGTAGGTTACAGTGTTACTATTCTTTGCTTCCATGGTAGGTTACAATGTTACTATATTTTTCTTCCATGGTAGGTTACAGTGTTACTATATTTTTCTTCCATGGTAGGTTACAGTGTTACTATATTTTTCTTCCATGGTAGGTTACAGTGTTACTATTCTTTGCTTCCATGGTAGGTTACAGTGTTACTATATTTTTCTTCCATGGTAGGTTACAATGTTACTATATTTTTCTTCCATTGTAGGTTACAATGTTACTATATTTTTCTTCCATGGTAGGTTACAGTGTTACTATTCTTTGCTTCCTTGATAGGTTACAATGTTACTATTCTTTGCTTCCATGGTAGGTTACAGTGTTTCTATTCTTTGCTTCCATGGTAGGTTACAGTTTTACTATATTTTTCTTCCATGGTAGGTTACAATGTTACTATATTTTTCTTCCATGGTAGGTTACATTGTTACTATATTTTTCTTCCATGGTAGGTTACAATGTTACTATATTTTTCTTCCATGGTAGGTTACAATGTTACTATATTTTTCTTCTATGGTAGGTTACAGTGTTACTATTCTTTGCTTTCATGGTAGGTTTCAGTGTTACTATATTTTTCTTCCATGGTAGGTTACAGTGTTACTATATTTTTCTTCCATGGTAGGTTACAGTGTTACTATTCTTTGCTTCCATGGTAGGTTACAGTGTTACTATATTTTTCTTCCATGGTAGGTTACAGTGTTACTATTCTTTGCTTCCATGGTAGGTTACAGTGTTACTATATTTTTCTTCCATAGTAGGTTACATTGTTACTATATTTTTCTTCCATGGTAGGTTACATTGTTACTATATTTTTCTTCCATGGTAGGTTACAATGTTACTATATTTTTCTTCCATGGTAGGTTACAATGTTACTATATTTTTCTTCTATGGTAGGTTACAGTGTTACTATTCTTTGTTTTCATGGTAGGTTACAGTGTTACTATATTTTTCTTCCATGGTAGGTTACAGTGTTACTATATTTTTCTTCCATGGTAGGTTACAGTGTTACTATATTTTTCTTCCATGGTAGGTTACAGTGTTACTATATTTTTCTTCCATGGTAGGTTACAACGTTGCTATATTTTTCTTCCATTGTAGGTTACAATGTTACTATATTTTTCTTCCATGGTAGGTTACAGTGTTACTATTCTTTGCTTCCATGGTAGGTTACAATGTTACTATATTTTTCTTCCATGGTAGGTTAAAATGTTACTATATTTTTCTTCCATGGTAGGTTACAGTGTTACTATTCTTTGCTTCCATGGTAGGTTACAGTGTTACTATATTTTTCTTCCATGGTAGGTTACAGTGTTACTATATTTTTCTTCCATGGTAGTATACAGTGTTGCTATATTTTTCTTCCATGGTAGGATACAGTGTTACTATATTTTTCTTCCATGGTAGGTTACAGTGTCAATATATTTTTCTTCCATCGTAGGTTACAGTGTTACTATTCTTTGCTTCCATGGTAGGTTACATTGTTACTATATTTTTCTTCCATGGTAGGTTACAATGTTACTGTATTTTTCTTCCAGTGTAGGTTACAATGTTACTATGTTACTATTCTTTCATTCCATTGTAGGTTATAATGTTATTATTTATTACTTCCACGGTAGGTTACAATGTTACTATTCTTTCCTCCCCCACGGGCCGCGATAGTACAAGGGCGGTCTAAAAAAAAGTGTACTACAGACAACACACAGTCCAGGGCATGAAGTTATATTTCAGTTACTGTGGGAATATGTGTATGTATATTTCAGTTACTGTGGGAATATGTGTATGTATATTTCAGTTACTGTGGGAATATGTGTATGTATATTTCAGTTACTGTGGGAATATGTGTATGTATATTTCAGTTACTGTGGGAATATGTGTATGTATATTTCAGTTACTGTGGGAATATGTGTATGTATATTTCAGTTACTGTGGGAATATGTGTATGTATATTTCAGCGTAAAGGATTTAGTTCATTGCTAGGAGGTCAGCGTGGCCGAATGGACAAAAGCGCTCACTATTAAACTGTCGGTGTGTTGATGCCTAGGTAGCAGATTCAATCCCTACACTGGTTAGGACTAAAATGTTGACTTATCGTCCTTGACTTGGGGACGTAAATTACAAGTACCTCAGTAGTCGTAGTGGGTTCGCCGGATGAAGAGGGACACTGTTAATAGGGAAAGCTAATCCATACGTAGAGTTCAAAGCGAGTGAACATCCAAAAAAACAATCTAATTGCTTTAGTTTATGTTGTGTGAATTCTGCAGTATGCACACGGGGAGACGCGGCGAAATATGCCAGACAATGCATTATGCAATCTATTGTTAATTTCTTCGTTATTCAAATTCACAACGGGAAAGTATGGCCCTCACTATGCAATATTCATTGCTTCAAAACAAGGACTCGCCAGGAAATATAACCTTTTCTCGTTGCAGACAAGAGTGCTTGAGAGTTGGAATGATCAATGCAGTGACTTTGTGAGAACTCAGATGTGACAGCTGAGGAACTTGGAGCACTCTATAGAGTAGTAGAGTGTGTGATGGCAAACAGAATTTCTCTTAACAGACCAGGCCATTACCGTAACGATTTCTGGAGCACTGTGGAATAATAGGAAAGAAGAAATATAGATCTGGTTCTTTTTACAGATAATAATTATTTTAGGCAGCATAATCATCATTATCTTCTTCTTCTTCTTCATCGTCGTCGTCATCATCATCTTCTACTTATTCTTCTTTCTCTTCTTAGGACATAGATGTTTGTTTACAGTACGGGAACCGATAAAGCACAGGCGGTAAAAACAAGCATAATGTAATGGAGCGAAAGGGCTAGAGCGTTACATGTATAGTGCCATCGGGACCAATAATATGAGAAATGAATCCACTGATACTGACTGGCACTCATTGATGACATAAGAAAGAAGTAGACTTCAGAGGAAATAATAAAAAACAGATAAATTGAAAGCTAAGGGCACACCGGATTTGAAAATGCAACCGCCAGAAGACGACAACACCTCATTGAATGAGCACGGGTGTTCACAAGCTAAGTGGGTCATAGCATTAAGGGATGGACAAATAGCATATCAGTGTGTACAACAAAGGCCAGAGACGGTTCCAAATGTTGCTGTATGTAGCCGGGGCGCAGTGTTGGGGTGAGCGCCCAACATTGCTTAAATACCACAATGGCTCGTGAATACATAACCTATGCAGCAAAAGTCCAACTCCTGGCCTTCACGTGGCGGAACTGTTTCTACTAACAGGAGAAGGGGCGACGGCGAGTATCTGTCCGGAAAATAACCAGTGTGCTCTAGATGTGTATACACATACATGCATGTGCAGACACGTGTGTGCGTGTGTACACATCTAAACTCGAGTGAGACCACAGTCTGCTCTAGCAAAGGAAAGGTGCTGAAGACGGAGGCAACCAGCCAGGAGGCGCACCACAGAAATCAGGACGCCACGCAATTACGCAAAATGGAATATGTCGACTGTTGCTAAAAGTTATGGTGCTCGCCCTGCTTTGGACCCCCAGGCAGGTGCAGTGCCGGGCCCTATGTCTCGAAAGGGTCCAACCCCAACTACTGGAGGTCCTTCTCAGATGTCCTGTGGAGCCAGGGGACATGAGAATAGAACGGCTGGCCATACTAAACAAAGACTTAAAATAATGCACTGGAATGCGGAGGGAGTCAGCAACAACAAAAAAAAACAGAATTAGAAAACATCCTGGACCAAGAAAAAGTAAGCATATGTTGCTTGCAAGAAACTCACCTCAACGAAAATATAGCCTTCAAAACCAGAGGCTACCAGTGTTACCGATCTGACCGAAAAGACAGGCGAAAAGGTGGGATACTTACCCTTGTAAAAAATAACATCACTGCTTCCCAAATCGAAGTCTATATGGAAGGGGCTGAGTATCAGACACTTAAACTTAAAACAGGCTATACAGACCTACATCTGATCCATTACTACTGTCCAAGTGACCGCCCACAGGCACTGGACACACTACCATTAACAGAAAAATTGATTGTGTGTGGCGATTTCAACAGCCACTCGCAGAGTTGGGGCTATGATCACATGGACCAGAGAGGAGAGAGACTGGAAGACTGGTAGGATGAGAATATATTCATCTTGGTTAACAAGCCGTCCGACCCACATACTTTCTACTCGAGATCATGGCACTCTACAACTACACCTGACCTGGCTTTTCATTCACCAGACCTGGAGTGGAACATTACACGAATTGTTGGGAAACAACTTGGTGGCAGCGACCATCGGCCAGTCTTTCTAACTGTAGAAAATGAGCTTGTAAGTGAAAGCAGCACCCTCTCAAGGTGGAAGTACAAGAAAGCAGACTGGGCAATGTACAAGAATCGCACCAGCATACTGGTTAGAAACCTGAACACTGAGAAAGACATAAATAAAGTAGTTGAAGAGTTTGGGAAATGCATACTACAGGCAGCGCGAGAAACAGTACCAAGAGGAGCCCGTAAACAATATAAACCCTACTGGAGTAGTGAGCTGGAACAGATGCATAACGATGTGGAAGTATGTTGAAAGCAAGCAGAGGCCACACCCAGCCAAGAGCACCACAATAAATTCCAGCACGCAAAAGCCAAATTTCAAAGGGCCAAGCTGCAGGCTAGACGGAAAAGCTGGCAGGAAAAGACAGAGTCTCTGAACTTTGAAAGAGACACAAGGAAATTGTGGAAGCTAATAAACAACTTAACGATGAGGGCACAGGGAGAAACTCAAAAATTGCACTACATAAAGATGGAAACATCTTAACAAGAAAGCAAGCAGCTGACCATTTTGCGGACACATTCGCACAAGATAACAATATCAAAATTAGTCCAGAGAAACAACAAGAGATTCGAGAGGAACGGCAACATACAGGACAGAAGGAAATAGTACATGAGGTTCTGGAGGCACCCATCAAAATCAGCGAACTGGAGCTAGCCATATCAAAACTGAAAATGAGAAAGTCACCAGGAGCTGATGGTATCTCCAATGAAATGATCAGGAACCTAGGACCAGAGGCCAAAGCAAAGCTGTTGCAGATCTTCAATAACAGTTGAACAGTGTTCCACAAGCCTGGAGAGAAGCAATCATGATACCACTCCTAAAATCAGGGAAAGATAGTTCCATTGCCTCTAGCTACAGACCAATTAGCCTCACCAGCTGTCTCTGCAAAACACTGGAGCGCATCATCAATCACAGACTGCAGTGGTACATTGAAAGTAAAAACATCCTTATGCCACAGCAGGCTGGCTTTAGGCAGTGCTACTCTACGGAAGATCAGACAACCTACCTCTCTCAAGAAATTGAGGATGCATTCTAAGAGAAGAAGCTGGTGCTTGCGGCATGGATAGATTTGAAGAAAGCCTTTGACAAAGTCTGGAAAGAAGGTCTGATGAATAAACTGAGAAACTGCAAAGTCAATGGAAGAATGTACAAATGGGTGAAAGCATACTTGCACAACAGAAGAGCCCGAGTACAGATAGACGGACTAAAGAGCAAGAAAGTACTACTGCGTCATGGTGTTCCCCAGGGCGGAGTCTTGTCCCCCACACTTTTTCTAATCTTCATCAATGATCTCGTTGCTAATCTACCGCATGGAATTAAAGCGGCAATGTACGCCGATGACCTGGTTCTATGGAGCACAAATGAACATGCATCAGTGGCCACCAGATTACTACAAAGAGCTGTAGACACATTTGTTGCATGGGCAAATAGATGGTGTGTCAGCATAAACACTGACAAGTGCAGCACCACTATATTTACCCTCTCTCCAAAACAAAAGGCAGGGACCATCCAGATAAATGGAACACCCCTAAGAGAAGATAAAGAACCAACATACCTTGGAGTAACATTTGATGGCAGGCTGACATGGAGAAAGCACATCAACAAAGCAGTAGCAAAAGCCAGAAGGAAAATAGCCATCCTGAGAAAGCTAAGTGGAACCACATGGGGAGCCAGTGGGAAAATACTTAGCAAAGTTTATCAACAGAGCATACGACCACACCTGGAATACGGGTCAACTGCATGGTGTTCGGCATCAAAAACCACACTACAAGAGCTGGACAAAGTGCAAAATCAAGCACTTAAAGTCACCACAGGAGGGATGAGATCAACCCCTATAGTGGAAATGGAGAAGATGGGGAGGACACAAGCACTGAGTGAGCGCAGAGATACGAAAACGCTAATACAAGCAGAAATGTTCCTCAGCTTGCCAGGCCACCCTATGAAGAACATATTTGAAAACCTAGCTATGGGGCGGTTGAAAAGAAGTAGTTTTATCCACCAGGCCAAACGACTCTGCAGAGAAACCACCGATCTGCCCACAGTTGGTATCCCCATAACAACTATTCCAGAGCGAACTCCATGGAAAGATGAGCATAGACTATCATTTCAAATCCAGACAAAAGTGAGAGGAATATTTGACAAGGAAGAACAGAACAGTGTGCAGCGCAGAACAGCCACTCTCAGCTTCCTTGATGAAGAATACCCACAGGACCTCTGGATCCGAGTCTACACAGATGGATCAGCACAAAATGCTGTTCGAAATGGAGGAGCGGGAGTGTACATAGAATACCCAAATAGTACTAGGGACACAGCTAGAGTACCGACAGGAAAGTACTGCCATAACTACGATGCTGAAATTGAGGCAATCAAGATAGCAACAGAGAAATTACTAAATACCAGCAATGGTACACAACCTGTGGTGCTATTGACAGATGCAAAATCAGTACTCGAGGCGCTCCTGTCTGGGAAATTGCCAGTACTAAGGACACTACTTTCTGAACTTAGCAGTCAGCATAAGGTCACCATACAGTGGATACCATCCCACTGTGGAGTACCCGGGAACGACAGAGCTGATCAATTGGCTAAGGAAGGAGCCAAATAAGAACAGCCTGATGTGCCTGTAACATACCACCAAAAGAAAAGAATGATCAAATCAGTCAGAAAGCCACCAAAACCTGCTCAAGATGACTACCACGTTATGGATAGACCAGAACAAGTCATTATTCTGCGCCTCAGAACAGGACACAATATATTACGCAACCACATGTATACAAAATTCAAGATTGGTGAAACAGCCATGTGCACATGTGGATTGGCGTCGCAGACAGCAGAGCACATACTCCAAGACTGCCCAAAATATAACATATCTAGGCAAACCTTCTGGCCTAGAGAGACGACAGTGGAAGATAAACTCTATTGACCACTATGTGAACTGAAGACAGTTCAATTCATACAAGAGACAGCATTGCAGTTACAGACATATTTCAAGCGAACGAAAGAAGAAGAAGAAAAAGAAGGCCAGAGACGATGTACTGGAGATCAACTGCGGCCAGCCTTCACTGTGAAAACAAAGTCACTTGATTTATTGACTGTCTGGAAGAGAACAATATATCTATGGTCAATTTTCACTTCTGATGGAGGGTTGGATAGCGAAATCAACACATGTAGTGCAAAGGCAAATCAGTTACTGGGACCACTATCGCCACTTCTGCAGCGCAGAAACACACCTATAAGTACTAAAGCAAATCTCATAAGAATTATTGTTTGGCCGACATTATGCTATCATGTCAAAAATGGACGCGTAGTGCAACTAAGGAGCGACAAAAAATAAAAACAGAAATTAGATGCCTTAGAAGAGACATGGCAGTAACTGTCAGAGATAGAATTAGAAATAAGGGAATTAGAAGACGACCAGCTCTGAAACCAGTCATACAGTTAATTAAAGAACAACTGACAAAATGATTTGGCCACCTCACAAGAATGCCCTGGTACCATCTGCCACATAGAGCCTCATTAAAGAAATAAAAATAATGGTTACAGAGCAAGGGAAAGACCACGTAAAAGATAGAGTAATGGTATCAAGAACAACCTTAGAGAAATGAATTCTAACTCGCAAACAACATTAGAAAGTGTGCTTAAGATATCTTTACATCCTCCCCCAACATTTCAGAGAGGTTAATGAAGAAAGAGAAGAAGAAGCTAAATGATGATGATGATGAGGAGGAGGAGGAGGAGGAGGAGGAGGAGGAGGAGAAAGAGAAGAAGAAGAAGAAGAAGAAGAAGAAGAAGAAGAAGAAGAAGAAGAAGAAGAAGAAGAAGAAGAAGAAGAAGAAGAAGAAGAAGAAGAAGAAGAAGAAGAAGAAGAAGAAGAAGAAGAAGAAGAAGAAAAGGAAGAAGAAGAAGAAGTTTAGTTTTTTTTAGTTTAGTCGTTGGATCAACATCACGGCACACGGTTTAACCCATAAGTGCTCCGTTTCCTCCTAACTCAAACCTGAGTCTGGAGAAACTCAGCTCAATGCACGAACTCCGTTCAAGCATCGGCGAGGATCCTGAAATACTTTGGGTAGATTTTTAACTCGAAATTTTGCCCGGGCAGCGCCGTTAAGCTACTCTTTTTCGATTTCCAACTGCCAAGGGATCTTTTACGTGCGCAACAATACACACGGGCGTCCGATCTCACTACCCAAAGATCAGGGGAAATTTTATTACTGGAAGTCCAAGCGGATTTTTTAAATAAATCCCGGTCCTCACCGGGGCCTGAACCCGGGACCTCCAGCACTCGAGGCGGACACCATACCTCGAGACCATACCATACCACTCAGCCCCCCCCCCCCCCAAAGAAGAAGAAGAGGAAGAAGAAGAAGAAGAAGAAGAAGAAGAAGAAGAAGAAGAAGAAGAAGAAGAAGAAGAAGAAGAAGAAGAAGAAGAAGAAGAAGAAGAAGAAGAAGAAGACAATCGATAAAATACATTTACCAGTGGAGAGAGATTACAGAAAGTGAGAAGTATTCAATATCTGAGTTCACCGCTGACGGGCGTTTGAAATATGACGACAGAAATGAGAAGAGGGACACACTGCTCTACACAATCTAAAGGTATTATAATCTTTATGGTTTGGAACCGGAGCCGCGGTAGCGTAGTAGTTAAACGCTTGCTCGCCATGGCGGTAGTCACGGGTTCAAATCCGCGGCGAAGCGTATTTTCTCAATTAGCCTAGGCTTCCAGATTTACTCAGCCTCAAATGGATACCGGAAGTGTCTTGAGAAGTGAAAGCGGCCGGCGTGCTACCGACCACATCACCACTGGAGTGTCGACTGGTCTATAGCAATAATGGGTAATTATTGTCTGAAAATTCGCTTAAAAGTCGACAAGGTCGACTTCATTGCACCGAGTTTCATTCCACATTGCTCAGTCTCTTTCCGCAGCGAACTGCCGAAAGCGCCGCAAAAAGCACGAACTCCGTAGCTCCAGCGACGACCTCAGGGGTCTCCGAAAAAATGCGCTCATTAACCTAAGGACGCGGCCCGGAATCGAACCCACAACCTTCGGATCCCGAGTCAGACGGCTTGACCACTTCGCCACAGAGACTCCCAGACAAATAAAGGCAACAAGAGAAGACCAGAGGGCTGATCAGCTGTTTAAGAACTGACCTCGTTAGACCTCGCGGCCTTTTAAGAGTAGCCACTGCAGAGACTTCCGAGAGCTGGGAATCATGCACGGGTACCCCAAATTATTTTCTGAGAAAATATTATGCTAGATCCATATTTTTGTAGAATAATCGACACTCTGTGGCTGTTGTTCGCCGTATCATGCTGATTGCCTTTACAGCCAAACCTTAGTTTACGAACGCCTCAGGTCTTCCTTCGGCGTATCATCGGCGCCCGGTGGCGATAGTTAAGCCTAACAGAACTGGCACTATTAGCCACCGGACGCTGATGCATATGCTGGGGGAGGATCTGAGCACCTATGGACATGTCCGGAGTGCAATGAAGATACCCCAACTGATAACTGAGATAACAGAGACGCCTCAGGTCTCGAACAATTCGGGTTACGAACAACAACTTCGAAATTTTTGTGTCTCGGGTAACGAACAGTGCCTCGGGTTACGAACGAAGAGAGAGAGAGAGAGAGAGAGAGAGAGAGAGAGAGAGAGAGAGAGAGAGAGAGAGAGAGAGAGAGAGAGAGAGAGAGCAAGGTTTAACGTTGGCGACGTAAGAAAGATAGACTAAATCTTTTTTTAATTGTACATTTAATTTATTTGGTTGCTTTCTTTCTCTTTATTTAATACGTGAAGTACACGTATTCTTTGCATTTTGTCGGGTAAACGACCGGATGCTAATTTAAAAAAAAAAAAGATCGATTCTTTCATTTTGAAACGGGTGGTCTCTATTTCATTGATTTTAATGTTTCGAGTTACGAACATTTCGGGTTACTAACCGAGTTCTGGAACGAATTACGTTCGTAACCCGCGGTACCACTGTATTCCCGAAGACATTTGCTTCTATGCATTTTGTAGGTTGAGTTGCCCCTGGACTTAAATCAAATGTAAAAACCCGCCCGATACGGATCTTAACCCTGACCATGGGACAGCAGGACAGCGTCTAGCCACTATGCTACCGCAGTTCCCAAGACCTGTGTACAAAAACACACACAAGAAAGAAAACAAAAGTCCCGGGGCAGGAAATGCAGTGGGTATGTGAAGTATAGGGTGTATTTTTAATGACTGTGCAGTGTTTAAAAATATTGTCGGTCCAAGTTTTGTATTAACTCTCTGTAAAGTTCATGCAACATAATAGGTTAATACAAAACTTGGATCGACAATATTGTCAAACACTGCACAGTCATTAACAATACAGAAAATCAATTTGAGAACCACCTGAGGCCACTAAGACAGTTCACAAATAAATCACATAGTATTGTTTATCGCTCATAGAAGTCCAATGAAGAAATTTTTTTTGTGTGTGTCTAGTTGGTCATACGTCGAAGTACACTTGTTCCTGCAGCGAGGCGCTGTCGCCATTTGGAAGTGACAGGTTCGATTCCGGTCGGTAACTATAGCTTTCAAATTTTATGTTGTCTAGTGCGTCCTCTGCCAGTCTCTCTGGCCGAGGAGTTAAACGACTTTCTCCGTAATTCCGTGTATCCACTTAGGGTCTCGCATCGCGCGAGAATTGATAGCGGTTCTCGTCGCGTTGGTGACTTGCGGGATCAGTGAGCCGGCCACTCAGAAATCAATGGCAAACTACTGAGTGTAATCTTGTCAAGAAATTAACATCAACGGTAAAATGCTGGTGTTGACAGCGATGTCCTGTAAAGGATGTGCAAAAAAAGTGCGTCCTCTAATTTTTATACTTCCTTCATCTCCTTCTATGAGCGCCAAACAATACTATGTGTGTTTATTCATTAACAATACACCATGTACTAGGATCACCACATTTTGTAGGTATGAGTGCACAGAGGAATAGGTGTCCAGTATTTTCCTCCAGTAGAACAAGTCCAGATGCCATTGTTATGGTAGTAATACGCACTGACTTCAATTTGGGAATCTTCGTGGCGAAGTTGTTAGGCCACCTGCCTCGCGCTCCGAACGTTGTAAGTTCGATTCCGGCCTATGTATTTCGGTTCACAAGTGCAGTTTTCTCAGAGACTTCTGGAGGTCGTTGCTTTGTGGAACCCTTTCGGCAGTACGCCCTGCGGAAAGAAACCAAGCCAAATGGGGTAAAACCCCGTGCAATGAAGTCGACTCTCTTGTCTTTATTCATTCATTCATTCAGTAGCATGTCCTTTACAGAACCTCGCTCCCATAACAACCCTCCGGAAAACTTCTCGATCACAAGCAAGATGTCCCGCGTCTGATACACCCATCTGGAGATCATCCGCCACATCCTGCACCCATCTTCTCTTTGGCCTTCCTCTTCCTCTCTTCCCAGGCATATACCCTTCCATTATTGTTCTCTCCAAACTGTCGTGACGTTTCAAGTGACCAAAATACTTCAATTTTCTTTGTTTTATCGTCTTCAATAGCCATCCCTCCTCAATATTCAACTCTTGAAGTATGGATGCATTTGTTCTTTTCTTTACCCAAGATATTCTTAGAACTCGTCTATAACATTTATATTCAAAGGCATGTATGCGCTGTTCAGCTTGTTTAGTAAGTGTCCATGTCTCACAGGCGTATGTTGCAATGGGAAAGATGCATGCTCTTAAAAATCTAATTTTTGTAGTTCTGTCTGTCCCACACCATAATTTATTCATCTGTTTTAGTCTTTGAAGAGCAATGGATAGTCGCCGTTTTATTTCTTTCATTGTGTCACCATTATTCGTAATCAATGACCCAAGATATTCAAAATTTTCCACCACCTCCAATTTTCTCCCATTAATGTATATTTCTTTCTCCATAGTAGTTTTATCTGTATGCATTATCTTAGTTTTTGCTATGTTAAGATATAAGTTGTGATTTTCACTATTCACTTGTCTTTATAGCCCTTCTTAATTTAAGACCTAAACTGAATAAAAGGGGACAGAAGTTTAAACCTAAGATAACCTTATCACGTTACCAACGCTTATGTCCCCTGAGATATTTGGAAAACGCGACCAGAAAGATCAGTAGTTAAAGAGGCAGAGAGACATGACACTGGATGGACTGAGATATAGAGGTTATGCAATGTTATGTTATGCAATGTCGAACAACACCACCACATACTGGGCATTCCCATTCGTGCTCAGTCATTCGATGCAGCAAAGTATTTGTGCCCATGAGTTGGTTATGACAGCTGAGATTATCTCCCCTCTCTTCCTCGAAGGCGAAATTGGCGTGCCTGATATAGATTCACTTGAAACAACCATGAAAGACGATAAAACAAATAAAATTGATATATTTTGGTCACTTGAAATGTCATGAAAGTTTGGATAGAACAATCATGGAGGGGTTTATGCCTGGGAAAAGAGGAAAATGAAGGCCAAAGAGAAGATGGGTGCAGGATGTGGCGGATGATCTCCAGATGGGTGTATCGGACACGGGGCATCTTGCTTATGATCGAAAAGTTTTCCGGAAGGTTGTTATGGGAGCGAGGTTCTGCAATGGACATGTTACTGAATGAATGATACAGATTCATTCCCCAACTCATGTGAGGCATAGAGAAATATCACACAGCAAACTTGATCTAGATCACTGTCTGCCATCTACTGCATAAAGTACCTTGCAGTGTAGGTAGGGTGGGTGGGGAAGCATCACGATCCTACTACTACGTTAGCCAGGACCCCGAAGGGATCTGTTGCCCAGGACGCACGGCTAGGACCTGTTAGTAGGTCTTGGCCAATATAGAACCTGGCCCTGGTGCCTTGGAAACACCCCTGCGTCCCACTCAGGATTCGAATCCGGGTCTTCCAAGGGAGAACCGGCGTTCTTAATTTAGACCAACAACGACCGATATCTGTAGGAGATGCACGAACGCCTACGCCAGTGATGATGATGATGATGATGATGATGATGATGATGATGATGATGATGATGCCCCTTGCTCACGAACATTGACGAAATGTCTCGATGGGCGGCGCTCTAGCCCGGAAGTGCAGCACTCGGATAGTTCGAGAATACGGGACTCCATCAGTGGAGAGACTGGCCATGGCGGACAGGCAATACTTTACGATGCCTCACATTCGGAACGATCCCTTGCCACCCGGCTGGGAGATGCGTATGGATAGCGCTTCAGGCTTGCCGTACTTCATTGACCACAACAGCAAAAATACAACATGGAATGACCCGCGTGTCATGATGGTAAGTGGGTTTTTATAATCAGAATAGGATCGTTAGCAAATTCTGTTTTTCTAAAAAAAATATTATTCAGGTGGATAGATCAGATAGCAGTCTAGGTCTGGGTGGCCTGTGAGATGAGCACTGACGGTTGATCGTTAATATAAATTAAATTGGTTAGTGATTAGATTATCTTCACCACACAACAATTTCGACCCAGTTAGTCCATGTTGTAAAGTGCTCGAGTCCTCTCTAAACTAAAGGCAAAGCAGGTTTCTCATGTCTGACCATCAGAGGGGGTCCCTCTTAATGTTTCGGCCTCTTTAAATTAAATAAATCTGTCTGGAATGGGTCCTCCCGGGTCATGGCCCCCTGTATCTAAACTCTGTATGCCAGCTTCAAGACATGTTCACCCTCAGGAAGGCAAGTGTCCTGCACCAGTATATCTCGATCGGCTATCTTCTCATGTCACTGTCAACTATGGTCTTGGTCAGAAAGTAGACACCTCCCCTCCCCCAGCTGTCAGTCACAGTCGCCACACCCACTGTTAGCAGTGTTAGCTTTACTACAGTTAACACCTTTGCTGCCATGTTGCCTTCTTTGCACCCCATCAAATATCTACAGGAGCTGCATTTGCACATATCCCTAGTGGAAGCCAGAACTTCCTCTTACTCTTGGTTAGTGGCGTTGTATTTGTGGACTGGGTTCTGTCAGCTCGTGCCCGAATTTAGCTGCGGAAAGTACCCTCCGCATGATGCACCACTCTATGGTCACTGGGACGCTTTTGCCACTGACATACCTGTGGTATGAAGTGTGGCAGGCCAGGAACATTCTTCTTCGTACACCTGCAGATGTCAACCTGAATATAGTTAAAGAACGCAGAAGTCAACTTTAGCTTGTTATCTCCGTAGCATTTGCCCTCAAATGAAGCTGATGTAGGCCAAAATATTCTCTGTTCCATCAAAGCTGCAATGCCATATTCCTGTACTAGCCTCATCCGTCCAGTATATAATTTCTTGAGAACTTTCTCATATGCTCCCCACGTTGTACCAGCAAGCTTTTTTGTGTTTGTCATTCTTTGCCTTGCTCTTCTAAGATTTTTCTCAACCTGTGTTTTCCATATCAAGCTACGATCAAAAGTGACTCCTAGATATTTTGGATCTTCTTCATGATGCAATATTTTTCTAAATACCGCTTAGGGCGCTGTGTTTTATTTGAAAGGAAGAAAACTATGCATTTGCATGTTGTTTAATCCTCTCTTATCTTCACTAGCCATGATTTTGACCAGTCCTCTAGCACTAATAAGGCTTGCTGCATTCTACTCTTAGCTGTACTATTCTTCAGATGTCTATATGGAGAATTATCTGAAATGTCATTTATATATGCTAGGAATAATGTTGGTGAAAGTACGCCATCTTCGGAGACACCTTGCTCCAACAGCAGTTTTTAACTGATTAGTCCTTGTACTTTTGTCCTGGCAGTTCTCAAAGGTAATGACTTATCTGTGTGCACAAACCTGCATTTTTTGCAGTTTTACTTTCAGTCCTTCCTTTCAGACTTTGTCAGATGATTTTTCTAAATCTATCCCAACTGCTAGACTTTCTCTTGGAAGGCCTCATCTGTTTCTGGATCTATATAGGTTGTTTGATCTTCAGTGTATCTGCACTTTCTGAATCCTGCCAGGTGTGGAGTTAAGAGGTGTTTTTCTTCCAGATGCCATATTAGCTTGCCATTGATAATGAGTTCCATTAATTTTCCTACACAACTAAGTAGACATAGGTCAATAGCCATTTGGTTCTTCCCGGTCTTTTCCTTTCTTTGGGAATGGTATTAGTAAGTTTCCTTCCATGCCCGTGAGACTGTTAATCTTTTTTAGCTGTAATTAGAACTGCTAGTAGTTTCTTTTTTGCATTAGTACCATGTCCTATTTGTATTTCATTTGGGATTCCATCCTTTCCTTGTGATTTCTTCTCTATTAGGGGGAATCATTGTTCCATTTCTTTCATTTTTAAATTTGCCATCATATATTCTGCTGCTGTCTCTATATTACTGTGATCTGCATGCTTATCTTTGATTGCTTTCTTCTTTTCTGTTGTGATAACAATGTAGTTTGCACTTGCAAAGTATTCAATCTGTTAGTTAGTTAGTTAGTCGACAGATCATCCTCGCTGCACATCGAACCATTCAGTCCATAAGTGCTCGGATCCCCTCCTCAGCAAATCCCGCAGCGTGTAGCGGCTAACGACGCCAGTTCTGTGTTGGTTTATCAATCTTCTTTGGCTTCCTGCGTAGTGTTCTTGTTTGGCCACACCTCTTTTAATTTGATGCTCTAGCAGTCTGGCCATTGTTGTAGATTCACAGTCATCACTTGGTTCTCGCAAAAGTCTCACATCACGTAGAGCATTCAGAATGTCAGCCTGGTCCATGGCGCGTCCGCCCTCCACAGTAGCCTCACCTGCGAGCTTGTCAGCCCGCTCATTTCCTTGTACTCCCGCATGCCCTGGCACGAAGATGAAACTAATCTTTGCCAGCCGAGACCGCTTCAGAGGCAGCAACCATTCTCTTCGGATCGACCCCTCCTCTATCCTCTTGATCATGTTCATTGAGTCGCTAAGGAAACAAGCCCTGGTGAATGTCTGTGTCTCGAGCCATGTTATTGCTTTACTTACTGCCATGACTTCCATGGTCAGGCTACTTGTGGTTTCAGTGAAAGCACCAGAGTCCTCCTTCACAATTCTCCCTCCGGCCCGAGCTGTAAAGGCCCATGAGCTTCTCACATGTCGGACGACCGACCCATCTGTGTAGATGACCGCGTCACCGTCTAGCGAATTCTCGAAAATCAACGCTTGTACTTCAGCCTCAACAGCAGCCGGATTTTCTTGTCTGCATTTTCTATCTAATTGGATGCAAACTGAAAAGGATGTGCAGAAGTCTGTTGGCACTTGCACCCACTCCTCGCCAGGTTCTAAGTCCTCAAGTGAACACACCTGTTGAAGAATGTCTTCGGCTTGACCCATCCACGACCGTCCTCTTTTTAACCTGCTGCCCTTCACCTTCCTAATTTCACTATGCAGTGGATGTTGTGTGTTTGCGTTAATTCTGAGGTAGGCGCGTGCCCTGCAAACTTGTATTCTCTCTTCAATGGTTGGAAAATCAAGAAGGTAGCGCATCGCCCTGCATGCTGTATCTCTTGTACATCCAAGAATAATGCGCATAGCTTCATTCTGTATCCTTTCCATCCTTTCTATCTGCTTATGGCTGAGAGTCAAGATTGCCATTGCATACTCCAAAACAGACATGACCAACCCCTCGTACAGAAGACATAGATGGCGCTGCTCACAGTTTGCTGCCGCCATCACCCGCATCGCTGCCAAACCCCGCTTGGCCTTTGTTATCACCTGGTCTATGTGCACATTATAAGCAAGGCTTCGATCAAACCGTATCCCCAGGTAATTCATTGCCTGCGTTCTTTCCACCGTCTCTGAACACAGCATTACAGTTGGTGTTGGATTGTTGACAATATGATTATTCAACGAGAACCAAGTCACTGTTGCCTTTGTTGGGTTAACCATTGCCCCAGCTTCATCACACCAAGTACTTATGCGATTGAGTTTGGTTTGTAGTTCCCCAGCAACCTCCTCTCTATCCTTACCCTGACGATACACTAAAACATCATCGGCATATGACAATGTCCTGCCAGGTCCAGTGATCTGCTCACTGGTGATTCTCACTGTGTAGGCGTTGAACAGTACCGGAGATAATGGTGATCCCTGTGGTAGGCCAGGATATATTGTTGTTGGTTCCGAAGTCCAACTGCCACATCTAAAAACTACTTTCCGTTGGAAGAGGGCTGCAGCGATCCAACTAAGGAGGAATGGACTTACGTTTAGTTCAAGAAGCTGAAACATTAAAAAATCCAGTGGTACTCTGTTGTATGCGTCCTCAAGATCAATCGCTGCAGCAACGGTTTCAGTGCCTGAGTGGAAACCTTCATAGACATCCTGGGCAAAGACTGCTGCATTGGTCCAGGTTTCTCTTTTTGGACGGTACCCACCCAGGGTAGGTGGGAAAACACCTTGCCTCTCTAGTTGGCTTGATATTTTCCTGGCAATTACCTTCTCCAGCAGCTTGCCTATTGTATTCTGCATGGTTATAATTCGATATCCCTGAATTTTTTTGTGGTCTTTGTCAGGCTTCGGCAAGGGAATCAGATAGCTGTGTAACCATTCCTCCTTGATGCTAGCACTCCCTATACTGTTGTTGTACATGTCTGCTAGTTTCTCTAGCTCATTGTCGGTACACCTATTTATGTCGTCGTATCTTATGCCATCAGGACCTGGAGCACTGTTTTTTGATCGTCGAAGCACAGCCTTGATTTCTTTCACTGTCACTGTGTCTTCATCCGGAGTGTTCTGGGCCTTGCATCTGTCTGAGGTGACCTCCTTGGCCAGATTTCGACCTCCCATGTCTGTCTGGTTGCCCTGCTCAAGGTAGCGTTCAAAGAGGGCTTTGCCCTTGTCTTCGTCAGTCCTCTGCCAGATGAGGTCAGCACCTTGGAAGTCAGAAATGCTCTTATTCTTGACTACACCACTCATGCTTTTATGTAGTCGCCAGAACAATTTCAGTGACTTGTCTGTGCTTACCCTTTGACACACCTCTGCCCATTTTTCCCTTTTAACCACCGTGACCAGTTTTTTGAAATAGCTTACTTTTGTGTGCATCTCTCTTTCTAAGTGCAAGCAGGGACTAGGATGACCAGCTCTGTTCTTCTTGGCATTTTGCCATCTCCTTACAGCACTACGCTTATCCACCCACGCCTTATCCACCTCGAAACTCCACCACGGTGGCTGCTCCCAGCTTTTTTTCCTGCCCTGAAACGTTCTGCGCTTGTCACGTCTTATTTTACTCACCACATCTTGCCCTGTACTGTCATACTGGAACGTCTTTACCTTTAGCTTGTGCTGCCTGGTTCTGCCTTTCTCCACCAATATGCTGCAAGGGTGGTGGTCGCTGCCATGGTGTCCTAGGACACCCCATCTACACACTGTAGTGAGTAAAGGTGAAACTAGCGCCAGATCAATAGCACTGTCCTCATCGCCTGGACGGCTTGCTGTCCTAGTGACACAGCCACTGTTGATACAAACCAGGTCGATGGTTTCCAGTGCAGTCTCGAGCTCCTCCCCTTGTGTATTGGAGGAAGTGTTTCCCCATGATCTGCCTTTAGCGTTGAAGTCACCACAGAAAATAACATTCCTCTCGTGGCCTAATATGCCACTTAAGCACTGCCACTTCTGGGCGTCCATACTCCCATTGCGGGCATAAACATTCACCAACACGAATGGTACACTGGAATGAACTCTCAACGCCTGTATTTGTATATCGTCACTGTCCCAACTGGACATGTCTAGCTCTGACGCCACCATGCTGTCGCGAACGAGAATCGCCGTTCCCAGATGTCGTCTGTTGTAGAAACATTTGAAGCCGGCAATTCGGAGTGACTGATCGCCCAGTCTCGTCTCCTGGAGTGCTACAATGTCGTTCCTGTAAACTAGGGTTTCTAAAATAGAGCCCCGTTGTTTTACACTGGCACAGTTCCAATATAGAATACGGATGTTCCTGAGTCCTAGACGGTGACACTTGAGTCTAAAACGCCTCAAACCACCGCGCTTACCTTGTTTCTTCCTCCCTGCGCGGCTACCACGCCGCTTCGTTATGTTGACTGCTGAACCCTCGGAAAACACACGTTGTTCCGCCATGTTGAAAAAACGTAAACACAGACTGCTGAGAACCACACACGCTGCTGAAAATTCACTCAAGGAAGGCTTCGCTCGATGCACGAACTCCGTAGCACCCGCGCAGATCTTGAGTATAAACTCCTGGTTTTACATCCTGGCACACCAATTACACGCAAGAGATGAATAAATCCATCCCCTACGCGAAAAAGTTAACGAACACAAAACAACACGACCGTCCGTCGCCATCTTGAAACCGGAAATCCAATCTGTAAGCATGGAATGTCCTTGCGCAGTTATTTGTTTGTTACAGGGTCCTCAGTTGTTCATGGCTTTCACTAGTTTCCAACCCTGTCAACGTTCAGGTTTTTTTCCCCCCTGCAACAATCTCATGTTGTTTGATTTAGTGTTCTTTTATATTTTGCTCAGATGGCTTTGAGAGAGATGTTCACTTCAGTTGTTTGTTCTCTCTCTGCTGTCTTCCTGGCATCTTCAACTTTGTCCTCCAAATTTGTAGTTTGTAATTTTTTCGCTCCCCTCTTAGAATGGACTCAGTAGCTGTCTGTAGTATTGCTTTCTTTAGACTTTCCACCATTTGTTTCATGCTGCCATCATGTTTTTATGTTTGTACAGTACTTATCTATCTATCCCAACCAGCTCGTTTATAATTCCAACAAGATAATGGATTTTGCACTGGTGAAACATATTCCATACTCATTATGTTTGATTGGACTGTGGTCACTGCCTGGTAATTGGTCAAACACATAGGTATTATTTTTGTTATTATTTGTTATATTTTGTTATTTGGTATTTTGTTTTTGTATTTTGTATTTGGTATTTGTTATTATTTGTTATATTTTGTTATTTGGTATTATATTACAGGGTCCTCAGTTGTTCATGGCTTTCACTAGTTTCCAACCCTGTCAACGTTCAGGTTTTTTTCCCCCCTGCAACAATCTCATGTTGTTTGATTTAGTGTTCTTTTATATTTTGCTCAGATGGCTTTGAGAGAGATGTTCACTTCAGTTGTTTGTTCTCTCTCTGCTGTCTTCCTGGCATCTTCAACTTTGTCCTCCAAATTTGTAGTTTGTAATTTTTTCGCTCCCCTCTTAGAATGGACTCAGTAGCTGTCTGTAGTATTGCTTTCTTTAGACTTTCCACCATTTGTTTCATGCTGCCATCATGTTTTTATGTTTGTACAGTACTTATCTATCTATCCCAACCAGCTCGTTTATAATTCCAACAAGATAATGGATTTTGCACTGGTGAAACATATTCCATACTCATTATGTTTGATTGGACTGTGGTCACTGCCTGGTAATTGGTCAAACACATAGGTATTATTTTTGTTATTATTTGTTATATTTTGTTATTTGGTATTTTGTTTTTGTATTTTGTATTTGGTATTTGTTATTATTTGTTATATTTTGTTATTTGGTATTATATTACAGGGTCCTCAGTTGTTCATGGCTTTCACTAGTTTCCAACCCTGTCAACGTTCAGGTTTTTTTCCCCCCTGCAACAATCTCATGTTGTTTGATTTAGTGTTCTTTTATATTTTGCTCAGATGGCTTTGAGAGAGATGTTCACTTCAGTTGTTTGTTCTCTCTCTGCTGTCTTCCTGGCATCTTCAACTTTGTCCTCCAAATTTGTAGTTTGTAATTTTTTCGCTCCCCTCTTAGAATGGACTCAGTAGCTGTCTGTAGTATTGCTTTCTTTAGACTTTCCACCATTTGTTTCATGCTGCCATCATGTTTTTATGTTTGTACAGTACTTATCTATCTATCCCAACCAGCTCGTTTATAATTCCAACAAGATAATGGATTTTGCACTGGTGAAACATATTCCATACTCATTATGTTTGATTGGACTGTGGTCACTGCCTGGTAATTGGTCAAACACATAGGTATTATTTTTGTGCAGAAGGCTAAGTCTGGAGTGGAAGTGGTATACCATCTTCTAGAGTAGAAGCTCAGTGTGTCATCCGGTTTATTGAGCAGATGGAGATTAGTCTGTGTTTTCCAGTCCATCCTACACATCATCTCCTCTATTGTCACTATCTGGGTATCCCCATCTTTCTGAGCGGCTATGAAAATCTCTGACTATAATGCAGTTTGTGTCAGTTATTTTCTTGTTGAACAGTGTTAGATCCTCTCTGTAAAGGATATATAGATTGTAAATTCTGATTTTCATGTCCTTTATCATTATGTCTGTCTGTCACCTGCTGCCTATGGTACCTTGTGGGGTAGGACAGGGGGGTCTTGACCCTGAGGGATTAAGGCCACCTGGCTAGTGCAGGTTAGGGATTTTCTCTTTGCTCCCTACAGAAAAAAAATCCACACCTTACCGAGGATTCGAACCCGAGTCTCCTAAAGGAGAACCTGGAATTCTAGCCATTCCACACGTGTGTTTTGGATGCATGTCACATCAATTCTTTCTTTATAAAGCTAATTTGTTTGGGAGACTTTCTTGTTAAGAACTCTTTCGAGTGTTTGGTCAATTGCTTTTACCCCATTCCTCTGTGCCATGACTCCACAGAACAGTTAAGGGAGGGTGACCACCAGTATCATTTGATGGTGGGGCAGGCTGGCATTATCACCACCTTGCAGGATTCCACAGGATTAACACCATTCTGATTTCTATTATTTTATGGTGTCATTGATTTATTGCATTTCTTTGCATTGTTTTGTCAAGCCTGTGGCTCAGTACATTTGACTTGTATTGAACAAGTATTTTTCGGGTTTGCTCTCCCTAGCCTTTGACCATCCTCAGTCTACCTACACGATAGCAGGTGTGTGTTTCTCTTCGTATGGTTCCTATTCCCTGGCCTGTGCAACATGGGAGACCCTACAAGTAGTTGGGTCACCGTCGGTATAGCTGTTGGGGTCATTGGAAAACTCATGTTCCTTTACCTTGGTATGGTGGAGACACGACAGTGGAGATGAGTTTGTTCAGTACTATACCATTACCTTTTTAACGATTCTGGCCGCTTACCATCTTTGGTCTATATGCACCTGGAGGCTGATACAGGGCTGGACCAACTTATGTCTTTAAAGTTGTTGGATAAATCAATCTTCCACCTCATCAACCAGCAGCTGTGTGTATTTTTTTATAGTGATTTCTTTCTCATTATTTGGTGCTCTGTGCAGTTTATCTGGCCAAGAAAGTAATTGGGAGTGGGGTATATTCCACTGAATTATTTATATTGACCAATGTCAGCATTTGTGCAATTTCCTGAACCATGAATGAGTCATGCATAATCATTTACTAAACACAGAAAACTCTGGCTTAAACAGTGACCATGTGTGATCTCTTCTCTTTCCCCCCCCCCCTCGATCCCCATCATGAGTGAGATGGACTGATATTTCTTTTTTGTTTTGTTTTCTTTGTCATTGGCACACTAGATTCTAATTAGAGCAGTTGAATAGCTTTTGGCATAGTAGAATAACTGTTGGTACAGTAGTTTGGCATTGGAGCAGTACAATTGTCATTAGAGACTAGAATGTTCAGACATTGAGTTCCAGAGGCAACCTCCACAAATGTGTCTCACTGACTCTACCACTTGCAAATGGGGACCACCAGAGCATATCCTGGCTTAGCCAGACAGAGAGTGGAATTCTGACCCAATAGAGCAACTCTTTGAGACATCCAAATCTGGGGCACCAGTGAAAACCTCAAGCAAATAATTCTGTTGGTGACCCATGTTGGAATGTGGGAGGCCAGTGAAAACCTCAAGCAAATCATTCTGTTTGAGACCCAAATCAGAATATGGAGGACCTGTGAAGACCTCAGGCAAATCATTCTGTTTGTGACCCAAATCAGAATCTGGTGGACCTGTGAAGACCTCTGGCAAATCATTCTATTTGTGACCCAAATCAGAATCTGGAGGACCTGTGAAGACCTCTGGCAAATCATTCTGTTTGTGACCCAAATCAGAATATGGAGGACCTGTGAAGACCTCTGGCAAATCATTCTATTTGTGACCCAAATCAGAATCTGGTGGACCTGTGAAGACCTCTGGCAAATCATTCTATTTGTGACCCAAATCAGAATCTGGAGGACCTGTGAAGACCTCTGGCAAATCATTCTGTTTGTGACCCAAATCAGAATCTGGAGGACCTGTGAAGACCTCAGGCAAATCATTCTGTTTGTGACCCATGTTGGAATAGACCTGTAGCAAATGTTGATCCCTGAAAAAGAAGAAAAGTCATTGGCACTGTAGTTGATCATTGGCGATTGGTTAGTTTTTTTGGCACGTTATTTTGTCATTGGGGCAGCTAGTTATAGTGCATTCACATTTGTTTTGCCTCAATATAAACATCCATATCTCAGTAACCAACTGAGGGAAAATTATGAGATTTAGTATATAACCATATCATTATGTCCACCCAACAAAAAAAAATTTTGTTCTGGAGATTTTACAGCAGATTTCAAAGTTTGTTTATATGCGGTATATAATTTACGAGTCTGAGATGAAATTCATAATTTTAAATGTATTACAGCGTAGCCAGACAATCAGCGCTCAATGTTGAATATTTTCACGGGATTGGCCTTATGCCAACTCCCCGCGTTGTTTAAACTAGGACTGTTCAGAGGTGTCTCAAAATGTGGGTTATTTCATGAAACCTGATTAATATGTTGTTTTTTTTTTTTTTTTTTTTTTAAATCTTATCACTTATCGCTAATATTGAAATATGTGAATATTTTTCAATGGGATTGAATGCAAAATTGTGTATACACTTCAAAGAATTGCTATGAATTTGTACACATATTTTTGTCAAGAAGCTGATCGCAGGAAACTGTTTTATACTATTACAAATTCCGAAAAAAGAACAGTGCATGCATTGGGTTTGAGTAAATGGTCTTTTCGTCGATGGGTGCAAGAATCTGGAATTAAACCACCACGCAATAACCAAACGGTAGGTAGAAAGATTATTGTAGACAGCTTTGACAAAAATGTCATAAGGCGAGCTATTATAAAAATGCTTTAAAAAGTCTCTTAAAATTCGACAGGGTCGACTTCATTGCACCGGGTTCTATCCCATATGGCTTGGTCTCTTTCCGCAGCGCGGAAAGCATCGCACAAAGCACAAACTCCGCAGCTCTAGCGACGACCCACAGAAGTCTCCGAAAAATTTAACTTGTGAACCGAAGGATGCGGCCAGGAATCGAACCCATGACCTTTGGAGCCCGAGTCAAAAGGCTTGACCACTTTGCCACGGTGACTCCTAAAATTATAAAAATTTTGGATTTTATATCCAGGATTATCCAGCATTATAAAAATGCTAGATGCCAAAGAAACAGTGACTGTAAGAAAACTTAGGGTTTGGTTGAGAAAGAACAATAACATAGAGCTATCTAAAACAACTTTGTGGAAAATTATAAGGACATTATCTTCACTTTTTGAAAGTACAAGGGCGGTAGAAATATTCTTTGCAAGCAACCGCATTTAGTAGCCATGAGAAGCAGATACCTTTGTGAAATAAGGGAAATGCGCAAAGAAAATTATGGCATAGTGTGTTTGGATGAAATGTGGATCAATGCGCACACACAAGTGATAAGGAATGGCAATCAATGGATGGACAGATAAAGCGATATGTGCCCAGTAGTATAGGATAGCTTTTGGTCATGGCCCATGCTGGTAATACGCATAATGGCTTACAACAGAATGCTGGGCTCGTGTTCGTATCAAAGCATACAGACAATAGGGATTATCATAATAAGATTAATGGTAATGTATTTAGAGATTGGCTCGAGAATTTTGTGCTTCCATCCCTAGATAGACCGTCGTGTCCAATTATGGACAATGCATGATATCAATGTTGTTGCCCAAGAAGACAAAATACCTACAGCTTAAAAAGTTGCTTAAAAGTCGACAGGGTCAACTTCATTGCACCGGGTTTGATCCCATATGGCTTGGTCTCTTTCCGCAGCACGGAAAATGTCGCACAAAGCACAAACTCCATAGCTTTTAGCGACGACCCACAGGAGTCTCCGAAATATTTAACTCGTAAACCGAAGGACGCGGCCCGGAATCGAACCCACAACCTTCGGAGGACGAGTCAAACGGCTTGACCACTTCGCCACAGAGACTCCCAAACAGCACCAACTCCATACCTACATCATCGAGCACAAAGGGAGCAATAAAGATATGACTCCGAATGGAAAACATACGATTTCCAGAAACGTATTTCTAGCTAGAATTGTTGTCCCTTGTAAAACAGACGCCAAAAAGCAAGAAATATCAAATCGACAAGTTGATAGAAGAGCATCGTCATGGGTGCTTGAGACTTCCGCCGTACCATTCTCATTTTAACCCTATAGAACTTGTGTGGGCTAAAATTAAAGGACAGGTGGCAGCTGACAATACTATATTCAAATTGTCTGACGTCAAGATACTAATCCAGTCCGCGCTATTAAATATTGATAAAAGTTACTGGAAAAATGTGAGGACCATGTGTTGAAAGAGGAAGAGGATTATTGGAGAAAGGATGGATTGAATTTTATGCAACCGAGAGCAGTCATCAACCTACTGGAATCGTCCGACACAGATTAAGGTCTGAGCAGATCGCAGACTTTAATCCACGTGCACACCAACTGGGATATTTTGCTACAAATATTCAGAAGAATTGCAGGCCCTAAACATTACAGCATCAGCATAATGTCAATGGCAACAGTTTGTATTCCACAGTGATGAATTTTTAATTCCGCAAGCCCTCAGCGGTGACAAACAACAGTATTGGAAAAATAAAAAAAAAAAAAAACAATAAAAAACACACGCACACACTAAACGCATTGAATACCAACAGAAGAGTAATATTGTGGTGGAAACTGACATATTGTGGCATAACAAGAGACGTGAGAGCAAACACGTTGTCAAATTAGGGGACAACACACGTGCATACGAATCAATCTATAAACTTCAATGAAAAGAGGACCAACATCTTGGCCGTTAAGAAGAAAGCCCACTACAGAGACACTGACAACTATTTTCATAGTGCAAAACAGGTAATCATGTTCCGTCTCTGAATGGTAAACAGCAGAGTAGACAATATTTCACGAAGACTCAAAGCGGGTCTGTCATCCATGTGTACGTGTGAACAAACTACACAGACAGCTGAACAGATCCTTAAAAATGGAAACATGATGACTAAATTCCAGTATCATTTCTGGTCACTCCATACGCACTTTAACGCACAGCTATTTGGAAGCTTTTACGAACTCAATATAAAAAGCTAACATGAATACTTGTGTACACATTATTAACCAGCAGCTGAAGAAACAAGAAGGAAATGAAAAATAAGGTAAGAAATATATTCCTTCTACTTTCCTGTCAATTTACAAATTATTTACCCCATGCCTCTGTAAATTCTCTGTCTTTACTAATATTACACATTGCTCCCCTCTCGGGATTCTCCATGGTGAAGTCGTCAAGCTGTCTAACTCGGGCTCCGAAGGTTGTATGTTTGATTCCGG
Source organism: Cepaea hortensis (assembly GCA_963921405.1). Lineage (NCBI taxonomy): Eukaryota > Metazoa > Mollusca > Gastropoda > Stylommatophora > Helicidae > Cepaea > Cepaea hortensis. The sequence continues at coordinate 27,061,641 of OY992895.1, forward strand.
GCCGCTTCCTTCATTTCACGAGTGCATTTTTCGGAGACTCCCGAAGATCGTCGCTGGAGCTACGGAGTTCGTGCTTTGTGCGACGCTTTCCGCGCTGCAGAAAGAAACGGAGCCATATGGGATAAAAACCCGGTGCAATGCAGCCGACCCTGTCGACTTTTAAGCTACTTCTTTTATTGCACCTACTCCCATACGAATCCGGATACGCCTTGTGTCGTCATGTGAATTGGCGGGGCGTTCCTTACTGTAAAAACAAGTTTGTTAGCGAGAAATCACTAGTTTTTCAGCAAAACATCAAAGAAATGTTGCCGCTTGCGATGATTTAAGTTGCTTTTGGACCTATCAAAGACATATTCCTTGGGTGAGGGTAAATATAAGACGGCAGGAAAAATTTCATAACGATGCAACAGACAGTTTTCAAAATAATTGATTGTGAATGACAGCATTCGTTTGTGGACATACTATAGTTTTTGGCATAACAGTTTATCATGGACACAGTAAAATATTTATTGGCACGGTAGTATTTTTGACATCATGATTGGCAGTGTTTCCTTGAACACTAGTATCATATCATGTGAGTTCGTTTTTTTTTTCTTTTTGCGCTCGCTCGCTTTGACCTCAAGCATAGTCCATACACTCTAGTTCTGGTAGTGCTGGACTGAATTTTGCGTATGGATTAGCTTTCCCTATTAACAGCATCCCTCACTATCAGGCGAACCCACACCGACTTCAGAGGTACTTGTAATTTACATTGTCAAGTCAAGGACGTTAGGTCAACATTTTAGTCCAGCTGTCTGGTGTAGGGGGTTGAACCCCTTACCTCAGCATCAGCACACTGGATGTTTAAGAACACGCGTTGTTATCCATTCAGCCATGCTGACCTACGTGAGTTAGTTGAGAGCTGTAACCTTGAAATGGGAACTATGCTAGCGTAGTGGTCATAGGTTAGAATCCGTATTGGATTGGATTTGTTAACAAAAACTCACCTGGAGGCCTAGAAATGTCTTAGGAGTAAAGGTAGCCGGCGAAATATTGACCACATCAGTCAGTGAGAGCTGATTGGTCAATGAAAATATGGAGTCTAGCACCAGATACCCAGCGTGCCTTAAAGCATGTAAAAAGGTCCTTGACTTTACCTTTTTATAACCTTGAAGTAATGTCTGTGTTATGTTCCAGGATGCATACCAGTATGGTTATCCAAGCTACAGATTTGGGGGACCTACGGGCAGGGTAGTGGACGTGCCTGTCAAGTTTGAAGGCGGGAATGACTCCCACCCTCAACAGAATGCCAACTATTCCCATCCCAGTCAACATGTAGGTACTCCGCCTCAACAGCAGAATGCACCGCAGGAGCCTGCACACCAGCAGTACCAGACAGCGCCCAGAAGGCGCGGAGATGTTTGGGAAATTCCTATTCAGTACGTGGGTCAGAGTGGTGGGGCACCATCGTCTAATCAAGGTCCACAGTTAGCGTATCCCCATCAACAGGCTTCCCAGCCTCACCAAAGCACTCCTCTTGTTTACCCACAGTCACAACAGCCTCATCAAGCCCCTTTTGCTTACCCTCAACCATCACAGCCTCACCAGCAAGCCCCTCAGAATGTCTACCCACAGTATCCGCCGCCGGCGTCTGCTGATTATAACACTTTTCGCTATCCAGGTGGATCTAGCAACCAGCAACAAGGTCCACCGAGGGGTCCTGTCACAATCCCCATTATTCGTGAAACTTCAGGTCCCAGCACAACCAGGGTCAGTCCAACTCCCATGGCAGGCCTGCAGGGAAGTCCTCGTGCAAGTCCAAAGCCTGACTTCTCACAGGCAGTTCCTCCGTCGGCCCAACCACCCCAGTTTCAGAATCAACGCCAGAATGAGCCACCACCGGATTATAATGAACCTTCCGCTTCAGCGCAACCACCACAACCAGTACCTGCACCAGCACCAGAACGACAACAGCTGGAGGAGCAGCCTCCGCAACAACCCGAACCACAGAAGAGCCAAGAAGAACGAGCTTTTGAAATTATTAACGGAGTCATGAGTGAGGTGAAAAGTCTTGAGGAGCAAGTGAACAACTTCAGAGGAGTGAAGAAGGATAAAGAGTACAGATACATAGAAGAAATGCTAACTAGAAGCTTACTGAAACTGGATTCTGTGGATTCAGGATCCAATGAAAATGTTCGACAGGCCAGGAAACAAGCTGTGAGATATATAGAAGCAGCCATAGACTTGCTAGAACTGAAGGCTGTTGCTTCTGCAGCTAACTATAAACCAAGCGGTGCTCCGGGTCCCACTCACGACCCCAATGGTACAAATTCGAACAATTCAACCAGCTACCCCACAGCTGGTGGACAGGCCACATCTTCAGGGTCCTCTCAGGCCAAAGGAGAGCCTGCCAGAGATCTAACCAGGGTGAAAGAGATGCAGTTGGATAGTGAAATTCCTTGCTAATGATTTATTTAATGGCTCTGTGATACTTTGTAAGATATTCCTGACAATTTTACTCTGTTGAATGTTCATTTCTGTTTGCAGTAACTGTTTGCTTAGTTGTAGTGATTGAGGTATAAAGTAACAGTTTTTATTTTTCTTCTGCTTCTCTTCCTCCTCCTCCTTCTTCCTCTTCTTTTGCCTTTGATTTCCCAGTGAAGCATGGACAAGCAATTCACACCAAGCCCTCCTATTTTTTGCCATCTATTGTAGCTTCCCCTTGTCCTCACCATATTACTCATCTCTGCCTCTGATTCTCTTCTCTGTATGTTTCTTGGTTCTCCCATTATGTAAAATAGCAGTAATTCCCCAAAAAATATCCCCAAACTGCATTGTTATGTGTACAGCTAGTTTAACTTTTAAAAAAAAACTATATTTCATAAAATAATGACCCATAGATTAATTTCTTCTCAGAAGACAACATAACACAAATTCCTGTCATTGCAGACCAAGACAAAATTTAGAACTTTGCCAACTGGCAGTCGGTCAGATTGTCTCTCATTACCACAGCTGTTTGCAAATTTAATTATATATGACTGTTTTGTGTGAGAGGAATTAAAGACAATTTTGAAAGGAACGGACAGGGCTTTGAAATGTTCAGTATCATAATAAATTGTTGCTATATCTGATAAATAGTAATTTAACAGCTTGGTCATCTGATGTTGGTTGCCATCTTGAATTTGCTTGGCTATTTGTATTCATTTATAGGCTTTTTACAAACCTTTTATTTCCTTCCCAATTTTTAATGAATCTTTAATACTCCTACTGTTAAATCTGAAGGATATGAATGATGGTAGATAAAATTAACTGTATTGATATACTGGTTGAATAATTTATTACATATTTCAGTTTGAAAGACAAACACAATATGTTTTTCAATTCAAGGTCATAGTTGCTGTGAAATAGGAGAAATAAGGATAACAAAACTACACACGTGTTAATTTCATAGGAATCAAACACACGCACTTTGTAAAAAGAAATATGTCACCAGATTTCTTTTGTATGCGCTGACTTAATGTAAGGAGTATAATTACACGTGACAGGTCGACTGGCACATTGGAAAGATAGTAAATCACACACATGTTGATTGGTATATGTGAAAGTCAGTCAGTCACACATGGCAGGTTAATTGGTACATGTGAAAGATAGTAAATCACACATGGCAGCTGTATTGTACACACGAAGGATAGTCAATCACGCATGCCAAGTTAATTAATACAGAAAAATTTCCCAAAATGTTGCATCCAAATTTATCTTTATTGGTGTCAGTACTGTGTCTGGATTCAAACATCAAATACCTGTGAATGTTTGAGTAGTTTAGTGTCTCTGGTTGCAGCTGCTTCATTAGTTGATGCTGAATCAGCCTCTGTTTTCAAGCATAAGGAATACATCCACAGGTATTGATTGATACTTGTAGATGTGAAGAAAGAAGTAGAGATCAGAGGACACGCCAGGCATGTAGTGTGCCTTGGCATGTCTGCTTCTTTCCCTAACTTCTGTCAGTGCCTAGATGTCTGTCAGTGCCTAGGTGTCTGTCAGTACCTAGGTGTCTGTCAGTGCCTAGGTGTCTGTCAGTGCCTAGGTGTCTGTCAGTGCCTAGGTGTCTGTCAGTGCCTAGATGTCTCTCAGTGTTGTTGCTACGTTATTTAATTGATCTAGAGGTCAGCATGGCCGAATAGATAAGAACGCATTTTCTTAAACATCTGGTGTGCTGATGCCAAGGTAAGGGGTTCAACCCCTACATCGGACAGTTGGACTAATATGTTGACCTCTCGTCCTTGATTTGGGGGGCGTAAATTACGGGTACCACGGAGTGGGTTCGTCAGATGGTGAGGGACGCTGTTAATAGGTAAAGCTAATCCACATGCAAAATTCAGTTTAGCACTACTAGAAGTAGTATGTGTGGACTACGCTTGAGTTTAAAGCGAGCGAGCGCAAAAAAAAAAAAATGTTCTTTGATCTCAGGGGGTTCCTCCCATTCAAGGGTATGTTTGTGTATTTCATTTCCAAGAATTCTTATTGATGTACGGTTCTTCTGTTCGTGTGTTTGCTCACTTCGAGCTCGAGCGTAGACCATACACATGCTATTACTTCTAGTAGTTGCCATTTGCATGTGGATTAGCTGTCCCTATTATCAGTGTCACTCGCCATCAGGTGAACCCCTCTGACTTCTGAGGTAGTAGTAATTTACGTCCCCAAGTCAAGGACGAGAAAACATTTTAGTCCAACTGACCGGTGTAGGGGTTGAATCAGTTACCTTGCCATCAGCACACCGGAAGTTTAAGAACAAGTGCTCTTATCAATTTGGCCATGCTTACCTCCAGATATAGGTTTCATGTCAAAATTAAAGGTAGGAATTGCGGAATTGGTGCTCCTTCATTGTTATTGGGAATGCCATACTGTTCCTCACGTGAATCATTGCATAGGTCTTTCATGTTCTCCACGTATCTAAAATTGATCCTTGGTCTTGTGCCTCTGCCTTCTTTGGATTTCAGACATTCTGTTTACACGTGTGTTCCTTAGTTAATGAGGCCATTGATTTTTATGTGCATTAATTTGATAATTTGGGTGTTGTGTTGTTTTTAAATTTTCTTCAAGCTCTGCTTCTTTTGCCTCTTTATTCCTGTGCCCTAATTATGACAATAATTTCTGTCAGTACCTTCCTTCCTAGTTTTTGATTGTCCCCAGGGGAGATGCAGCTGTAAAACTAAATGTCTGATCCTAACCCTTAACCCTGCCAGTAACACAGGCCTTGGAGTCATGGGGGACACACATGATTCTTCTACCTAAAAAAGGTGGAGACCTGATGACCAATTATGTGGACATGTCTTAACTTATAGTATTTAAAAGAAACCACAGATAATAGATTGCACAGTATGTTTACCTGTCGTTTTTCGCTGCATTTTGTCAGGTGCATACTGCAATGTTATATACAGGGTGTATTTTTAATGACTGTGCAGTGTTTAAAAACATTGCCGGTCCAAGTTTTGTATTCACCCTCTGTAAAGTTCATACAACATATTAGGTAAATACAAAATTTGGACTGGCAGTATTTTCAAACACGCACAGTCATTAAAAATACATCCTGTATCATATGAAATGAATGAATAGATAAATACAATTGTGGCTGAAGTACGTACTACACAAAGTCACTGATTTAAATCATGGTATATATGTTCAAAAATTGGCTTTTTGTGTACATTTTTAGCTCATTTTGAGAGACTATTTCTGATCCTAATTAGCCGTAGTCAGTTGTTCATTTGAAATTCGCTGTTTCAATTGAACTTGTATCACGACATACTCTCAACGACGACACATGTGTTGCTAGGAGATATTGTAGAAATACTGGTAACGAATACAAGACATGCATTCTACTTAATTTGGCTTTGTAGACTTGTCTATCGGAGTCACTGTAAATTAATTTTGCTAAGTGTGGGGCCATTATTGAGCCACTGTGAGTAGTGCCTGGTAGACTCAGGGTAACCTGTTTGATTTATGTTATGAACGATGTTAGTAACATGTACAATAGCTTTATAACCCCCCAAAAAATGTATTGCCATATCTGTATCTAAAACAAATTTGACTTTTACACACACAAAATGACTTTTTCAAATACTAAAGTTGGAGAAAAACCTGGCAAAGAGGATATATTCTTAGACGTCATTGGCCAGCTAGTTATTAAGTAAGTCAACCGTTTATCCTCACGGCACATGAAGCCACTTGTGTATCTCGGTGCCCCTCACCTCAACATATAACATCTGATGACACCAGTCCTAAGTTGGTTTATTATTATTCATTGTCCCCCTTCGTCTTGCCCTCTTGTCTTGCTTCACACATTTTCACTTGATGTTCTTTCTGGCATATCAAAGCTGCAGATTCAGTTATCATTTGATTAATTTTATCACCCTGCCTTTCCGAGAGGATTCGTTTGTTCAGCCTGGTCCATTGCTCATCTGCCTTCCACAGGCCTAACAGCTTGTTCAATTCCTCTTTCACATGCCTGGCCAGGCACAGAATTGAAACTGGTTATTTGTCAGCCTGGACTTTCTCCAAGACTCCACCCACTGCCTTAAGAGTCCAGCCCGTCTTGATCTCCCGGAGCAAACTCATTGAGTCACTGAGAAAGAATGTCTGGGTGAAAGTCTGTGTCTCTAGCCAGTCATTTGTTTGATTTACTGTCATGATCTCCATCATTTGTTTGATTTACTGTCATGATCTCCATAGGCAGACATGTCAGGGTGAAGGGACTGGAGTCTTCCTTCATAGTTCTCCCTCTGACCTGAGACAGCTGCATCTATCTAGACGGTTACATCACCTTCAGAAGAATTCTCAAATATCAAGGCATGAACCTCCACAGTTACCAGGTTTTGTTGGCTGCACTCCCTGTCCTGTCTGATGCATACTGAAAAACATTTTTCCACACTCTGTTGACACTTAATACATTCTTCGCCAGGTTCTAAGTCCACAAGTCAACAAATCAGGGTTTTCCTCTTATTCAACTTGCTGCCCTTTATTTTAAATCTTGATCTCATTGTGCATTGTTGACAACTTACCTGTAAGTTGCAAATCTTTTTTCTGGCCTCCTCAGTTCAAAGATCAAGAAGGTACTGCATTGCCCTGTGTCTTTTATGCACCCAAGTATAATGTACACAGCCTTACTCTGAATTCTTTCCAGTCTCTCCATCTGAGAATGGCTGAGTGTGAGAATAACCTTGGGCATGCTAAATCACTGAAAGCACCACACCCTGGTATAGAAGACGGAGGTGGCTCTTCTTAGTTTGCCACCACCATTACCCTTATCACCTTCTTTCATTACCACTTGGTCTGTGTGCTCAGAAAAGGCCAGACCCTATCAATGTGCACTCTCAGATACTTCTTCGCATAAGTCCTTTCCACAACCTCCAAGCATAAACTAACAGCTGGCGTTGACAATATGGTTATTCAGTGAGAACCCTGTCATGTCTGCCTTCATATGATTAGCCTTCCAACATAGTTAGGTGTTGACAATACAGTTATTCAGTGAAAACCCTGTCATGTCTGCCTTCATAGGTATAGCCTGCAAGATAGGTGGTTATAATATATTTTTGTACGAGTTATTTGCTTCACAGGGTGAGTTAGGTAATTTGCTTTATATACAATACATATAGTGGCGTAGACAAGTGTATTTGTAGTGTGCATGTTTCTTACAATAACTTGTTTTTAACTTCTCAGATCTAGACATAAATTGTCAATGTCTAATGTGTGATGATTATTATTTTTATTTAAATGAACTTCATAACATGCCATTTGTCAATATTCATATTACTGTAGTGTAGTACCTGGTGAGCTTATTAATATTGTATTACTTAATACACATAGTTCCGCTCTTATTGTTTGTGTGTGTGTTGTGAGCACTGATTGGTTGATGGCTTTTTGTTTAGTGTGAGTGCTGTTTTACTGCCATTGTGCTTCCATGACAGTGTGTGTGATGGTGGCAGTTCAGAACCGCAATAACAGATCTGGACTGGGAGAGTATAGCGTTATCTCTTGCTTATGTCTTGATGGTGGCCAAGTTGGTGTAATGGTTAGGATGTGGCACGGGCAATGACACGAGCGTGGTTGGACAAGAGTTCAGTGCCAGCTCCCATTCGTCACTACGGGAGTCGAAGACAGGCAATTTATTCCTCCGTGCACTCAGGCCTACGAAGATGTGATGGTCCAAACTCTTTACATAACCACAGCAGGAACCTGGTATGGGACTTGTTTATTTTCTTTTTGTTTTTTTAATAGATAAACATGCACATATGGGGGATGTCTGGTGAGGTGGTTAACCCCCAGCCCCTCACACTCAGAAGGCTGTCTGTTCATTTTTAACCGTTGTCACCTGTGCATTTTTTGGGGGAAGACACCCGGAGGTTGTCGCTGGAGCTACAGAGTTTGTGCTCTGTATGACTGTTCTGGCAACCCACTCTGTGGAAACAGAGTCATATGGGATGAAACATGATGCAGTGAAGTTGAGCCTGTTGCCTGTAAACCTCTTTCAATATGGGCAATCAACATTCACACTGATTCGTGCACGGTTTTATTTGCATGTATACTCACTCTCACCATTGATGATTCTGTCCTCCTCTCTGTGAGGTTTGACTTGTTACAGCAGAGAGATGATGGAGATGTGACAGTGCAGTGAACAGAGGCACTGGATGCAGGACTGGTTTGTTGACTCTGCATATTGTCCATACCACCTTGGTTAGAAGTCATGGTTAGTGGTTTGTGGTTTAGAAGTCAATTCATCATATTGTCCACGCCACCTTAGAAGTCATGGTTTGTCAGCTCATCATATTTTTCATACCACCATGGTTAGAAGTCATGGTTAGTGGTTTGTCAACTCGTCATATTGACCATACCACCTTGGTTAGAAGTCATTGTTTGTCGACTATCTTATTGTCCATAACAACATGGTTAGAAGTTATGGTTTTTAACTCTTATATTATCTTCATCACCATTATTAGAAGTCATGGTTTGTCAGCTCAACATGCTATCTGTATCACCATGGTTTGTCAGCGCAACGTGTTATCTGTATCACCATGGTTAGAAGTCATGGTTTGTCAGCTCAACATGTTATCTGTATCACCATGGTTAGAAGTCATGGTTTTTCATCTCAACTTGGTACCTGTTAGAAGTCATGGTTTGTCATCTCAACATGGTACCTGTATCAATGTGGTTAGAAGTCATGGTTTGTAGGTTGCCAACTCGGCATGTTATCCATGTCACCTTGGCTAGAAGACCTAGATACTTCACTGGTTTGTCAAGCTAGCTGTCTACATTTGGTTTTGTTATGTGGGGATATTTTTTCAAGCTCCAGGTTGCTCTTGATTCATCCCAGATTCCTACAGTTGATACTGGAAATCTCTCTGGCATTGAGAAAAAAAGGTAGTAGGAAATTCACTGTTCTCTTCACCTCACTCATAATAATGTGACATACTTATCACCTCACTTTCCTGTGACAATCATCATCTGCCAAGGGATTTACATTTATCTGTCTGTCGTGTCAATACCACAATGATTAATCATTTATAACATACATTAGTAATCATTTATGCTAATTTGTATAAATAGTGATTTATTTATCAATTTTTAATTTTCCATTTATATTTCAGTGTGTTTGTCAGCACATCTGTGGATATTATTTATGTTATGTTTTGCTGAATTTCTAGTCTGACAAATGAAAGCAATGGTGTCTTTTTTATTTTCTATCTATCATTCCCCCGGCCTAGTTGTTATTATTATGCTGTTTGTAAATGGCTATATTCTTAAACAGGTTCTGTGAACTGTGCTTCCATTATATATACCTTAGTTTTAATTTTGTAGTTTTTTTTTATTTTTTATTTTTCATTTGTTAAACAATGCAGTCTTTTGGTCGCAGTGTGTTTTCATTGTCTGTACAGTAATTCTGTGATTACAGTACTTTTATTGTCTGTACAGTCATTATGTGATTTAACACGCCTCAATATAACATATTTCAGTTTTGAACGACTGTGCATTCATTAGAAGTGATTTTCTCTAAAGCCATTTTTGAAGAACTGTTTAATCTTAAATTCCAAGCTGGTCACATTTCTAGGGGAAATATATTTTGGGGGGGGGGGGGGGGGATAATGTTGGGTAGAGATGTCAGTAAAAGGATAAGAGTTAGCTCTTAAACTTCCTGTGTGCTGGTAGTGCACCAGTCAGATTAACTTAAACTTCCTGTATGCTGGTGGTGCACCGGTCAGATTAACTTAAACTTCCTGTGTGCTGGCGGTGGGGTAGTTTTTACCCTGCACCGGTCAGATGAATTTAAATGTTGACTTCTTGTTCAAAAAGCAATGGCAGACTGCTTATGCGTAACATTGCTTAGAAAATCAATCTGGGGTTGACAGCAGTGTCCTGTAAAAGACATGTGTGAATGTAGAGTAGACCTTGTTTCGCTGTCCGCCCGCTCCAGCTTTTGTGTGCCTGTGCTGTATGCAGCTCATGTTTATGATTTCTGAGTTGTGACTTTGTTTGTTCAACAATATTGCAGTACTAGCTGTTCTGTTATACTTAAGTTTTGTTAAAAATATAAGGCAGTATTGTATATTGAAAGTAAATTTGTTTTAGTCTCCCTAAGTTATGTTATGTTTAACAGACTGTTGACCTTAACAGACATCCGATTCTCCTTATCAGCGGTATGATGAGAGTTTTCTGTGTACGTTTCCCTTTTACACCATTTTTAAAATGTAGCTTTTAAAAATTTCCTAATATTAGCTTTGCATTTTAAGTTTATAAGTTTGAACATTGTCTTATAAATCTTTGTGAACTGAACACATGACATTGTAGGCTACAGTTGTGATTTCGTCTTACACGACAGTGTGTATGGTGGTTGCTGGTGAGTCTTCTGGGAGATTGGAATTTTATTTACGCACTCCGCTGCATTGGCATTAAGTTTGCCTGACTCATGAAAAGGATGTATCTATTTGAGTAAGATTGGTGTAGAAATTCCCTTCCACTCAACCCGGTACTAAAGTACCATCTCTTCTGAGTCTGTGTGGCTGAGTTCTCCTTCCCCTCTCCAATTTCAGAAACCTATGGGGTATGCAGAATCAATACTGGAGCTTCACATCTGCAGAGAGGCATATTATGATGTCACTAGGGCAGGATTTAGCACAGCACTTCATCTATTGATTTTTCTTGTGTTCACTCCCTTCGAATTCAATCATAGCCCATACACTTGTTACTGCTTCTGGTGCACTGCATTGATTTTTGCCTGTGAATTACTTTTTCCCTATTATCAGAGTCTCTCGTCATCAGGCATACCCATTCTGATTTCAGACGAACTTGTAATTTACATCCCAAGTCAAGGACGAGAAGTCAACATTTTAAGTCCCAACTTCCTGGTGTATGGGATTGAACCCACTACCTCAGCATCAGCACACTGGATGTTTTAGAACAGGCGTTCTTATCCATTTGGCCATACTGACCTACGTCTATTGATGATTCTTCAGTGCTGGTTTTTTAAATGTTAGTCCTAGTCAGGTGTTTTGATCCCGTGTCTGTGGCTTAGGGGCAGTCAGTGCACGGTGTGCTTTAGTGGAGTAACATATAGTCAGTGTGCGAGTCTCTGTGGCGAAGTGGTCAAACCGTCTGACTCGCATTCCAAAGGTTGTGGGTTCAATTCTGGGTCTCGTTCTTCGGTTCATGAGCTCATTTTTCATGGAGACTCCTGGGGGTAATTGCTACAGAGTTTGTGCAACGCTAGGTTGCCCTGTGGAAATGGACTGACCATATGGGATAAACCTGGTGCAATGAAGTCAATCCTCTCGACTTTTAAGACTTTTTTGTTTAAAGTGCACTTTCGCAATCCCACACAGGTTGGGTTTGAAATTGGCCACGGTTGACTTGGAAGCAGGCCACCTTTTGTTGATTCTGATAATGGTTTAAGTGTCGGTTGCTAAAAAGCAATGGAAACTACTAAATGTAAAATCGCTTAGAAAATCTTAGAGCCAAAAATACTGGAGTTGATTGCAATGTTTTGTAGGGGACATGCAACTAAGTTGAGGTGTTTTTAAAGTGATTTTGAAGTTGAGATATGTATTATGTTAATTTTTATTGTTTTCAAATAACATTGCATCACATCTTCATAATTTGTGTTAGAGAGTAGGATTTAGTATACATCAAATAGATGTATGACCATGTGTATGATTGGTGCTAACCTTTGACCCTATGTTTGTGCTGTTTGTTTCGTTGCTGTAGATTTAGTTTTCAGAAGTTGAACATTTGGTTTTGCCTTTGCCTTCATCTGGTAGAGTTACATGTACAGATTATGGACAACATTCATTCAAAAGAAAACAGCTTTGGCTTATGGCATGGATGACTTGTTTAACTCTGAGCACATGGATGACTTGTTTAGCTCTCTGAGCACAGGAATGACTTGTTTAGCTCTGAGTACAGGAATGACTTGTTTATCTCTGAGCACATGGGTGACTTGTTTAACTCTGAGTACATGGATGACTTGTTTAGTTCAAGAAACATGGATGACTTGTTTAGCTCTGAGCACATGGATGACTTGTTTAGTTCAAGAAACATGGATGACTTGTTTAGCTCTGAGCACATGGATGACTTGTTTAGTTCAAGAAACATGGATGACTTGTTTAGCTCTGAGCACACAGATGACTTGTTTAGCTCTGAGCACATGGATGACTTGTTTAGCTCTGAGCACACGGATGTCTTGTTTAGCTCTGAGCACATGGATGACTTGTTTAGCTCAAGAAACATGGATGACTTGTTTAGCTCAGATACATGGATGACTTGTTTAGCTCTGAGCACATGGATGACTTATTTAGCTCTGAACACATGGATGACTTATTTAGCTCTGAGCACATGGATGACTTATTTAGTTCTGAGCACATGGATGACTTGTTTAACTCTGAGCACACGGATGACTTGTTTAGCTCTGAGCATGGATGACTTGTTTAGTTCAAGAAACATGGATGACTTGTTTAGTTCAAGAAACATGGATGACTTGTTTAGTTCAAGAAACATGGATGACTTGTTTAGCTCAGATACATGGATGATTTGTTTAGCTCAGATACATGGATGACTTGTTTAGCTCTGAGCACATGGATGACTTATTTAGCTCTGAGTACAGGAATGACTTGTTTAGCTTAGATACATGAATGACTTGTTTAGCTCAGATACATGGATGACTTATTTAGCTCTGAGCATGGATGACTTGTTTAGTTCAAGAAACATGGATGACTTGTTTAGCTCAAGAAACATGGATGACTTGTTTAGCTCTGAGCACATGGATGACTTATTTAACTCTGAGCATGGATGACTTGTTTAGCTCTGAGCATGGATGACTTGTTTAGTTCAAGAAACATGGATGACTTGACTTGTTTAGCTCTGAGCACATGGATGACTTGTTTAGCTCTGAGCACATGAATGACTTATTTAGCTCTGAGCATGGATGACTTGTTTAGCTCTGAGCATGGATGACTTGTTTAGTTCAAGAAACATGGATGACTTGTTTAGCTCTGAGCACATGGATGACTTGTTTAGCTCCGAGCACATGGATGACTTGTTTAACTCTGAGCACATGGATGACTTGTTTAGCTCTGAGCACATGGATGCCTTGTTTAGCTCTGAGCACATGGATGACTTGTTTAGCTCCGAGCACATGGATGACTTGTTTAGCTCTGAGCACATGGATGACTTGTTTAGCTCTGAGCACACGGATGACTTGTTTAGCTCAAGATACATGGATGACTTGTTTAGCTCTGAGCACATGGATGACTTGTTTAGCTCTGAGCATGGATGACTTGTTTAGTTCAAGAAACATGGATGACTTGTTTAGCTCTGAGCACATGGATGACTTGTTTAGCTCTGAGCACATGGATGACTTGTTTAGCTCCGAGCACATGGATGACTTGTTTAACTCTGAGCACATGGATGACTTGTTTAGCTCTGAGCACATGGATGACTTGTTTAGCTCTGAGCACATGGATGACTTGCTTAGCTCCGAGCACATGGATGACTTGTTTAGCTCTGAGCACATGGATGACTTGTTTAGCTCTGAGCACATGGATGACTTGTTTAGCTCTGAGCACATGGATGACTTGTTTAGCTCAAGATACATGGATGACTTTTCAGTTCTCAGAGCATGGGTGATATCTTGAGGTCCCAGACTATCTTGAGGTCTCAGAACATCTTGAGGTTAAAGAAAACCTTGAGGTCTCAGAATGGCTTTCAGTTCAAAATATCGCAGCTCTGCTGTAAACAGGCATGCCACATTTACATACAAAACAAACATTTCGGGCGAAGGAAGAAGAAAAGAATTGGTATCTTGCACATAAAACCACCAGTGCAGAGAATTTAATAACGGACTTTTAAAATATGTGGAAACATGAACAGTTGATGAAGTCACACTCATTCTTTGTCAACACCGTCAGCAGTTCACAAAACATTCAGGCGGTTGTTGATACTGCATTATCCTCGGCAAGACCTCCATGTCGATACTTTCATTAGCCACACATTTTTTATTTAGCTCTGGCTCGCTTTGAACTCAAGGGAAGTTCATACACTTGCTGCTACTTTTAGCGCACTGGACTGATTTTTGTGTGTGGATTAGCTTTTTCTATTACCAGTGTCCCTCGCCATCAAGCGAACCCACTCTGACTTCTGAGGTGCTTGTAATTTACATCCCCAAGTCAAGGACGAGAATGGTGAACATGTTAGTCCAACTGGCCGGTGTAGGGGTTGAACCCGTTACCTCGGTATCATCAGCACACTGGATGTTTAAGAACAGCGCCCTTACTCACTCGGCCATGTTGACTTTGACACAGATAATTACCTCCAGGTCATTGTCTGTCACCCGTGGGCTCTAGATAGGATATTTGACAAACCCCCACAGGAAGGTGCTCTCAGTATGTGGGACTATCCAGGGTATATTTTAAACGCCATGTTGACAGTGTTTGTTAGATCCAGGTAAAGATAGTGTTTGGATGCTGTGTAGATATATTTGTTGCTGCATATATGTATGTGTCTGTCGACCTTTTCCCCCTGTGCTTATTGCCAGTTCTTGTATTACATGGTCTTTCTATACAAATTTACGTGTGTGTTGTATTAACAGGGTTAGTAAATATGTTTATGGTTTCTCCACACATACATATGTGTTGTGTATGTATACAGTTTAGGATCTGCCTTGAAATATATCCACAAACAACAATAATCACCGGTGTTTTTATCTTTCTTGTTGGTTGAACTTGAGCGCAGTCAACGCTGGACTGATTTCTGCTTGCATGTTAGCTTTCCCTATTGCCAGCGGCAACCACCAACTTGTGAACCAACTCTAACCACTGAAGTACATGTAATTTACGTCCCCAAGTAGAGGATGGGAAGTCACATGCTCAAGTCCAACTGACCAGTGTAGAGTCAGAACCCAGTACCCGCATCAGAAGTTAAGGTTATAAATGTTTGCCTATGTTAGTACTATATGCATTCCAAAACAAGGCATGACATCTTGGAGAGTTAGTCTGCCATCCGCAGTCGATAGAAGGATGTGGTCCTTGAGGACACTAAACAGAATTTAGACAACGCAAAAGGAAAGAATATAGGACCGCAAATCTCGTACCTCAATTATAACCAACGCAGCACAAGGCAGGTTGAGCAAGGTCGAATGTTTAATCCCTCTCCTTTTTTTTTTTCTCAAACGGACGAACAAACGGCATTGTTTTTAACTTATTCGGTATGTTAAGCCTGCATTCTTCTTCTGCGTTCATCCTGAGAGTTTTTTTTTTCGGAATTGATTGCTGTGTGCCTGTTTACAGCAGAGCTGCATTCTTGCGCCGTTACATCTGACTTCTCCGGACATTTGTTGACCGGGTTAACCTTCCGGCAAGCCTGCATTCAAACTGGATACATTTTACAAGATTTAGTTAAATGTTCCATGGTACCATCAACTACCAGCACTGGCCCTACATCAAAGATCATCTGCGACGAGAGCGAGAGGACGCCAAAGAAGAAAATGGATTGACGACATCAATGGCATTATACAGTCACACACAATGACACTCCCTTGACGGCAAAAGTGGAAGAAGATAAGTTAAATGCTCTGAATTTCTCAAAACATGATCCCCATTGAAAATAAACATTCTGAACTCTTGTGGCTTCATACCTGACCTGTATCATCATCATCATCATCATCCAATATTTGTCGTATGCAGAATTGTGTCCTCAAAAGTCGTTCAAAATGTCTTTTTTCATAAGCTAGATCTCCTGCCTCTGCCGCTGTCGTGTGTGATTGACCTGTCACATCCCGAATCCATCGACGTTGGGATCTTCTCCACCTCCCCAATACACCATCGTCATGTGCCACGCAGTTAAGCGTAGGCGTTCGTGTTTCGCCATCTCACGCGATCACCAGAGTCGTGAATCAGCTCTGAGTTCTTGTCTTGACCATACCATATAGCCAAGCCATCCAGATATTTAAGCAGTGTTAATCTTTTGCACCCAGTCGCTTGCTAACTGTCTGGAATAACCTGTTGCACATGACTATCCCCCTAGCATGCCCTCCTCCATAATTATGCAATTTGTATTTTTACATGCCATGAATATTTCACTTCCTTTAGTTTTGAGCTGAGATGAGTCAAGAACTGACATAACCACACTCGGGACATTCCCCTACGTGTTCCGTCCACATCTTCAACAGCCGGCGAAGACTCTCAATACTAATGATTCCAGTAACCGTCTGACCTTTCCGCTGAGTGTCGGCCAGATCCTCGGGTCACTCCCTGCAGCACCATTCTCTCCAGGCCGAGGTTTTATTTCTTAATTACCAATCATCTGCAGTATTGTTGTTGGAAAGATCTATTTGTTCCTTGATTTGTCCAGTGAATTTTGTACAGTATAGCCTTTTGTAACTCTGTTATTGCAAGGTGCACATGCATTTTTTCATCGGATTTGTTAGATACCCAAGTTTTACAGCCGTATGTTGTCACGGGACATGTGTGTGTGGTTATAGTGTTCTGTCTTTGTTTTTTCTGTCTGTTAAAAACTACAGAGGTTTTTATCTATTCTTGGAACATAGGTAACATCTAGAGGTTCCAAAACATCTGGGGGTATCAGAACATTTTCAAGTTCTAGAACATTTTCAGATGTCAGAACAACTAGAGGTCTCAGAACATCTTCGGGTCTCCGAACATTGTTAGGTCTCAGAACATCTTGAGGTCTTCTTCTTCTTCGTTCATCCGGAGTTTTTTTTTTCGGATGTGATTGCGTTGTGCCTGTTTACAGCAGAGCTGCGTTCTTGCGCCGTTAGGCCGACACATCCGACTTCTGCGGGCATTTGTTGACCGGGTTAACCTTCCCGGGGATCTTGAGGTCTCAGAACACCTTAAGGTCTCAGAACACCTTAAGGTCCCAGAACAGGTGACTTTTTCAGTTCTCAGAGCACGGGAGGCATTCTGTGGCTCAAATCTATTTTGCCTACTTTGGTTTACCAAGGCTAGCCAGGTTCACATGACTTCTGGATTCACTTGTTAAAACACGTCAAGACCATTTTAAACACCTTGAAACATATTGGATACATGTTGCTTGTCCTATATTTGTATGGTCTCAGTGGCACTTGAAGGGTGATGTCAGTTTCACCACGGTTTGTTTTGTTTTTTTTTCCAGAGTAATCTTCCTATAATGTTTTTTTTAATTTTTTTTTTGGCGTCCGCTCGATTTTGAATTCATCATAGTCCATATTCGCGCTACTGTTACTAGTAATAGCCTACTAGTGCACTAGGCTGATTTCTGTATGTGGATTAACTTTCCTGCCATCAAGCGAACTCATTATGACTTCTGGGGTACTTGTAATTTATGTCCACAAGTCAAGGAGAAGTCAACATTTTAGTCCAACCGACCGGTGTTGGGGTTGACTCCGGCATCAGCCCACCGAATCTTTAAGTAGTAAGCCTTCTTATCCATCGGCCATGTTGACCTAATTTCCTGACTTCTCTGCTGTACTGACTTCTTCCATGCTATTTTTCGTTGTTCCCTGCCCCCTCTTCAACGTTGGAGCTTACAATTCTCACCAGATGGCGTCACCAAGAACCTTGGGCATGCCTGTTTCTGGGTGACTGCAATGTTCATACATGGTTGCTGAGACCACAAGTAGCCAGACTATGGAAGTCATGGCAGTAAGTAAAGCAATAACATGGCTCGAGACGCAGACATTCACTAGGGCATGTTTCCTTAGCGACTCAATGAACATGTTCAAAAGGATAGAGACAGGGTGGATCCGAAGAGAGTGGTTGCGGTCTCGGCTGGCAAAGATTAGTTTCATCTTCGTGCCAGGGCATGCAGAAGTACAAGGAAATGAGCGGGCTGACAAGCTCGCAGGTAAGGCTACTGTGGAGGGCGGACACGCCATGGACCAGGCTGACATTCTGAATGCTCTACGAGAAGTAAGACTGTTGCGTGAACCAAGTGATCACTGTGAATCTACAACCATGGCCAGACTGCGAGAACAGCAAATTAAAAGAGGTGTGGCCAAACAAGAACAATACGCAGGAAGCCAAAGAGGATTGATTAACCAACCCAGAACTGGTGTCGTTAGCCGCTACACGCTGCGGGATTTGCTGAGGAGGGGATCCGAGCACTTATGGACTGAATGGTTCGATGTGCAATGAGGATGATCTGTCGACTAACTAACTAACTAACTAACTAACTAACTAACTAACTAAGTGACTAACTAACTAACTAACTAACTAACTAACTAAGTGACTAACTAACTAAGTGACTAACTAACTAACTAACTAACTAACTAACTAACTAACTAACTAAGTGACTAACTAACTAACTAACTAAGTGACTAACTAACTAACTAACTAAGTGACTAACTAACTAACTAACTAACTAAGTGACTAACTAACTAACTAACTAACTAAGTGACTAACTAACTAACTAACTAACTAACTAAGTGACTAACTAACTAACTAAGTGACTAACTAACTAACTAACTAAGTGACTAACTAACTAACTAACTAACTAAGTGACTAACTAACTAACTAACTAAGTGACTAACTAACTAACTAACTAAGTGACTAACTAACTAACTAACTAACTAACTAAGTGACTAACTAACTAACTAACTAACTAACTAAGTGACTAACTAACTAACTAACTAACTAACTAAGTGACTAACTAACTAACTAACTAACTAACTAAGTGACTAACTAACTAACTAACTAACTAAGTGACTAACTAACTAACTAACTAAGTGACTAACTAACTAACTAACTAACTAAGTGACTAACTAACTAACTAACTAAGTGACTAACTAACTAACTAACTAAGTGACTAACTAACTAACTAACTAACTAACTAAGTGACTAACTAACTAACTAACTAAGTGACTAACTAACTAACTAACTAACTAACTAACTAACTAAGTGACTAACTAACTAACTAACTAACTAACTAAGTGACTAACTAACTAACTAACTAACTAAGTGACTAACTAACTAACTAACTAAGTGACTAACTAACTAACTAACTAACTAAGTGACTAACTAACTAACTAACTAACTAACTAAGTGACTAACTAACTAACTAACTAACTAACTAACTAACTAAGTGACTAACTAACTAACTAACTAAGTGACTAACTAACTAACTAACTAAGTGACTAACTAACTAACTAACTAACTAACTAACTAAGTGACTAACTAACTAACGAACTAACTAACTAACTAACTAACTAAGTGACTAACTAACTAACTGACTAACTAACTAAGTGACTAACTAACTAACTAACTAACTAACTAACTAATGTTCATGCTTCTGTAGATGCTTGGTTGTCCAGGATTAATGTGAGGATGAAATTAAAGCTGTCCACGTGTGGCTGCATACTGAAAGAACTAACTAACATTAGTGTATTTCATAAATTAACACACATACTATAATACATAGTATTATTTGACGCTCAAAGAAGAAAGTAGAGACTAGAAGACGCACTGTGAAAGCTATAGTTACCGACCGGGATCGAACCTGTCGCCTCCAAATGACGACGGCGCCTCGCTTCAGGAACAAGTGTACGTCGAAGTACACTTGTTCCTGCAGCGAGGACGGAAACCTCGCGAGGAGCGAAAGGGCAAAAGCTCGCTTGATTTTGATTTTCAGTACGAATACAGACCGTGAAAGCGTGGCCTATCGATCCTTTTGACTTTAAGAGTTTTAAGCCGTCTTCTAGTCTCTACTTCCTTCTTTTCCTTCTGTGAGCGTCAAATAATACTACGTGTGTTTATTTATGTAATTGTCTTGGTGGCCTCAACGGTTCCCCCTCCCCCTCCCCCAATTGATTTCTAACATTAGTGTAGTAGTTAGTCGCTTGTTCATTCAGCCAGAAACCTGGGTTCCATCCACAGCTGTGTGGGATTATTTTGTTCTGACCAGCACAGATCTGAATTTGACGGTGTTATCAAATGTTACTGGAACATTTCCATTATTTGTCTGGAAAGGAAGAAAACTGGCCGCTTCACCGCATGCCATGACATAGAAATGTGATTGTGAACAACGGCAGTATCATGAGACTACACTACCTTTTCCTTTGTACATACGTTTTACATTATTTTCCGTTAACATTGTTCACAATACTTATGTTATATCACATCCACCTGGTAGTCCTGAGTTCATATCCTGTTCTGTGCATGTTTTAATCTGTGAAAACATGGCTCAGGGTAGACCCAGCCTCATAAAGTGTGTTCAAGGACATGTTTTGAGAGGCAAGGCGTGATACTGACCACTCAGCCTTTGGGTGCTGTTTGGTCAAGAATATGTAGACTTAGCACGGTAACTTCAATATGCCAGTGCTGGTGTGAGATATAGATCCCGCTGCCTTTTGCCTTTCTTAAAACTAAAATGTAATTGTGGGCAATTTGCCGTGTGTTGCCGGGGCCCATAAGGGAAGCAAAGAATAGCAACACTGTAGCCTACCATGCATGTCGTAAGAGGCGAATAAGGAGGCTATGGTTCCGTCGCCCTGCTACTGAGTGAGTGCGTGGCGCGACACTGTGAGCTGTGAGTTTCGATTGAAATGCTTTTGAATCTGCCCAAGGTGTTTTGGAACGTGACTGCATGTTCGGAGCGATGGTAGCTGGCTATGTCCCAGGGTTGACCGGTTTTTGCCTTATGCAGAAATGCGTGGCTGCTGGGCTTCTGGTTGACTGCCACTGCCATCGACGATGAACTGTATTTTCATGGACTGTGTGGGTGAACATCTAGGAAACATCCAGATGTGAAAATGACTGCCGATTCCATCAGAAATAAACTGGATGTTTCGTGGGGGATTATTGTGTTGACATTCTGGTGGCGGCATTATGCACAGTGTATCTGTGCGGGCTGTTGTTTGTCGAGACTCCTGTCTTTTCCACTTTTCACATTGGGCAGTGGGGAGCGTTTTATGTGATATTCACTGGCACAGGAACAGAGCATAATGGGGACGACCCGTTGCTGTGAAGTTGGAACCGCGATTGAGATGAAATTTTCTACACGCCTTCCTTTCATTCCAGAGATGCCAACTGTCGTAGTTTTTTTTTCTTCTTCCTCCTCCTCCCTCCTCCCTCCTCCCCCTCCCAAAATACGTACGTCCAGGAAATGGTCTTCTACATAGACACTTCTCTCTGAGGTCCGCGATAACATATTAACCTGTTGGGATGGCAATCAATCATCCTACTACCTCCTCCCTCCTCCTCCCTTCTCCCTCTTCCTCCTCCCTCTTCCTCCCTCCGCCTCCTCCCTCCTCCCACTCTCTACTCCTCCTTCCTCCTCCCTCCTCCTTCTCCTCCCTCCTTCTCCCTCTTCCTCCTCCCTCTTCCTCCCTCTTCCTGCTCCCTCCGCCTCCTCCCTCCGCCTACTCTCTCCTCCTCCTCCCTCCTCCTCCCTCTCCCTCCTCCTACTCCCTTCTCCTCCTCCTCCTCCTCCTCTCTCCTCCTCCCTCCTTCTCCCTCTTCCTCCTCCCTCCTCCTCCCCCTCCTCCTCCACCCTACTCCTCCCTCATCTTCCTAATCCCTCCTCCTCCCTCCTATTCCTCCTGTCTCCTCCTCCCTCCTTCTCCCTCCTCCTTCTACCTCTTCCTCCCTCCTCCTTCTCCCTCCACCTCCTCCCTCCTCCTCCTCCCTCCTCCTCCCTCTCCCTCCTCCCTTCTCATCCTCCCCCACCTACGTTCTCCTCCTCCCTCCTCCCTCCTTCTCCCCTTTCCCCCCTCTTTCTCTTAATCCCTCCTCCTCCCTTCTCCTCCCTCCTATTCATCCCTACTCCTCCTCCTCCCTCCTCCTCCTCTCTCCGCCTATCTCTTCCTCCCTCCTCCCTCCTCTCTCTTCCTCCTCCCTCCTCTCTCTTCCTCCTCCCTCCTCCTCCCTCTTCCTCCTCCTCCTCCCTCCTCCTTCCTCCTGCTCCCTCCTCCTCCTCCCTTCTCCTCCCTTCTCCTCCTCCCCCTCCTCCCCCTCCCTCCTCCCCCTCATCCGTCTTCCTCCCTCCTCCTTCTTCCTCCCTCCTCCTCCTCCTCCCTCTCTTCCTCATCCCTCCTCCTCCATTCTCCTCCTCCCTCCTCCTCCTCTCTCTACCTCCTCCCTCCTCCTCCCTTCACATTCCTCCTCCTCCCTCTTCCTCCTCATCCCTCCTCCTCTATCCTCCTCCCTCCTCCTCCTCCTCCCTCTACCTCCTCCCTCCTCCTCCCTTCACATTCCTCCTCCTCCCTCTTCCTCCTCCTCCCTCTCATCCTCTTCCCTCCTTCTCCTCCCTCCTCCTTCTCCCTCTTCCTCCTCCCTCTTCCTCCCTCCGCCTCCTCCCTCCTCCCACTCTCTACTCCTCCCTCCTCCTTCTCCTCCCTCCTCCTCCTCCCTCTTCCTCCCTCTTCCTGCTCCCTCCGCCTCCTCCCTCCGCCTACTCTCTCCTCCTCCTCCCTCCTCCTCCCTCTCCCTCCTCCTCCTCCCTCTCCTCCTCCTCCTCCTCCTGCGATCTCCTCCTCCCTCCTTCTCCCTCTTCCTCCTCCCTCCTCCTCCCCCTCCTCCTCCACCCTACTCCTCCCTCCTCTTCCTAATCCCTCCTCCTCCCTCCTATTCCTCCTGTCTCCTCCTCCCTCCTCCTCCCTCCTCTTCCCTCCTCCACCTCCCTCTTCCTCCTCCCTCATCCATTTACCCAAGACAGACAGACATACAGATAGTCGGGAACGGGATCTTATATGACTACTTATATGATTTAAATGAGATGCTCTCCACCATGGGCTGGGCCGGGTCAGACAGACAGACAGACAGACAGATAGATAGACAGACAGACAGAAAGACAGTCGGGAACGGGAGCTTATATGACTACTTATATGAATTAAATGAGATGCTCCCCACCAGAGTCTGGGCGAAGCCGGGCCGTGTGTGGGCAATTCTTGTTTTAGTTTTTGACACAGTTCTGTTATATAATTTTAACTTTCGCTTGAGGAGGGCCACATAAAATGAGCTGACGAGCCACATAAAGTCTGTGAGCCTTTGGTTGGCTGGCAACCCTAGTGTGAATATCTTATGTAACTGCTTGTTTATGATAATATGTAAGCTACAAAAACAACAGATATGTACTTGTGTGGAATCGTGTCACATTAGAGTGATGTATAGTGTGCTTAGGTGTCATGTAGAAGTAAAATACTATATTTTGTGTTGTATTCTTCGTCCCGAGTTTGTATGTTTCGTTATAGCAGTGGAAGTATGGCTTCTGAGAAACATGCAAAGAATACCATGGATAGTGCCGGATGGGTGGTGCTGGAAAGTGTCATTCAATGTGATTGTACAATGTCTTTGATGTCAATCCATTTTCTTCTCGGGCGCCCTCTTGCTCTCGTATCAGCTCTTCTTTGATGTAGCGCCAGTGCTGGTAGTTGGTGGTATTGCATTCTAACGAGATGGTCAAACCATTCGATTTTCTGTCTTAGAATATATGTGGCACAAGATGTTGATACCACTGCCTGTCTGATAACATCATTTCTTACTCGGTCTCCGATAGTTCAGTTGGCAGCTCGAGCTCTTTATCAAGCATCTCATCTTGCAGTTGTTGATTTTATGTATGTGTGATTTGGATAGTCTTGGTCTCAACTGAGATGATTTACCAGGCTGAGGTAATCGTCCAACTTTCTCTACCAATGTTTAACTGACATTTCCCTAGATTTCACTATCCATCTACGTATAGAATGTTGGGAATGTCTCACACTGACTGCACGGACCACTTTCGCCCGGACCTGACTGACAGATGAGTCTATTTGCTAGTTCTATGTACCTTACATTGTACGAATGGAGTCCGCGTTCTTGCCCTTGCACGCACATGAAACCAGTGGTTCTCAGACGCTTCCATGACAGAGGCTGGCGGGGAGGTTCAAGATGTTCTTTTAAAAGACATTTTCAACTAAAGATAAATTTTAAATTGTCCAAAAATAACTATCATTATCGTCATGTGTCAGAACGATAAGCATCGGCGGTCATGTTTCGCGATCTCACCCGATCACCTGAGTCGTGCATCAGCTCAGTTTTCTTGTCTCTACCATACCACCTGGCCAAGCCATCCAGGTATTTATTTCTTTTCCTTCCCCCTTGATCTCTTCCCCTCGATCTTGCCAGTTGTCACCAAGTTCTCCAATTTATTTCTTATCATAACGTGACCAAAAATAACTATGGTGACTATTGTTTTGCCCGAAAGAGGTTAATGAAACTAGAACATTATATACAACAATAAGAAAGAGACCAACAGCTTTCTTTGGTCATGTAATGAGAAAAAAGGCATTGGAGAACATCTTAACAATGGGAAAAGAGCCAGACAGAGGCAGACTCAGAGAAATGATGTTGGATGGATTGAGACGGTGGCATGGAGGAATATCATCAATAGAGTTGATCCAGAACACTAAAGACCGAGATCTGTGGAGAGACATGAAAGTCTACGCCAACTGGTAGGACACATGATGCTAATGATGACCATTGTATTATTTATCATGTTACACATTTCAAACGGGGGTTTAATCTCTGACTCTTCCAGAATGCAGCAAGCAAAACCAACAATGGTAATATCTACCCAAAGTATTTCACGATCCTCGCCGGCGCTACGGAGTTCGTGCACTGAGCTGAGATTCTCCGGACTCAGGCTTGAGTTAGTAGTTGAACGGAGCACTTATGGGTTACACCCCTGTGCCGTGATGTTGATCCGTCGACTAAACTAAACTAAATCGTTTATTGTTTGTCGAATATAGTATACGGAACGCTGTTTCTTTTGTTAACATTATGTCCATAGTTTGAGTTGTTAAGAAAGAGCAGAGGAGGGTGTTTTATAGCCTGTCTATTACACAAAGATTCCCGAAGACTGATTAACTCTCTTTTCCACCCACACTGATATTAGTTCGGTTAGTCGATTCACTAATTATCTTTCCGTTCTACGTATGTATGTTGATGTTGTTTTAAGGTCGATCTTGAATGTAATCGTTTAATTACGTAGTTCTATCAAAGATCAGACGAAGAAACACTTGAAGTTTGGGAACTGATGATTCTGTGGGGTAGTGTTTGGGTCGCTGGTTGTGACGCTTGATGAAGTCGGTTGGATATCCAGAAGGATATAGATTGCAGAATCCGGTTAAGGGCTTCCGGTTATTCTTTTAATGTGTCATCGGAGCAAATTTTTTTTAGCGTGATTAAACAGGGTCTTATGAGGCAATAGGTGCACGACTATTGAATTCAATCAAATCAAACTGCATTTGGGACACACATTAAGAAAACCTGATAAAAGCATAACTAGAGAGTCACTTACCTGTAACCTACAGGGCCAACAAAGTAAGTTAGTTGCATATCCTTTACAGGACGTTGCAGTCAACCAAAGCACTTTTTGACTGTTCGTAATTTCTTGGCAAATTTACGTTCAATAGTTTGCCATTGCTTTCTGAAGACGAGCAACACAACGCGGTCTGCTTCCAAAGCGCCCGGAGCTTGTGTTTCGAACGATTTGTGGAATTACGAATTGCGACCGAAATCCTTCGCCACAGAGCAGGCCAACACATTAGAGGGAGACCGACATCACAGACATAGAGAAAATGTGAAACAGAGAATGTGAAACAGAGATGGAGAATAGAACCAATGGAGGATACTAAATCACACACACACAGAGAATGTGAAACAGAGATGGAGAATAGAACCAATGGAGGATACTAAATCACACACACAGAGAATGTGAAACAGAGATGGAGAATAGAACCAATGAAGGATACTAAATCACACACACACACACAGAGAGAATGTGAAACAGAGATGGAGAATAGAACTAATGAAGGATACTAAATCACACACACAGAGAATGTGAAACAGAGATGGAGAATAGAACCAATGGAGGATACTAAATCACACACACAGAGAATGTGAAACAGAGATGGAGAATAGAACCAATGGAGGATACTAAATCGCACACACACACATACAATGTGAAACAGAGATGGAGAGTAGAACCAATGAAGGATACTAAATCACACACACACACACACAGAATGTGAAACAGAGATGGAGAATAGAACCAATGGAGGATACTAAATCACACACACACAGAATGTGAAGCAGAGATGAAGAATAGAACCAATGGAGGATACTAAATCACACACACACACACAGAATGTGAAACAGCGATGGAGAATAGAACCAATGGAGGATACTAAATCACACACACACAGAATGTGAAGCAGAGATGAAGAATAGAACCAATGGAGGATACTAAATCACACACACACAGAATGTGAAGCAGAGATGAAGAATAGAACCAATGGAGGATACTAAATCACACACACACACACAGAATGTGAAACAGCGATGGAGAATAGATCCAATGGAGGATACTAAATCACACACACACACACACACAATGTGAAACAGAGATGGAGAATAGAACCAATGGAGGATACTAAATCACACACACACAGAATGTGAAGCAGAGATGAAGAATAGAACCAATGGAGGATACTAAATCACACACACACACACAGAATGTGAAACAGCGATGGAGAATAGAACCAATGGAGGATACTAAATCACACACACACACACACACAATGTGAAACAGCGATGGAGAATAGAACCAATGGAGGATACTAAATCACACACACACACACACACACACACAGAATGTGAAACAGCGATGGAGAATAGAACCAATGGAGAACACTCAGAACTCTTCACCATAAGATCCGGAGTACGACAAGGTTTGTTCCTCCCCCCCCCCCCCCCCCCCCGGTATGACACCACACTGATGTTGGACAACAGGATGCCTTCATCCGACATACAGGACTTCACGCTGGAGTTCACAGCCAGCGAACGCAAGCTAGCAGGCACCAATACTAAAGAACAAACACGTATCAATAGCCACTAAGAAAGCACTTTACAACACAATCTTCCTACCAATTCTATGCTACCAATGCCAAACCTGGACAATGACAGAAAAAGAAAAAAGAAAAAAACTCACAACAGAAATGAGATTCCTGGGAAGAATACTCAGTGTATCAAGAAGAGAGAAATCAGGACTAAAGTTGGATTTATAGCAGCGCTAGATTTTATCAGACAACAGCAGGTTAAATGGTTTGGTCATATAAATAGATTACCAACTAACAGTATACCTCAACAAGCAATGATCTACACAAACCAGATGGAAGCAGAGCCACGTAAACGATAATAAATAAATTTTTGCATATCCTTTACAGGACATCGCTGTCAACACCAGCATCTTTCAGCTGATTGTTGATCTCTTGGCAAGATTACGCACAATAGTTTGCCATTGCTTTCTGAGCGGCCGGCTCACATACCCCGTAAGTTACCGACGCGATTCGAACCACTGCTGATTCTCACAGTCGTCACGTTACTTACGAGAGTATACGAGATTACGGAGAGAAGTCGCTAACCTCTAGGCCAGGAAGCCGGCACGTAAACGATGCATAGAGGGAATTACAGAGAAGATATGAACCTCGATATATGAAGCCCATACACGGGTACTCTCCCGCTGTTTACGCTTCACCTCGACACCGCGAGGTACAAGAGGAACCGATGAGATGATGAAGAATATCGGAATGCCACAGAGAGGGAGTTGAAAGAGATAGCAAAACATAGAAGGCTTAGTGTGGGTCTGTACTCCAAAAAGCAATAAAGGGTAGAATAGAAGAAGTTCATTTCCAATCATGCAATTTTAATTTAGTTGTAAATAAAGCACCGCTAATGGCGCCTGTCTGTTGTTGCCTTTGACAGAAACCTGGTAATTTCAGGGCAATTTTATGAATAGAAAACATCGATACGAGGCGAAAACATTTCAATGCCATCCATGTAGGCCTCCGTGGAATAAATAAGTTTGGTAACCGCTGACTATAGTCAACAAGCCGTGCCCGACTTTAGAGGACGTGTAAGAATTTCAAGTTGTCGCAGGGGACTTAATTAGCAGCAGCGTAGTGGGTTATCTTCCCACCCACGCAGTCGGATCTAGGTTTCGTTGGTTTGTTGTTCTTCAGCTTTGAACTGAAGCTTAGCCAGCGTTCCCTATTACCAGTGTCCCTCGCCATTAGACGAACCCACTCCGACTTCTGAGATACTTGTAATTAACGCTTCCAAGTCAACGACGAGAGGTCAACATTTTGGCCCAAATGATCAGTGTAGGGGTTGAACCCGCTACATCGCCATCAGCACACCGGATGTTTAAAATCAAGTTTATCAATTCGGCCATGCCGACCTGCGGATCTAGGTTTAATGTCACAATTAAAGATATAAATGACTGGATTACAAACCAAAGTATGCGGTCTCAGAATGTCTGACTTCTCCTTCAGATTGAGCGTGTCTATGGCCAAGGGTTGGTCAACGCAGTGTCTCACTCCCGACATCCCGGGTTCCAGGCCAGCAGTGTGCCATTTGGGTGCAAATCCCTTTGTGTTGATTTCACAGTAGTATGGGTGTCGGTGGTTCAGAAAGCGTTAGGGGGCTGCGTGGTCTCGAGGTATGGTGTCCATCTCGAGTGCTGGAGGTCCCGGGTTCAAGCCCCGGTGAGGACTGGGATTTTTTTCGCATGGACTTCTAGTAATAAAATGTCCCCTGGTCTCTGGGTAGTGAGACCGGACGCCCGTGTGTATTGTTACGCACGTAAAAATTACATGGGCAGTTGGAAATAGAAAAATAGTAGTCTAACGGCGCTGCCCGGACAAAATTTCGAGTTAAAAATCTACCTAAAGTATTTAAGGATCATCGCCGGTGCTACAGAGTTCGTGCACTGAGATGAGTTTCTCCAGACTCAGGTTTGAGTTAGGAGAACGGAGCACTTATGGGTGATTATATTTCAAAGCTCCTGAATTCTTCACCCGGGAAGGTTAACCCGGTCAATAAATGCCCACAGAAGTCGGATGTGTCGACCTAAAGGCGCAATTATATCTGGGGGGGGGGGGGGGAACACACACACTCCAGATGAACGAAGAAGACGAGAACTCTTCAGGACTGCAACAAATTTAGATCCCCGCTGCACCACGGTCTCAATGACATGATGACCCATCTGCTCTCCTACACTATAAACAATATCCCAAAGTGCCCTGACCACATCCGCCCGATCGCGCACCAACATCCAGCTGTGCAGATCCAGCCAACCCTCCCACTCCCGCCCCTCATAAACCAGCATGTCCCGGGGGGGGGGGGGCATAACGGACATTCCTCATCCTTGAATTGAAGCCTGCCACTCCACACGAATGTTCCCACCCCTCTCAGCTTGCATTGTTAAGCCCGTTATAATCACATGTGTGTGCTGCCTGTCTTCCAGCTAGCGGAATACCCCAGCAACCGCCTCCATCTCCACCCTCAGATGTTTGAGAGAACTTCCCTTCAATCAGCAAGTTTATTAACAATCCAGGGATGGGTGTAACACCAGCCGAGTCCTCAATAGACTTGTATTTGGTACTTCTCAAGTTATAAGTACCCCTCTCCCCCCACCCCTTCCTCTGGAATACTTCGATGGAAAGGATTAAAGCCTTATTTCACTTCTGCCTGACTAATACAAACAAATGTTATTCATCATCATGATGTGCCACTCCAGTTTGTGCGGGAATCATGGTTGTCTATATCATACATTAACCAGTCTATTGTTTTGTTTCTCCTATAACAACAATCGGCACCATCAAGTGTGGCAGTTGTCATCAAGTTCCCGATTTGAATACATCATTAACAGCAAGATGGTTAAGCAGGATGCAGAAGAGCTGGTGCGTGTATACTGACCAGGTCAAACCTCCACGTAAGATACCCTACTCTGACACTAGAAGTCCTCTCTTCACCCCTACATGGTATATCCTGGGTAAGACCTCAGCTGAAAAACAAATCACCACTAGCCTCAATTCTTCAAGTTGTACGGTGAGCAACATACATCAACGAAGTTCTACAACAGCAGGAGAAATATAACAGCAGCAGCAGCACAACACAAACATGTACACAGAATAAGCATAAGAAAGAGTACTGTAAATATTAAATAACAACAGCATAATTGGTTTTAAAAATGTATTTCCGTGGGTCCCATAACAAACACCTCGTCATTGTCATAATACTGGTAGTTTGTTACGATAACAACACATAACGGTCATAACTTGCCGGAAACAGTGTTGTGCTCAAGGTTGAAAGATACAAATCTCTGTAGTTAACTTTATGTACACATGGTTCATAACATATAATACAAGCACGTTAAAAATCAACAGCAATACATGCAGGCCTTATTCAACTACCATGTACGCATATACCTTACATTATGAAAACTTAAAGACTCATCAATGGGCAGTTTCAAATTGTGTCCACATTCTGGTTGTCTCGTAGGTGTCTCAATTACATGATGGTTCAGTGATTTGAAATGCCAGTTTCCTGGCTTCTGTTTGTCAAGGAAATATCACTTTACTAACAAAGTCAATATGAACTTTGTTAAAGTCAAGAAGAACTTTACTAATAATGACACATGCAAATGAAAACAACCAATTCCATGACATTAAAAATGTCATAACTCGACATTTGATGATGTCATATAACAGAGGTGCATGACTGTTAGTAAATGAGAACAAACACAGAAAAAAAGCTGCATTTCAGAAAATGAAGTCTCTTGCGCAATAAGTATACTGAATGTAAGAAAAAGTACTGAAATGTTATATAGAACCTGTTTTGCTGTTGTGAATCACTGAACATGGTTGAAAAAAATTAGGTAGGGCTTAGAAGCAACTCAGATGTGGTTTCTGAGATGAATGTGGATACTTTGGACTTCCAGAGTAACTAACAAGTATTGCATGGAAGAGGCTAATGAAATTACAACATTACAACGGGCCGTGTCAGCTAGTATATATATATATATATATATATATATATATATATATATAATATATATATATATATATATATATATATATATATATATATATATATAAGAAAGAGACATTCTGTAGTCATGTGATGAGAAGAAAGAAATTGGAGAGCATTGTGACAACTGGAAAGATCAGTGGGTAAAGAATGAATGGATTAACTTTATTTTAAAAGGGTCACAAACTGGGCATCATTCCATCGAATCATCTTGCGCACACATCAGTTATGCATGCTGCAAGAAAAGAAGCAGAAGGAAATGATCCTAGAAGGACTGAGACAATGGCATGGGTGAATATCACCAGCACAGTTCACTCATGACACAGAGATCTGTGGAGAGACATGAACGACAATACCCTTTGGCACGGCAGGAAAGCTGACAAATTCCAGTTTTTTGTTGTTGGTTGGTCCACTATTTGTACAGCTTTACACATGCCCTACATCCAGTCATGTTCAACCCATGTCCTGCCTCCATTGACCGTTCAACCCCTGTCATGCCTCCAGTGACGTTCAATCCATGTCGTGCCTGCACTCCGCTAAGCTATCTAAAATTATTGATCAGTATAGTATCATTTTCTACAGTACAAATGATTCTGGCTTCAAGAACCACCTGTCAGTGACAAAGGTTGTATCCATTGTGGTGATGCAGATCACTTTCTTTGAAATGTGACTATAATGTGTATGTTCATTCATATATTCAGTCATACAAATGTACAGCAAGAGACTATTTTTTCTTTGCAAGATTTAAGTAAATGTTTTCATGCATTCCTTTCTCTAACTTAAAATGCATACAAGTTGTAGATGATTGTTTTGGCAAATTAAGTCAGTCTCTCTCACACACACACACACACACTCTCACTCACAGTCTCACACCCATATCTTGGGGCTGCCAAGTCTTATCAGAAAAGGAACACACACACAAAAATACAAAAACCAGAGGACCTGTGTGCTCACTGAAGATCCCCTGGCTGTCCACATTGGGGCTTCTGCGTAAGTTGTGGCTTGGCGATAGCACATCTAGCCAAATCTGGGTTAAGTGTCCACTGGTGGTAACCACAGCTACATAGAAACAGCGAAGTGTGTTGAGAGGTTTAAGTCCTAGTCTGCCCACTGAGTGTACCTCATGAGGTGGTTAATCATTATCAGGAACCTATGGCACAACACCAGCTCACACAGTAACATTTCTGACAGCATGAATCATCTTGTGATAACTTATGGATACCAGTCATGGAATATCATGGACCTAGAAAAGAAATACTGACATTTTACAAGATCTGAACATCAAAGAAAACATGCTCATAAATAACTGAACTACTTCCGCCACATTAAACATGCCAGAGGTTTGTAAAAAAAACAGTGAAGGAAGGCATGGCTCTTGGGAAAAGAAAGGAGTGTAGTATAAGGCAGGAGAAAAAACAACAGACCAACACCCTGGGCATGAGGGTGGATAAGGCAGGAGAAAAGACAACAGACCAACAACTGGGGCATGAGGGTGTATAAGGCAGGAGAAAAGGCAACAGACCGGGCATGAGGGTGTATAAGGCAGGAGAAAAGGCAACAGACCGGGCATGAGGGTGTATAAGGCAGGAGAAAAGGCAACAGACCGGGCATGAGGGTGGATAAGGCAGGAGAAAAGACAACAGACCAACAACTGGGGCATGAGGGTGGATAAGGCAGGAGAAAAGACAACAGACCAACAACTGGGGCATGAGGGTGGATAAGGCAGGAGAAAAGGCAACAGACCAACAACTGGGGCATGAGGGTGTATAAGGCAGGAGAAAAGGCAACAGACCGGGCATGAGGGTGTATAAGGCAGGAGAAAAGGCAACAGACCGGGCATGAGGGTGTATAAGGCAGGAGAAAAGGCAAAATACCGGGCTTGAGGGTGTATAAGGCAGGAGAAAAGGCAACAGACCAACACCTGGGGCATGAGGGTGGATAAGGCAGGAGAAAAGGCAACAGACCGGGCATGAGGGTGTATAAGGCAGGAGAAAAGGCAACAGACCGGGCATGAGGGTGTATAAGGCAGGAGAAAAGGCAAAATACCGGGCTTGAGGGTGTATAAGGCAGGAGAAAAGGCAACAGACCGGGCATGAGGGTGTATAAGGCAGGAGAAAAGGCAAAATACCGGGCTTGAGGGTGTATAAGGCAGGAGAAAAGACAACAGACCAACATCCTGGCCATGAGAGTGGATAAGGCAGGAGAAAAGACAACAAAAAATCTTTTCAGCGTGCCGCAATAAGAGCGATGATCAATAAATGACCTAATTTATGATGATGACACTGTAGGGCAACTGCTTTTGAAAGTGTTCTATATTCCTCAGTCCAGACATTCATAAAGGGAGACTAGACACAAAGAGATGAAATGTTAAAAGCAGACTGCACACACTGGAGATAAATTGATATGGGATACTACACACACAGATAAAATGTTACCGGTGACTAGACTCATGAGAGATAAAAATATTAAGGAAAACTAGACATATAGGAGATAAAAAATGCAACTAAATGTATAGCAGACAAAAAATTTTAAGGGGGTCCGGGCCCATAGGTGATAAAAATGTAAAGAAAGACTAGACAAACAGAGGGAGACTAACTGAGGGAGATAACATGCAGGGGGAGACTACTAACAGTTTTTGTATGTCTACAGTTTGTTGCCCTTGGTTTGGTTAATCAAATAAAAAATGAGACCATGTCATCAACTCGTCTGGTCAGCATGGCCGAATGAATAAAAGAGCTCGTTCTTAGACATCTGGTGTGCTGATGCCGAGGTGGCGGGTTTAACCTGTACACCAGTTGAACTTAAACTGTTGACTCCTCATTATTGACTCAAGAGCGTAAATTACAGGTACCTCTGAAGTCGGAGTGGGTTCGCATGATGGTGAGGGACACTGGTAATAAGGAAAGCTAATCCACATGCAAAATTAAGTCCAATGCACTAGAAGTAACAGCATGTGTATGGACTACGCTTGAGTTGAAAGCCAGAGAAGGCCCCAAAAACAATGTTAAGGGAGACTAGACATACAGGAGACACAAATGTTCAGGATCACTAGACATATAGATGATTTTTGTTAAGGGAGACCAGACACAGGAGATAGAAATGTACTAGACACACAGAAGATAAAACTGTTAAGGAAGACTAAACATATAGAAGATTTATTTTTAACTGTTGCCTCATGTATTTTCTTGCCCAATGTGTGTCTAAATTTGTGTGGCTTCTTAGATAGTGGTTAACCCCAGCCTCATCATCTAGACACCATGCCGTACATTACTGTCGTTCTATGATCCTGCCATGTTCTATGTAGCCGAAATATTTCACTTTCTGAGACATCGTGGTGTTTATGAACCAGTGTTCTTGGATCTCGTAGATTGTCATTATTTTTCATCTTCTGGATTCCCAGTACTCTGAGAACTAATTAATCTGCAGGGACATTGTTGATATATTTCTCTTCTAATTCTGCATCCTTGCCAGCTGTCCTCCACTTTATGCTTCCACTGAATCAACTTACTCTTCAGAGATAGTATAAATAAAGAAGTTACTGTACATAAACTAAAGCCTCAATTAATTAAGTTTTCGGAAGGAACCTCTGTTATTAATGAAAACATCAGTTTTAACAGGAAGGAGCCTCTGACGTGCACCAAAACATCAAGTTTTAACAGGAATAAACCTTGAATCAAGACAAGTTTTAACAGGAAGGAACCTCTAACATTCATCAGAACATCAGTTTTAACAGTAAAGAACCTCTGACATTCATCAAAACATAAGTTTTAACAGGAAGGAACATATGACAGGCATAACAAATATCAAGTATCAACAGGAATGACCTTTGACTTTCATCAACAAGATAGCCTTTAAGTGGTGTATGCAAATGGATCACTGACAGCTTGCATCAGACTGGTCCTCCAGGCCTCATAAAAGTACCAAATGTGCTGGGGAGGATGTACCGGGCTGCTCCAACTGGTTGTGCCTGCTGGGGTATGCTGGTCTGCGACTGCCGCTGTATCAAAGGCAACATTGACGTGTTCTGGAGGAGGTGTACAGGGGAAGCAACTGCATTCTGGTTATGAGATGTCATCATTGAGGGCACCAAGAGCGGGACTGGCGATGGGTTAGCTCCCATAACTTGAACCTGGAAGCATTTAATGTTTCATACGCATGATTTAAAAGAAAAAAAAAACACGTAAATTTCTGCATGATAAATATCTGAATGCAGTTGTTCATTCATTCATCATGTGCCATGCCGATAAGCATGGGCAGTCATGTTTCGTCATCTAAAACGATCACCAGAGTCGTGGATCAGCACTGCGTTCTTGTTTTGACCATACCACTGGCCATGTCATCCAGGTATTTACTCCGCCTTGTTCTTTTCCCCTCAATCTTGCCAGTTGTCACCAAGTTCTCTAGTTTATTTCTCATCATAACGTATCCAAAAGCTGTTATGCAGTTTTTAAATTATTTCTTACCTAGAGGGTGCAGATGATTAAAAAGAAAGAAAAACACTGCCTGACAGGACATGGATTGCAAGCATGTCATTGATTGTCTGCTCAGGGCAAACAGGTGTGTGGGGAACTGACCAGCTGACAGACTAGCTGCCGCTGCTCTTGGTGGACAATTACTTTATGATAACAGTGATGTGGTGAAGGCTTCCTGGAATCAAGTACAGAGTTCAGCTGAACAGACGGAGTGTCCACATCTGGACAGACTGGCTCAGAAGGGTGTGACTAGAGGGCCTGAATACTATTCAAAGCATTGGGGCAAAAACAGGCAGAGTTTTAATTACACTGCTACTGGAATACTCAACATGGCAACTTTTTGGTGGCTTTTGAAAAGTGGGAATGTCCCTAGTGCAGTGATGATGATTCTTAAATTCAAAATTCACATAAAAAAAAAAAAATCCCCACTAGCTTCAAGATGACAAAAACTGCTTCTCACTTGATAGAATGAAATAATTTCTTTGCTGGATAAAAATAACAGACCATTTCTTCTACTTCCTTGTTCACTGTTTCTCTTCGTCGTCTTGTTCATTGTTGCTCTTATAATGTCTACACAAAAATCTGGTTGTCTGCTTGTATCTTGCTGTATCAGTGAACTCGCTGCGGCCCTCAGTGAGCTGCGTGTGTATTTTTATGGGCAAATGTTCAGTCCGTAATTGCAAAACAAAAAAACATGACTGTTTTAAAGGGCATATTCATGTGTCTGTTCTGGCAGTCCACATGTACACAATGGTTGACAAGACCAATTTCAGTCTGTAGGTGACTGCTCAGTCTGTTGTGTCCTCTTCTGATAATGAATAGGACTATCAGTTGTGCTGGATCAAGGCAGTAATACTTGTGTTGTAGTTGGTTGAGTTTTCAACAAACTAGATAAGGGTCTTCTTTTCACATAAGCTGACCGATTGGTCTATTTGGTCTCATTGGGATCCTTTAACTAAAGTATCTGCTCCTTCATGTCCGGATGTACCTCAGAAGTTGGAGTAGGTGATCAGTCCAGTGCACTTGATGTAGTAGCACACATATGGACTACGCTTGAGTTTAAATTGAGCTAATTATGCAGCACAGGCAATGAATGTTTAAGATTGAATTGAATGTTGCAGGTTGAATGTATTGAATGTTTAAGATGTGTTTGCATCACGAGTTTGACAAAACAAATACACATCTGAGCCAAACTACTGGGGGGGGGGGGGGGGGGGGGTGGTGTGGGGGGTGGTGGTGTGCGTGTAGAGGTACTAGAAAGAGTTTGACAAAACAAATACACATCTGAGCCAAACTACTGGGGGGGGGGGTGGTGTGGGGGGTGGTGGTGTGTGTGTAGAGGTACTAGAAAGAGTTTGACAAAACAAATACACATCTGAGCCAAACTACTGGGGGGGGGGGGTGTGGTGTGGGGGGTGGTGGTGTGTGTGTAGAGGTACTAGAAAGAGTTTGACAAAACAAATACACATCTGAGCCAAACTACTGGGGGGGGGGGGGGTGTGGTGTGGGGGGTGGTGGTGTGTGTGTAGAGGTACTAGAAAGAGTTTGACAAAACAAATACACATCTGAGCCAAACTACTGGGGGGGGGGGGGGTGTGGTGTGGGGGGTGGTGGTGTGTGTGTAGAGGTACTAGAAAGAGTTTGACAAAACAAATACACATCTGAGCCAAACTACTGGGGGGGGGGGTGTGGTGTGGGGGGTGGTGGTGTGTGTGTAGAGGTACTAGAAAGAGTTTGACAAAACAAATACACATCTGAGCCAAACTACTGGGGGGGGGGGGGGGTGGTGGTGTGTGTGTAGAGGTACTAGAAAGAGTTTGACAAAACAAATACACATCTGAGCCAAACTACTGGGGGGGGGGGGGTGTGGTGTGGGGGGTGGTGGTGTGTGTGTAGAGGTACTAGAAAGAGTGACAAAACAAATACACATCTGAGCCAAACTACTGGGGGGGGGGGGTGGTGTGGTGTGGGGGGGGGGTGGTGGTGTGTGTGTAGAGGTACTAGAAAGAGTTTGACAAAACAAATACACATCTGAGCCAAACTACTG
This sequence comes from Cepaea hortensis, assembly GCA_963921405.1. Lineage (NCBI taxonomy): Eukaryota > Metazoa > Mollusca > Gastropoda > Stylommatophora > Helicidae > Cepaea > Cepaea hortensis. The sequence goes on from OY992895.1 coordinate 27,099,521, forward strand.
GGGGGGGGGTGTGGTGTGGGGGGTGGTGGTGGTGTGTGTAGAGGTACTAGAAAGAGTTTGACAAAACAAATACACATCTGAGCTTAACTATTGGGTGGGGGGGGGGGGTGTGTGGGGGGTGGTGGTGTGTGTGTAGAGGTACTAGAAAGAGTTTGACAAAACAAATACACATCTGAGCCAAACTACTGGGGTGGGGGTGGGGGTGGTGGTGTGTGTGTAGAGGTACTAGAAAGAGTGACAAAACAAATACACATCTGAGCCAAACTACTGGGGGGGGGGGGGGTGTGTGGTGTGGGGGGTGGTGGTGTGTGTGTAGAGGTACTAGAAAGAGTTTGACAAAACAAATACACATCTGAGCCAAACTACTGGGGGGGGGGGTGTGGTGTGGGGGTGGTGGTGTGTGTGTAGAGGTACTAGAAAGAGTTTGACAAAACAAATACACATCTGAGCCAAACTACTGGGGGGGGGGGGGGTGTGTGGTGTGGGGGGTGGTGGTGTGTGTGTAGAGGTACTAGAAAAAGTTTGACAAAACAAATACACATCTGAGCTAACCTGCTGGGGTAAAGTTCCTGTTGTTCCTTGCTGTTGTAGATACTGTATCTGAAATTGGGGTGGTCCGATGGAGAGGGTGCTTATTGATGCTGACGTCTGAGGACAGAACAGGCAAATAATACATTACCTCAAATACAAAAGAAAAGTGATGCTAACCATGGACAGAAAAGGCAAAAGGATATATAACCCCAGACAGAAAAGTCAAATCATACACACCCCCAGATAGAAAAGTCAAATCATACACACCCCTATATAGAACTGTTACAAAGCAAAACATGTCTACTTAGAATTGATATCCCTTCTGACATATTTTTCAACTATTTGTTTGCATAGTTCCTTAAGTTTTGTATCTTCATTTGTACATAACTTTGTACAACTCAATAAACCCAAGGTTGGTTTGCCTTCTCAGTCTTGCATTTTAATGTTTACATCAATTTGTTCCACTCAATATAAAAGACATGGCAACTGAAGAAGTGTCTACGTCTTCTTTCTAACCTTCTCAGAATTCGAGATTCTAAGAAGCAAACAATATAGCATACTGTATGTCAGTTGACCTCACATTTCTCAGAATTCAAGATTCTAAGAAGCAAACAATATAGCATACTGTATGTCAGTAGACCTCACATTCTAATTTATTGTGCTACCCCTTTCACTTCTATACACTTATGATGCTTCCATCTTTAAGATTACCTGCCCTTAGAAGTATGACCTGTTACCTCCCTTCCTCACACTTCCCACAATCACTGCTACTTCAATGCCCACAGATTTTCTATAAATCCATGAATGATTTGGTCATCCCTAAGTGTCTCATAAAAGCGCAACTATCTCAGCTACACAAACTATTCTCCTGGTATTCTAGTGTCTAACAAAATGTAATACTCAACGTAACAAATACTCAACGTAACAAAATGTAATACTCAACTAAGAAAATTTAACACAAATCACGTTAATATTATGGATTATGTTATATGGATTAGAAACGAGGAGAACAACATGATTACTAATAAACTAAAAACATTCATTATTTGTTGCCTGTACAGAATAGAAGGACTAACATGGTATGACAGAGTCACCAATGTGGAGCTCATGGACAGAACTAAACAAATGTCAGTGAAGTGAACCATCGGGTGAGAAAATGATGCTGGTGCTGGACAGGACATTCATTGAGAATACCGGAGAACAGCATAAGTAGAAAGTCTTTTGCCTGGAACACACATTCATTGATTCATTCATTGATTCATTCAGTAGCATGTCCTTTGCAGAACCTCGCTCCCATAACAACCTTCCAGAAAACTTCTCGATCACAAGCAAGATGTCCTGCGGTCGATACACCCATCTGGAGATCATCCGCCACATCCTGCACCCATCTTCTATTTGGCCTTCCCCTTCCTCTCTTCCTAGGCATATACCCCTCCATTATTGTTCTCTCCAAACTTTCGTGATGTTTCAAGTGACCAAAAAAAAAACATGCACACAGGGCAAACAAAATAAAGGAAGACCTAAAAACACAGAGAAGAGACTAGGTACTTTCTTTCTGATCTGCCGTACTTTACCGGAGATTATTTTCCGTTAACTTTCGTTTTTTTTGGTTTTGGTGTCTCCATTTAAAGGATATATAGAGTACTCGTTATGTTAAATTCCCCGATTATTTCAAGTTCGTGTTAAAAAAGGGACCAATTACTTTATATAGTTTTTCCCTCCTCAGTTTACGTGTGTAAATCTCGTGTTTCTGAAATTCGTTTCTCACACAGAGATACAGAGTGACCTTTTCAGACGTAAGTAGACCCACAAATCACGTTTTATGTAGATGTATTTGTTTGTTCTAGTATGTTTTATTAGATGTATCATCTATTTTTATTAAAGTCGGGAGGATCATCCCAAACAAAAATTATGAAAATTGCATGCTCTGATGTGATATTTCAATGGCCGGAAATAGCCGTTTCCTTGTCAGCGGTGACTATTTAATATTGTTATGGAATATTCACAGCGATGTGCATGCCAATGAATGCATGATTGCATTCAACGTCAAATTGAGCATTTGTGTATAAATTTTCATCACTCTGCGTGGGCGGGATCATTGATAATTTTTAATCTTTCCAACGGAATATCTTTTGTCAAAATGCATCTATCTACGGCAATCTACGCTGGCTGGCAAGTCTCGCCACGTGCAGTCTGTGTGCAGTCTGACGTCATCATGGCATGGCGTGATGTATACATCTGAGTGTCCATGTGTATATATATATATATATAAAATGGCAGAGTTATAGGCCCTTGTGTTAGTCAGCGGCAGTGTGAATCTCCTTGACGACAGTGCAACCAACAGTTGTGTGAGTGTGTAGGTAGGGTCACAAAAAGTGGAAAGGTCAAAACCATTTTCTTTATATCTTCCTTGTAAATTATAAACTTACACACAATCATTAATATCTCGGCTTAAAATTGACCCACAGACTCGAATAGGGTATCGTTGGATTTGTTTTTTCAAGAGCTATCCAACAATGCAGGTTATATAATTAAAAAGCAATTTAGAAAAAGTTACTAAAGTGGCTAGAAGAGACAGACAGGCATATTATGGTGAGGACATGAACAGAACTGCACGAAATAGCAAAAGACTTGGAGTGAGTTGGTTGAGAGTCCCTTAAAGTCGCTTATAGTCAACAGGGTCGACTTCATTGCACCAGGTTTTATCCCATTTGGCTAAGTCTCTTTCCGCAGCGAACAGTTGAAAGCGTCGCACAAAGCATGAACTCTGTGGCTCCAGCAACGACCCCCAGGAGTCTTTAAAAAAATGCACTCGTGAACTGAAGGACGCAGCCTGGAATCAAACCCACAACCTTTGGAGCCCGAGTTAGACAGGTTGAGAGTCCCTGCTCCAATGGAGTTTGGTGGGTGAAAGAAGAATAATACCTAGAAACAACTATAACTTTTCCGCAATCAAGAATCAGGACATCTGAAAATATTCACACATATGTATGTATGTTAGGGTATATATGTTAGGTCAATTTCAACCATATTTTTTTGTTGTTGCGTATCCCTTACGGGACATTGCAGTCAACACCAGCATTTTCCAGCTGCTGTTGATGTACTAGGCAAGTGTTACGTTCAGTAGTTTGCCATTGCATACATACACAATATTAATACTCTTGAAAATAGTGACTAAAATCAATCATCATCATCATCATGTGCCATGCCAATAAGTGTGGGCGGTCTTGGTTAAATAAATACCAAATTATTATTTTTATTTAAAATAAAGAATGAACAGAACAATTCAAGCTGTTTTCTTCTCTTTGGCATAACTGCACAATATCTGTCATTCTGATTTTCCAAACTTTTGTGAACGTGCATGTTTCTGTTGACATCCATTTTCACTAACTGTTGTTTGCCTGATTCTTAATATCAAAACATTTCATCAAATCGTAAAAACGTTTCATATATTATAACACCACATTTCCTTGTGAGTCAGCTGATACTCAATTTCAATGACACTTTCACCCAAGCATGTTCAAATGTGAATCCCAGCACATTCAAATGTGAAACCAAGCACGTTCAAATGTGAATCCAATGGCATCTAACAGTTGTCAGTATATGAACTTTCGGTTTATAAAATTACATTAACTAGGTATGATGCACTTCCCTCAACAGAACAAGTATTCTGAAATAATGAACAAATATTCTAGAATAGAATTCCTGTGACAAGAACATATAAACCTTATGTAAACAACCACATCTGTACACAGCATTCTTGCAGCATGTGATGCCAATTTACTAATTTACTGGTCCTGTGTTAACATCCCAATCGAGGCGAGAGTTTTAGAAAAATGTCCTGGGAAGTAAGCTGGCTGGCATGATAATGACTTCTGCACCCATTGCGTGCTGATTGGTTAAACAAATATGAGGATAACACCATACGCCCAATAGGCATGGAGAATGGTACTCTCCCAGCTGATTACAATATGTGAAATAGCTGATATAACTGTTGACATGATCACTATACAAGTAGCATTTTGTTATTTTACAGTCAGGGAGAAAACAAAATGTTCCTTTTTCTGCAAGCTGATTTACTAACACAGGACCAAATGTTTGGTTTCATATCCCTAGTAGCGAGGTCAGCATGGTCGAATGGATAAGAAAGCCCGTTCTCAAATATCTGGTGTGCTGATGCCAACGTAGCGGGTTTAACCCGTACACCGGTCCTTGACTTAAGGAAGTAAATTACAAGTACATTAGAAGTCGCAGTGGGTTTGTCTGATGGCAATGGGCGCTGGTAACGGGGAAAGCTAATTCACATGCAAAAATCAGTCCAATGCTATGTGAAGTAGTGTGTATAGACTACACTGGAGTTCAAATTGAGTGAGCGCCAAAAAAAATCCAAGTTGTGTATCATGGCCACTGGAGGGTCCCAACTAGGGATATCTACAGCTAAGGGCAGATGACTTGGTGCGCAGGCCAAAGAACTCACTATACAATGCATTGTAATGGACTCACTCCAACAGCAGCAGTCAGTCTTATGGAGCTTTATTAAGATGATAACAACACATGGAAGGACAACTCGATCACTGAATGGCGCAGCTGCAAGTTGAACATTCACTTTCTTAAATGTGTCATACAACACAAGTTGTGTAAAGGCAAATCAGGTACTGGGACAACTATCCTAAGGAAAGATATCTATAAACACCAAAGTAAATCTCATAAGAACTATTTTTTGACCAACATTATGCTACCAATTCAAACATGGATGTGAAGTGAAATTAATAAGCACAAAATCATAACAGAGATGAGATACCTTAGAAGATCTGCAAGAGTAACTGTGAGAGATAGAATTAGGAATAAGGATCCAGTCAGGAATATGCACTACTTACAAGCTCAAACAAGAGCAAAATGAGTCTAGTGCTTTGAATGTGACGTGGACAAGGGCCTTTTGTTTCGTACCGGAATACGATCAGCGTTGCCAGTAGTGGGTTGTGCCCAATCTTTAAACCTCAAATTCCGAAACAACCAAATAAATCAACTTCATTAAAGAACAACAGATTAAATTATTTGGCCGCCTCACAAGAATACCCTGGTACCATCTGCCAGAAAGAGCCACGTTGAAGAAATATAATGGATACAGAGCAAGGGAAAAACCATGTAACAGATGGCGTGATGGTATCAAGAACAACCTTAGAGAAATGAATACCAACTTATAAAGAGCAATAGACACAGTGCATAAAGATCTTCACTGAGCTAAATGGAGGAAGAGAAGAAGAGGAGCAAGAAGTCATACAGACTATGACCTGCCAACCATAGTGGAAGTAAACAAAGCCATCCAGCAACTCTTCAGCGGCAAGGCACCTGGTCCGGACTCCATCCCGGCAGAGATATACAAGGCAGGTGGGCCGGTCCTAACAGAGCAGCTTCACCAAGTCTTTACAAACATATGGGTGAACGAGACCATGCCACAAGATTTCAAGGAGGCGTCAATAGTCCACCTTTGTAAACATTGTAAACTACTGAGCTGGACTACGTGGAAATAAATGTCAGCAACAATCTCCTGCAGGATCCACAGCAGCCCTGAATCTAGGGTTGCTCTCATCATGTAGCAAGTCCTATGCAGAATGTCCCTCTCTCACAGCTCTCTTGGTCCCTCTCTCACAGCCCTCTTGGTCCCTCTCTCACAGCCCTCTTGGTCCCTCTCTCACAGCCCTCTTGGTCCCTCTCTCACAGCCCTCTCGGTCCCTCTCTCACAGCCCTCTTGGTCCCTCTCTCACAGCCCTCTTGGTCCCTCTCTCACAGCCCTCTTGGTCCCTCTCTCACAGCCCTCTTGGTCCCTCTCTCACAGCCCTCTCGGTCCCTCTCTCACAGCCCTCTCGGTCCCTCTCTCACAGCCCTCTTGGTCCCTCTCTCACAGCCCTCTTGGTCCCTCTCTCACAGCCCTCTTGGTCCCTCTCTCACAGCCCTCTCGGTCCCTCTCTCACAGCCCTCTTGGTCCCTCTCTCACAGCCCTCTCGGACTCTTGTCACCTCTCCTGCCTCATGCCCAAGGCATTTGCAATGCTCTGTGTTCATCTTCAGCAGCCACGTTAGTATAATCACAGGAGGTTACGCTGGTAATGTCATGGTCGGATGAGGGTGTGGCAAATGTGTTCATCACCTGCTAAGTGAGGGGAAGACTGGCCACCCAATCCTCCATGCACTCAGGTCCACAAAATATGATGGTCCCACGCATCATAGACCCATTGATGGTCCCACGCATCATAGACCCATTGATGGTCCCAGGCATCATAGACCCATTGATGGTCCCATGCATCATAGACCCATTGATGGTCCCATGCATCATAGACCCATTGATGGTCCCATGCATCATAGACCCATTGATGGTCCCACGCATCATAGACCCACTGATGGTCCCACGCATCATAGACCCATTGATGGCCCCACGCATCATAGACCCATTGATGGCCCCACGCATCATAGACCCATTGATGGTCCCATGCATCATAGACCCATTGATGGTCCCACGCATCATAGACCCATTGATGGTCCCATGCATCATAGACTCATTAAGATTCATGCTTCAGGGCTTTTTTTTCCTTAAAATGTATTAGTTAGTCAGTCACGGTTCCAACTTCATGGCAACAGGTCATCCCCATTATGCTCCATTCCTGTGCCAGTGAATATCACACAAAATGCTCCTCACTGCCCCATGTGAAAAGTGGAACAGACAGGAGTCTTGACAAACCAACAGCCAGGTATACAGGTATACAATGCATAGTGCCAATGCCAGAATGCCAACACAAAAGCCCGCCACAAAAATACAGTTCATCGTCGAAGGAAGCAGCAGTCACTAGAAAACCAGCAGCCACACATTACTGCATAAGGCAAACCCAGTTAGTTCAGCAACCAGCAGGCTGCCATTTTTGTGCCAGTTGACCCCTGCATCTGTTTTCAGGAACCAAACTGTCATCACTGTTCTTTCCAGGCCACTGTGACACATCATATAGCCAAATTATTTCAGTTTCAGAGATATGATATTGCTTACGAGTCAGTTTTATTTTCTGTTCGGATCTTGAAGAATCTCAGTAACATGCACAACTGATGAACGAAAGATGAGTAATAGGAAGGACCAAATGTAAAACGGTCTTGTGTGTCCAATTTGTGACTCCTTGAAAAAAAAAGTTTGTTCGTTTGTTCAGTATTTTATTTTTTCTTGGTCCATGATATTCTAAGAACTTTTCTGCAACATTTAAGCTGAAGCTTGGGCTATCGTATTTTACCTTAATTACAGCAGTGAGTTGATTTCACAAGTCCTGTGATCACACGTTCCCAACTCTGCACATGAAATACCTATCTTAACTATGCATTCAATCGGGACATTTGACATTATTCAATGTTCACACACACTCTCTACATACAACCTGATCCCTGACTATACTATCAAAGACAACAAACAACTAAAACCTATCTACATATGAGATTGATGATACTCACTGGCTGCGAGGAGACCAGGCTGTACATTTTCTTGGCCTGAAATAAAATAATAGGTAACACAGTTATGCTGGTGACATATTGTGAGAACAGCAAATGGTACAAATACACTTTAGGGGGTGGAATAACCTAGAAATTTTACTCCCTCCTTGAACTCATAATGACTTTGCATGATTCAATATGTGGACAGTTTAGACTTTTACAAAATAAAAAGAGAATGTTATACTCCCTCCTCCCATCCTGGGATGGCAGACCACATGTTTAGTCTCCTTGGATAACAGCACAAAATGCGAAGGTGGCGTGTATTTGTTGAATGCATTAAAAACAACTCTCAGTACTTGGAAACAGAAGATAAAACAGGCCAAAAAGGCAGCTGTAAAAGATGAAATTCAAACAGAAAACATACCACAAAAAGAATGTACGAGGGCGAGTCAATAAGTAAGTCACACAGTTCTGTGGGATGGAAGGTAAATGTAGTTGGTGTTTTCCACAGGTGTCAGGTGTCAGCAATATCAAACTTTATATTCGTCAGGTGTCATTAGGTGACAGCAATATCAAACTTTATATTCGTCAGGTGGCACTAGGTGTCTCATGCGCATGCGCAGCGCATAAACAAAATGATGACTGTACTTACGGAGTGTACAACCAAAGAGCAATGCATGTGTGCGTTTTTTTGTGGGGAAAAAGGACTGCCTGCTTCCTGTTTATGATGACAAATGTTTGTCCCGTAAAGTGGTGCATAGCTGGTTAGAAAAATTTTCTCAAGGACGCTCTAAAATTGTTGATGAAACCCGATCTGGTCGTTCTATTGAGATTGCAACAGAAGCACCCGTGCAGCGGGTGGAGGAGATGATTAGAAGTGACAGGCGAGTAACGATAGACTGTAGCATCTGCAATAGTGTGCTCTCATGGTTCAGCATACAGCATAATGCATGATCGATTGAAATGTAAGAAAGTGTGCATAAGGTGGGTACCCAGACAATTGAAGGAGGAACACAAAATGAACCGATTTGGCTTGTCCTTGCATCTCTCTGTCAATACCAAGATGAAGGAGAAGACATACTGAACAGGATTGTTACTGGGGACAAATCATGGGTGCATCACTACCAGCCTGAATCAAAGCATGTTTCAATGCAATGGAAACATCCTTCTTCGCCTTGCGTCCAAAAATTCAAGGTTACTCTATCAGCAGGGAAGGTTATGCTAACAGTGTTCTGGATTTGTAAAGGAGTGCTTTTAACCAATTTCAAGAAGAAAGGTGACAATCTGAATTCTGAATCGTACTGTGAAGTTCTATCGATGCTTCATGATGCAATTCGAAGGAAACGTCCAGGACTGCTGACTAGAGGAATGTTACTTCTTCATGACAATGCCAGACCACATACGGCTCGACTAACTCAGGAGAAAATTAACCAACTAAGGTGGTAAGTTCTGGAACATCCACCTTACAGCTCGTTTCAAGTTATCATCATATTTAGTTATTTTCTAAAGCCATCTGTGACTTACTTATTGACTTCCCCTCATCGCATGTGAGATTCTGGTTAACACCACCAAAGTGGAGCTCATGGAGAGAACTACACAAATAACAGTGAACCACAGGTCAGCAGGGCCAAATAGATAAGAGCACTCATTCTTAAACTGTCAGTGTCCTGATGCCAAGGAACAGGTTCAAACCCTATACCGTTCAGCTGGATTAAAATATCTCATCCTTGACACATGTGCATAAATAACAAGTCTCTCAGAAGTCAGAGTGGGTTCGCCTGATGGTAGGGGACACTGATAATAAGGAAAGCTAACCCACAAGCAAAAATCAGTCCGGTGCACTAGTAGTAGTAGCACGTGTATGGACTATGCTTGAGTTCAAAGCGAGTGAACACAAACACAAAATAAAAACAGCGAACCAAGAGGTGAGGAAAAGATGCTGGCAATGGATAGGGCAGTGGTTCTCAACCTTTTTTGGCCTGTGCCCCCCTCCACCATATTTTCAGAACCCCCCCCCCCCCCCCCCCTTTCGTATTTCCTACCTAAAAATGTGACCCGTGCCCCCCTTCGCGATATTTTCAGAACGTCATTCCCCTCTTTCGTATTTCCTACCTAAACATCCTGCCCCGTCCCTACACAGTATAAGTAATAATGGAAGCTAAATTTAATAGCACATACTAAAACAAGTCTAGACGTTCACATAAAATGTGATTTGTGGGTCTACTTACTTTATAAATTGAATTTTAGAAGGGTGAGACGTACAGAACCGTACAGTATGAAGGGAAAAACAATATCAAGTAATCGGTTCTTGTATTAACCCGATCTTGAAATAATCTTCATTCTTCTCTCTCCCCCCCCCCCCCCCCCCCCCCCACCTGGAAACCCTAAAATTCCCCACCGGTTGAGAACCACTGGGATAGGGCATACAGTGAGAGCTAGCATAACTGAAAAGGCCTGTTTTGGAATCCACAATGAAATAGAGCAAACCCAAAACACATGGTGAATAGAAGTAGAGATGGAAATGAGTAACATGGGGAGGGCATGCATGGAGCTGCATGGGATAGCTAGGGACAGGACAGCTGGGGGTGAGTTGACCTTTGTCCCAAAATGGGGAATAAAGGGTGAAATAAAAAGAATACTCTGGTATATACACGTTTATATGCTTGCCAGTGCTTTGAAGTTTGTACATTATGGTGAGACTCTTTGTGTGTGACCAATGGGAGGAAGCTGGAGCAAATATGGTGGCCTCAATGTATTGGTCACCCGGGACGGTAACCCGGCCAACAGGTTCAAATATCGCAGCTCTGCTGTAAACAGGCACAAAGCAATTACGTCTAAAACAACATTCCGGGCGAATGCAGCAGAAGAAGAAAATATTGATCAAGAAATGATGAGACTAGTATCTTATCCCTAGAATACCAAGTTTGCATAGAAGCATGATCCTTTACTTTTTGTTGTGAAATGTCAGAAAAATCAGACACACACTAAACAACAGGCAAGAAAGCAACCCATACCGAAGATTATAACCTATGTTGTACCTTTGTGATCGTAGAGTTGCACCTTTGTGATTGTAGAGTTGCAAGGAAATGAGAAAACTCAAAAAACTAATCCAAGAAAACAAAGAGAACAAACCTTGTTAATCTCTTCAGTAGCCTTCCACTGGGATGGTGACATAATGGACACAGTGGGTACCTTATGTGGTGCCTTGGAAGCTGTCATGGATGTCACTGTGGTGGTGGGATGGCTGCCGGGGGTTGTCGTCACTACAAAGATGCTGTTGGGGAGGCTGGGGGTGGTCAGGCTGATGTTGCTTCTGTTGGTGCCGGCGGTGGCATTGAGTGTTGAAATGATGGTAGGACTCTGGGACAGATGAAAACATGGTTGAAGATTACTGTTAAGCTGATTATAGAGGGAGGAGGGAAGAGTTTTATTACCTGACACTGTAACAGATTTACTACACCTAACTGAATATGATGGAAACGAAAAAGCTGTGTTGCCCAGACAGTGTAATAGATTCTGTCATAATATGATGAGTGGGAAAAAACCACTGCTCAGACAGTTTAGAAGATTATTCTATATCTAACTGATTATATTACACATAATTGATCATTGTAAGAGTGAAAAAATGTATTGTCCATTCAGTGAAAAAGATTATACTATATTTAACTATTGTAGTGAGGATGAAACAGCTGTATTGTCCAGATAGTGTAAAAGATTATACTATACATAAATGAATAGTAGGGTGGTGGTGGGGGTGGGGGGGGGGGGGGGGGGAGAGTGGTCTTGAGGTATGGTGTCCGCCTCAAGCGCTGAAGGTCCCGGGTTCAAGCTCCGGTAAGAGCCGGGTTTTTTTTCATGTGGACTTCTAGTAACAAAATTTTGTCTGGTCTCTGGGTAGTGAGATCGGATGCCTGTGTGTATTGTTGTGCACGCAAAAAATCCCTTGGCAGTTGGAAATCGAAAAAATAGTAGCCTAGCGGCGCTGCCCGGGCAAAATTTTGAGTTACAAATCTACCCAAAGTATTTCAGGATTCTCACCAGTGCTACAGAGTCCACGCATTGAGCTGAGATTCTCCGGACTCATGCTTAAGTTATAAGTAGTTACACCCATGTGCCGTGATGTTGATCCGTCGACTAAACTAAACTAAAACAATGAATATGGTGAGCGGGGAAAAAACTACCATCCAAATGGCAATATCCTGAGAAAGAGATGTTTAAGAAACAACTACATCTCACGGGAACTTCAGAATTAATGGTAACAGAGCTGAAGAGGCCTGTTATAAACAGATTACAGCAAAGTGACATAATTAGAAAACTTCAAAACCAGTCTTGGGGAAATTGTGAGTGGGTTGTGTGCATGTATGCGTACCAAACAAGTCCAATAAATGAAGGAATCAAACCACTGTTAAAAATGAACAAGCCATCTCACTGCCAAAATGTTAACCCTTTACAGGGTGGACCGGCCATTTCCGTCCGATACGTTAAACGGGCAGAACGTCTCAAACCGGCCGATACTATTATGCATTGTAAAAACACGATCTCTCGGCTTTCCGATACTTCCGACGGCTACTTTCGCTTTCGCCAAAAGCTTGACAACATGGCCGCCATTTGTAAAGCGCGTACTATGAATTTGAACCGACTTTTACGGACTTTTTTTTGATAGTTTTTGGCCGATTCTTCAAGTGATAGCCAAGATTTCGCTCTGTTCAATTTAAGTGACATTAAAGGGCACGAGGTTGACTATTAATCGGAGCTAGATATCAGTGCAAAGCGTTACTTTGCATTTAGCAGTCTGAGTCGGACTGTAAAGAAAGTGATTATAATTCTGAAAATGTTTGTAAATTGCCGTATAGATGACAGAAAATCACAAACATGCCGTATTTCGAAAATATTTGTGTTCAGATGGATTACCGAGAACAATCACGTGAGTAACATATTCTGCATGCTTTTCCCTTCATTGTGTTGTTTATTTAACTAAAATCGGTTGACTAACACCTTATTTGTGCTGTTTTTACTAACGCGACCCGAAATTTTACCGAACCTGAAAAAATCTTGCCCGTTCAGGGCTACAAAACGGACAAGCGTCTGCCCTGTAAAGGGTTAACTAATGACAATTCTTATTAAACAGATTCTGTGCCCATAAAAAAGTAGATTGGGACCAAACAAAAATGGGTGGCTTAAAATGGGAAGCAGGGGCGTGTCACAGTTTTGACATACAAGTTGTTACCATGGCAGCAGACGTTGTATAATAATACAATGACAACATTTCAGCAATATATAACCTCATGGCAGATACAGGTAGTGGCTTAAGACAGTTAATCATCTCACAGCAGTTAATCAGTTCATGAAACAAATGTTTAAAATCAAGAGCATGAAATATCTACATAACACTAGAGTAGGAGTACCTACATAACAGTAAAGTAAGAGTATCTACATAACAGTAAAGTAAGAGTATCTACATAACAGTAAAGTAAGAGTACCTACATAACAGTAAAGTAAGAGTACCTACATAACAGTAAAGTAAGAGTATCTACATAACAGTAAAGTAAGAGTATCTACATAACAGTAAAGTAAGAGTATCTACATAACAGTAAAGTAAGAGTCCCTACATAACAGTAAAGTAAGAGTACCTACATAACAGTAAAGTAAGAGTATCTACATAACAGTAAAGTAAGAGTATCTACATAACAGTAAAGTAAGAGTATCTACATAACAGTAAAGTAAGAGTATCTACATAACAGTAAAGTAAGAGTATCTACATAACAGTAAAGTAAGAGTATCTCAGTAAAGTAAGAGTCCCTACATAACAGTAAAGTAAGAGTATCTACATAACAGTAGAGTATCTACATAACAGTAAAGTAAGAGTATCTACATAACAGTAAAGTAAGAGTATCTACATAACAGTAAAGTAAGAGTATCTCAGTAAAGTAAGAGTCCCTACATAACAGTAAAGTAAGAGTATCTACATAACAGTAAAGTAAGAGTATCTACATAACAGTAGAGTATCTACATAACAGTAAAGTAAGAGTATCTACATAACAGTAAAGTAAGAGTATCTACATAACAGTAGAGTAAGAGTATCTACATAACAGTAAAGTAAGAGTACCTACATAACAGTAAAGTAAGAGTATCTACATAACAGTAAAGTAAGAGTATCTACATAACAGTAAAGTAAGAGTACCTACATAACAGTAAAGTAAGAGTCCCTACATAACAGTAAAGTAAGAGTATCTACATAACAGTAGAGTATCTACATAACAGTAAAGTAAGAGTATCTACATAACAGTAAAGTAAGAGTATCTACATAACAGTAAAGTAAGAGTATCTACATAACAGTAAAGTAAGAGTATCTACATAACAGTAAAGTAAGAGTATCTCAGTAAAGTAAGAGTCCCTACATAACAGTAAAGTAAGAGTATCTACATAACAGTAGAGTATCTACATAACAGTAAAGTAAGAGTATCTACATAACAGTAAAGTAAGAGTATCTACATAACAGTAAAGTAAGAGTACCTACATAACAGTAAAGTAAGAGTATCTACATAACAGTAGAGTATCTACATAACAGTAAAGTAAGAGTATCTACATAACAGTAAAGTAAGAGTACCTACATAACAGTAGAGTATCTACATAACAGTAAAGTAAGAGTATCTACATAACAGTAAAGTAAGAGTCCCTACATAACAGTAAAGTAAGAGTATCTACATAACAGTAAAGTAAGAGTATCTACATAACAGTAAAGTAAGAGTATCAACATAACAGTAAAGTAAGAGTATCTACATCCCGGGAAGGTTAACCCGGTCAACAAATGCCCACAGAAGTTGGATGTGTCGGCCTAACGGCGCAAGAACGCAGCTCTGCTGTAAACAGGCACAACGCAATCACGTCCGAAAAAAAACTCCGGATGAACGAAGAAGAAGAAGAAGAAGTATCTACATAACAGTAAAGTAAGAGTATCTACATAACAGTAAAGTAAGAGTATCTACATAACAGTAGAGTAAGAGTACCTACATAACAGTAAAGTAAGAGTACCTACATAACAGTAAAGTAAGAGTACCTACATAACAGTAAAGTAAGAGTCCCTACATAACAGTAAAGTAAGAGTATCTACATAACAGTAAAGTACCTACATAACAGTAAAGTAAGAGTACCTACATAACAGTAAAGTAAGAGTACCTACATAACAATAAAGTAAGAGTACCTACATAACAATAAAGTAAGAGTACCTACATAACAGTAAAGTACCTACATAACAATAAAGTAAGAGTCCCTACATAACAGTAAAGTACCTATATAACAGTAAAGTAAGAGTACCTACATAACAGTAAAATAAGAGTACCTATATAACAGTAAAGTACCTACATAACAGTAAAGTACCTACATAACAGTAAAGTACCTACATAACAGTAAAGTAAGAGTACCTACATAACAGTAAAGTAAGAGTACCTATATAACAGTAAAGTAAGAGTACCTATATAACAGTAAAGTGAAAGTAATCTTACCTGTGATGATGATGATGATGCTGTTGTCCCCTGCGGCTGCGGCTGCATGCACTTTAACATGTGACTGGGCCAGTGCTTCTGCTGGCATTGGTAACTGCAATAGCTTGTGTTCCAGCAGCAGTAGTACAAGGCCTCCTTCCAACACTCCGCACACTGTGGTGAAACCATGGATAGAATTCTTGTGAGACATCTGTTCTTGTGAGACATTTGTTCTGGTGAGACATGTGTTCTGGTGAGACATTTGCTCTTGTGAGACATGTGTTCTGGTGAGACATTTGGTGACAGTTGTCCAATGACAGAAGCTGCCAATGGGATGGGAATTGTTATTCAGAAAAGTCAGTCATCATCTGGCAGTAGGGCCCTTGCAGAACCTGGCTCCTCTCCTGCCTCATACGCCCAAGGTGTCCGCAATGTTCTATGTCCATCTTTGCTCGGATCAACGCCTGCCTGGGGGTCAGAATGGCTGAACTGATAAGAACACTTGCTCTTAAACTTCCAGTGCACTGATGCTGAGGTAATGGGTTCAACCTCAACACGGGTCAGTTGAACTAAAATGTTGACTTCTCGTCCTTGACTTGGAGGCGTAAATTACAAGTACCTCAGAAGTCCGAGTGGGTTCGACTGATGGCGAGAGACATAGGTAATAGGGACAGCTAATCAACACACAAAAATCAGTCCAGCGCACTGGAAGTAGTAGCATGTGTATGGACTACGCTTGAGTTCAAAGCAAACGAGCGAGGCAGGCATCACATACCAAACATATAGAGGGTGTATTTTTAATTACTGTGCAGTGTTTGAAAATATTGCCGGTCCAAGTTTTGTATTTAACCTCTGTAAAGTTCATGCAGCATAATAAATAAACACAAAACTTGGACCGGCAATATTTTCAAACACTGTACAGTCATTGAAAATACACCCTGTATTACATCTTGAAAGTGTTAGCAGAAAGAACGGCTGAAATGACCAGAGATCTATATTTGTGCTTGATTGATAACACCAAGGCACTGATTAGGTAAACACGAAGGTATGTTTAGAATGTTGGAAATTTTAAACACTGATAATAAAAATCTGAAATAAAGACATGTATTGACAACAAAAAAGTAGCCAAAAGAATTGACAATTAATTGGGAACTTTTCAACACAGGTGTTAAGACAGGGTTGTGTATTACCTGACCAGCAAAATAATAATGAGATCCAGGCAATTCATGCCAGGTATATCTGCTGGTCAGCATTATGTAAACAATCTGCATTATGCTAATGACATGGTTTTGGATGCTGAAAAAGCAACACAGTTGTAAGAAATGATAGATAACTTGCAACAGAAAGTCACAACAAAGGACCTAGTCTGAAGAACAAAAGTATTGGTTATTTCAAAGAAAATATATTAATAAATATGGAAATAGGGTCTCAAGGTTAGTTCAGACAACTGGCAGCCTTTATTAAGGACTGCTAGCAATTACTCCTTGGGATGGTCTGCAGGGGCCATTCGAGGACAATGTGTGTTTATGGTGACAGAATTAATGAAATAAATTTATCATCAGCATTCTAGAAAAAATGAAATGCTGACTGACCTCATAGCAACAGGTGGATTGCTCAAACCCCCCCCCCCCCCCCCCCCCCCCGAATCTAGTGCAGAAGTGATAAAACAGCCAAGAATGCAAGCTTACCCACTGCTGTCTCTTGGTATCTGCCACAGCCTTCTGCAGTTCTTTATCAAACTCTTCTCTCAATTTTTCAGCAAGTGTTTCCTTTTGTAGTTTAAAGTTTGCCAGGGACTCTCTGTGTGCTGAATCTGAAGAGAAAGAAGTCAATGAGATCTTGTAGACACTGGTAATAAAGAAAGCTGGCCCACACACAAAAACCAGTCCAGAGTGAACTACTTTAGAGTTCAAAGCGAGTGAACACATTAAAAAAAAAAAATCTCCCGTGTCACTGTATGCTGACACAGCCGCAACATCTATTTTGTCCCTACTGATTGTGTTCTGGGCCTTTATCCCCCTAAATGATGATTCAAGATGGCGGTGTAAACAGCGCCGCTCGATTCAGAGATTAATTATGTGTTCTGTGCGTGTTTCTTAACATCAATCTGTTTAGTCGTTGGATCAACATCACGGCACACGGTTTAATCCATAAGTGCTCCGTTTTCCTCCTAACTCAAACCTGAGCCTGGAGAAACTCAGCTCAATGCACGAACTCCGTTGCATCCTGAAATACTTTGGGTAGTCCAGATGGATTTTTTAAATAAATCCCGGTCCTCACCGGGGCCTGAAACCGGTAGGGAATTTATTTGTTCAAGAACTATTGCTTGATAATTATGGAGGAAATTGAAAGAAAAACGCAACTCTATCAGCGTTCACGCCGGAAACTACACACCGATGCCGAACAGCAACAAGCGACTAATGACAACAACTGCTAAACTTCGAAATACTTCAAATAGAAAGGAGATTTTTGCGACTTGGAATGTTACTGGTCTAGGATATAAGCAAAGCATAATTCGGTTTTCGGAAAGGTAAAAGTTGCACTGATGCATTATTTACACTTAGACAAATTTGTGAAAAAACTATCGAGCCGAAGTGCAGTAAGAACACAAGAAGGTGTATCAGATATGTTCACAGTCAATACAGGAGTGAGGCAAGGATGTGTGCTCTCTCCCCTGCTATTCAATATCTACATGGACACAATTTCCAAAGAAGCAAGTCTCAACAGAACAGATTCAGGAAATTTAGAACTCTTTACTCCCCCCGATGAAACAACTGACCCACAGGGAATAAATGAACTTCTATTTGCAGACGATCAGTGCCTGTTTTACAGCGATGAGGGCAGACTACAAAATCATATTACTAATCTGAGTTCAACCTGCAGCAGATACAATATGAGTATAAACACAGCCAAAACTGAAGTAATGCAAGTTAGCAGATCGCCAGGCCCACTAAGTATACCGATAAATAACACAGCTCTGAAACAAGTTAAAGAATTCAAATACCTTGGAAGTATGAAGAAGATGGCAGATTGGACAAAGAAATTGAAATCAGATGTCAAAAAGCTAGTGCACTTACATATCAACTATCACCCTTACTGAAACATCCAAACATACCCATGTCCGCAAAACAACAGATAATAAATAGCATATTCACACCAACCTTATGCTACCAATCTCAAACCTGGACTTTATCCAAATTACACCTTCGCAAAATCAACACCTGCGAAATGAGGAGAGCTGCCAACTTAACAATCCGAGACCGAGTAAGAAATGCTACTATCAGACAGACTGTGGGATCAACACCGTATGCCACATTTATTGAAAGACAGAAGATCAAGTGGTTTGGCCATGTCGTTAGAATGCAACACCAGCAACTACCATCACTGGCCTTACATCAAAGATCATCTGCGACGAGACCACGACGACATCAGAGACATTGTACAACCACACGGAATGACACTATCCAGTCTGGAACGCAAATTATTCCTCCCCACGACGCTTGACAGCAGAAGTGGAAGATGATGATGATGGTGATGATTGTGCTCTAGTAAAGTTAACCAATTCTACTTGTTTCCGTTGATTAACTCAAAAAGATCTTGTATGTCAATGATATGTAAAAAGCAAACAGTACTAAACAGTGACAAGAAATAAGAACAGAAATGTAGTATTAACAATTGCAACAGATTTTTAAGTTTCACAGTGAAAACTGCATAGGACATACATCATAATCAAGTGTCAAGCCGATAAGCTTCAGCAGCCATATTTCGCCATTTCACACAATCACAGGAGTCGTGGGTTAGCTCTGTGTTTTTGTCTCGATTGTGCCATAATTTATCTTTCAGCCTTCCCCTTGTTCTTTTCCCCTCAATCTTGCCAGTGTTACCAAGTTCTCCAGGTTATTCTTCTCATAACGTGCCCAAAAAATCTTGACTGTCTTGTCTAATTTCTCTAATCAGTTTATGGTTTTCATTTGTTTCTTAACCCTTTACAAGGCAGGACGGCCATTTCCGTCCGATACTGTTAACGGGCGAAACGTCTCAAAACGGCTGATACTATTATGCATTGTAAAAACGCAATTTCTCGGCTTTCCGATACTTCCGACGGCTACTTTCACTTTTGCTGACAGCTTGACAACATGGCCGCCATTTGTAAACGTGCTATTATAAATTTGAATGGACTTTTACGGACTTTTTTTTATAGTTTTCCAGGGTTTTTACGCTGTTTTTCAAAACGGATTTCGGCGATTCTTCAAGTGATAGCCGAGATTTCGCTGTGTTAAATTTAAGTGACATTAAAGGGCACAAAGTTGACTATTAATTGGAGCTAGATATCAGTGAAAAGCGTTACTTTGCATTAGCAGTCTGAGTCGGACTTTAAAGAAAGTGATTCTGATTCTGAAAATGTGATTGTAAATTGCCGTATAGATGACGGAAAATCACAAACAACATGCCATATTTCGTAAATATTTGTGTTCATATATGGATTACCGACAACAATCACATGAGTAGCATATTCTGCATGCTTTTCCCTTCATTGTGTTGTTTATTTAACTAAAATCGGTTGACTAACACCTTATTTGTGATGTTTTTACTAACGCGACCCGAAATTTTACCGAACCTGAAAAAATCTTGCCCGTTCAGGGCTAAAAAACGGACAAGCGTCTGCCCTGTAAAGGGTTAAAGGACTTGCTCATTTGTTTTTCTGTCTGTCCAAGGTATTCTTTGCATTTTCTTTAGAAATCACATTTCCACAGCCATAGATGTTTTCCAGCTTGTCTGCTCATTGTCCACATTTCACATCCATATAAAAGTACAGGTTCTTCTTCTTCTTCTGCGTTCATCCTGAGCCTTTTTTCCCCCCCAGATATAATTGCGCTGTGCCAAGTTATTTGCGCCCTTAGGCCGACACATCTGACTTCTGCAGGTGTTTGTTGACCGGGTTAACCTTTCAGGGTGTACAGGTTCTATGTAGCATTTAACCACTCTTTTTCTCGTTGCAACCGACATCTTTTTATTGGTAAGTATGTTTTCAATCTTGCAAAAGGCAACCTTTGCCATAGCGATTCTTGTTCTAATCTCTTCAAGGCGCCCACCATCAGGTGTTAAGACTGTTCTGCAACAGTTGTACCGATTCACTTGTTTAAGAATATTCACATACATACATATTGAAAGTAAATAACATGCACAGTAAATAAGCAATACTGTATCATTAAATAGAAAATATGCCACCAAATTACACTGAATAGACCCACAAAAAAGGAACATATTAAGTGTCTGCTTTGCAAGCATACATTCACAAGTGACGTGTTCACAAGTGAAGTTTTCACAAGTGATGTGTTCATAAGAGACATGTTCACACGTGACATTATCACAAGTGACATGTTCACAAGCGACGTGTTCACATGTGACATGTTCAAAATGACGTGTTCTTGTAAAACCAACCATTTCCATATTTTGTAATGTATTCATTGTACTCTTACAGCTTTGCTATTCCAACCCACTTAATTTATTTGTCTCCAGCTGATTAAATGAATGGTAAATAACACAACATATTAAATTCACACAACAGTAAATAACATGAGTGCGTACACATAGTTTTCTTCATGTCTTCATGTTTCCGGGTGTATTCCTCTTGCAGCTTCTCTATGGCTGCTTGCTGTCTGCTGTCATCAACTTGCTGTGGCAGGGACTATATTGGACGAATCAATACAACAGTATGTAACATCTTTCATAAAATTTAATTTAAAACAAAAATATATATATACTAGCTGACTCTTTGAGACTGTGACCAAACCCAGTCCATACTACCACTGAAATGATCTAGTGTTGAAAAAGCGTGAATAGCATTGTCTCCTCCATGTCCCTTGCTGCCATAATCCTCAGTGCACTGAGCCCCTTTTGACATTTTGTAACCACCATTGCAACATGATCCCTAAAGGACAGGCTTCTATCAAAAGTGATTCCCAGGTACTTAAGTCTGCACTATTAGTATTGGAACTCTTCATTGGCTGTTGAAGATGAGGACTGAGTGCTTATGGGAATACCCCGAGTGCAATGATGTCGGTTCTTGACTCAACACTCACAAAATCTGCATCCTGTCTTATACGTTCATTAAGTCTTTCGAAAGAATTGTTAACTTGTACATCTTGTGTATTACCTCCTATTCTATTGAAACACAGGTCCTCAAGCTAATTGTCCTGTCTGTTGCTATGTCCTGCAGCTTGTTCCATGTCCTTTCTGTATTATCCACCAGTCT
This sequence comes from Cepaea hortensis, assembly GCA_963921405.1. NCBI lineage: Eukaryota > Metazoa > Mollusca > Gastropoda > Stylommatophora > Helicidae > Cepaea > Cepaea hortensis. Next base: position 27,121,252 of record OY992895.1, read on the forward strand.
CCAATTCTCTTCTCCTTGTGTCTTCAGGTCACCTTATATTTCACTTGCCCTACGGGTTCAAATACAGGCCTTTCTAGTTATACTTCTGCGTTCGTCCAGAATGTTGTTTTAGATGTAATTGCATTGTGCCTGTTTACAGCAGAGCTGCAATATTTGCACCTTGCGGCCGACACATCCGACTTCTTCAGGCATTTGTTGGCCAGGTGACCTTCCTGGGTTACTATTGTCATGTTTTCTCCATGTGTGTCCCATCCAGTACCAGGGTGTTTCCCTCACCTCTCGATTCACTGGACTCTGTTTAGTTCTTTCCCTCAGCTACACATTAGTGATTGTGTTATACCATTTCAGACCTATTCTGTACTGGCACCAGTTAGTTAATATTTGTAGTTTTTAATTTGTTGCATATCTCTTACAGGGCGTCATAGTCAATCCCAGCATTTTTTGGCTGTTTGCGATTTCTTGACAATTATACGTTTAATAGTCTGCCATTGCATTCCGAACGACAGGACCTCACACCATTATATGAAAACCAGTGCCAGGCAGTCTGCTTCCAAATGACCCACAGCTGTGTTTTGAACATGGTATGCAGGATTGCAAATTGTGTTCATAACCTCTTTGCCACAGCGCTGGTGTATGTAGTTTATCAGTGATTGTTTTAGGCAATCATGTTTCTGATTGTGTGTTCTAACCTCAATAACACGTGCACCCCATCATACATACAGATTCTGAACTCATTCTGTGCCAGAACACTTACCACGCATTCTGTGGTTAGCCCAGGCATCACATACTGTTAAAACTCTGTTCCAGATATTTGCTGCACTAATTTATTCTACCAGAATTGTTACCTGAACACCCCTTCTTTGAAATGATTCTCTAGGGTGAACCAGGGGTCTAGGGTGAACCAGGGCTCTAGGGTCAACCAGGGATCTAGGGTCAACCAGGGAGAAGTCAATAACACTGTAAACTACTAAGCATGACTTAAGAGGCAATCACTGTCTCAAAAGCTGTACGTTTCCCGAAAATAGGCCTATCAGTTGATGACAAGAGGTTGAGCTGGGCAACTGTCAAATGTCCTGCTAGATGACAAATGTCGCTGAGGTGAGGTGACATCTCTTTTTCCTCAGGCCCATAGTCTCTGCTGTGATGATGCCTGCTGAGGTCCCCATAACTTGCATGCTTCGAGAAAGAACGAGAGTCAAAGCAAACACCCATAATAATGGTGGACATTTGAATAGATGTGGACAGTCTTCTCCTCTGTTGGTGGACAACGAACGCAGGCGGCAAATGTGCACTAAATCGGTAACTAATAACAACTGTCTAAAGGTCGGTCCAGCATAAAATGGGCACCAGTAACTTTAAAAGGACAAACTAGTTACCACTGTCTTTGTGGATATAGTGCTATATTCTCAGTAACATGCACAGTCCTTCCAACATACAAACATTCTTAAAAGATGTCTTAGCTCTGGAATGTACTATGGTATATTTTCTATTTCTCAAACACTTGTAAAAGATGTCTTAGCTCTGGAATGTACTGTGGTATATTTTCTATTTCTCAAACACTTGTAAAAGATGTCTTAACTCTGGAATGTACTGCGGTATATTTTCTATTTCTAAAACTATTTTAAAAGATGTCTTAGTTCTGGAATGAACTGCGGTATATTTTCTATTTCTAAAACTATTTTAAAAGATGTCTTAGCTCTGGAATGTACTGCGGTATATTTTCTATTTCTCAAACACTTGTAAAAGATGTCTTAGCTCTGGAATGTACTGCGGTATATTTTCTATTTCTCAAACACTTGTAAAAGATGTCTTAGCTCTGGAATGTACTGCGGTATATTTTCTATTTCTCAAACACTTGTAAAAGATGTCTTAACTCTGTAAAATACTGTGGTATATTTTCTATTTCTCAAACACTTGTAAAAGATGTCTTAGCTCTGGAATGTACTGCGGTATATTTTCTATTTCTCAAACACTTGTAAAAGATGTCTTAGCTCTGGAATGTACTGCGGTATATTTTCTATTTCTCAAACACTTGTAAAAGATGTCTTAACTCTGTAAAGTACTGTGGTATATTTTCTATATCTCAAACAAGAAAGAGAGGAAAGGGACAATGACCCAGGAGCACTATTTTGAAAAGTCACTGAGAAGTGGATAATGTAATACTGACCATACTGGCATGAGCCAATCGGTGATCGTTTTCTCAAAATCAAGTTACATGCTAGACTGGGACCAGACATTTAAGTTCTTCACCTGTGTGTTACCAGAGCCCTTAAGGGGTGCAAATAATAACAATGTAACAAAGAATAGTAACAATGTAACAAAGAACAATAACAATGTAACAAAGAATAGTAACAAAGTAACAAAGAACAATAACAACGTAACAAAGAATAGTAACAATGTAACAAAGATCAATAACAATGTAACAAAGAATAGTAACAAAGTAACAAAGATCAATAACAATGTAACAGAATAGTAACAATGTAACAAAGATCAATAACAATGTAACAAAGAATAGTAACAATGTAACAAAGAATAGTAACAATGTAACAAAGAACAATAACAATGTAACAAAGAATAGTAACAATGTAACAAAGAACAGTAACAATGTAACAAAGAACAATAACAATGTAACAAAGAATAGTAACAATGTAACAAAGAACAATAACAATGTAACAAAGAATAGTAACATGTAACAAAGAACAATAACAATGTAACAAAGAACAGTAACAATGTAACAAAGAACAATAACAATGTAACAAAGAACAATAACAATGTAACAAAGAACAATAACAATGTAACAAAGAATAGTAACAATGTAACAAAGCATACATGTTGAAAGAGGCGACTAAGGAAGGGGCTTGTTACCCCATCCCATAGAAAACTTCAGCTGCAAAATTCCAACCAAAATCAACAAGTTTAAAGACAAGGAAACAAGAATAACTCAGCCAACTAAGATAGCAAGAGACTCTTCCAAAAGAGGTATGAAGCAATGCAGAGGAAGCAGGAAGGCATCTAGACTGGTGATGCACTACTCCCTTTCACCTAGAAAGATCTCTAAAACTGGCAACTGGAATGTTAGAACTGTCTATAAAATGGGAAAGACATCACATTACATAGATTAGTGGTTGTCAGCCCTTTTTGGCCCATGCAAACTTTCACCACATTCAGGATGTCATTCCCCCTTTCCAAAATTGTCAGCCTCAAAAGGTGCATTTTTTATATTCTCAATATTTTATTAACACACCAAATTAACCATATTACAATAAACAAACAGTTAAAACGTCAAAGAATTGTCACTTAATACACGACACCAGAATACCAGAAAAGTGTGCTTCATCAAGCAAAACACGACACCAGAATACCAGAAAAGTGCTTCATCAAGCAAAACACGACACCAGAATACCAGAAAAGTGTGCTTCATCAAGCAAAACACGACACCAGAATACCAGAAAAGTGCTTCATCAAGCAAAACAATCTACATAAAACCAGGATATTGTGCCTGATGCTATTCTTAGTCTGCCAATCTATGGTCTTAATTCCACCCCCTGGAAATCCTAAAATTACCCCCTTGGGGAGAATTCCCCACTGATTGAGAACCACTGACATAGATGAATAACATGGGGGGGGGGGGGGGAGACAATGAGGAAGCTGCAGGAGATAGCAAAAGATAGGATGGCTGGACTAGAGTTGGTTGAAGGTCTATGCTCTAACACATTATAAAGAGAAAAAGAAAACTAAGTTACTGTTTAGGCTGTTCTGGACATTCACGTATCACAATCGAATAGCAACACGTTGACTGAATGCTTTTGCAAGTGTGGTTCAGAAATGGAAGAACATAAGGGCAGCATACAATGTTACTTACCACCTCTGCAGCTTTCTTTACATCCACCGCCAACTCATTTAGTTGTTCCATCATAATTTTTTCAAACTGCAGATGATATTACATAGATCTGAGAATGAAACATCTTTCAAACTAAGGATGATATATTTCTGAAAATGAAACATCTTTCAAACAAGGTATAATGTTACATATGTCTGACAATGAAACATTCTTCTAATTAGGGATAATATTACTCAGTTCTGACAGTGAAACATCTTTCAAACTAGGGTGATGTACATCTAAGAATGAAACACCTTTCAAACTAAGGATAATATTACATAATCTCAGTGAGATTAAAAGTGTGGGTGATTCAACCTAGTCATTCAAACGAGGGTGATGTACATCTAAGAATGAAACACCTTTCAAACTAAGGATAATATTACATAATCTCACAGTGAGATTAAAAGTGTGGGTGATTCAACCTAGTCATTCAAACTAGGGTGATGTACATCTAAGAATGAAACACCTTTCAAGCTAAGGATAATATTACATAATCTCACAGTGAGAACAGACTAGGCATGATATTACACACAAATGACAATGAAACCATCAAACTGGAGATCATATTCACCACTATTATCCTCATTTCTGCAACAGAGTTCATGCACAGTGCCGGAATTCTCTTTATGTGATCTATTAGGGAAGATTGGGGCACTTATGGCAATATCTTTGTGTAATGGAAGTGATCCTTCACAACCACAAAAAACATCCATAACATATTCACAAGCAACATAGCAGAAATGTTATATAGAACCTGTTTTGCAGTATTGTCATTTGTATATTGGAATGCCAACAAACAACTTAGTAAGAAATTAGAACAACAGAGATGTGGTTATTGAGATGAATGTTGTGAATGCCTTGGACTGCCAGAGCAACTAACAACAATTGCCTGAAAGAGGCTAGTTAGTTAGTTATTTAGTTAGTCGCAGTTCCAACTTCACAGCAACGGCAACGCCAGAATGTCAACACAATAGTCCCCCACGAAACACCCAGTTCATCTATGATGGAATCGGCAGTCATTTTCCCATCTGGATGTTTCCTAGATGTTCACCCACACAGTCCACGAAATACAGTTCATCGTCAATGGCAGTGGCAGTCAACCAGAAGCCCAGCAGCCACGCATTTCTGCATAAGGCAAAAACCAGTCAACTCTGGGACATAGCCATCTGCCATCGCTCCGAACATGTAGTCACGTTCCAAAATACCTCGGGCAGATTCAAAAGCATTTCCCGCAGAAGTCGGATGTGTCGGCCTAACGGCGCAAGAACGCAGCTCTGCTGTAAACAGGCACAACGCAGTCACATCCGGAAAAAAAAATCCGGATGAACGCAGAAGAAGAAGAAAAGCATTTCACACGAAACTCACAGTGTCGCGCCACGCACTCACTCAGTATCAGGGCGACGGAACCATCAAGCCTCCTTAGTCGCCTCTTACGACATGCATGGTAGGCTGCAGTGTTGCTATTCTTTGCTTCCCTTATGGGCCCCGGCAACACACGGGACAAAGAGGCTAAGAATGAAACCCTTTCAAACTAAGGATAATTATATAAATATTAATTATAAAAATAAAATTCACAAGAGGCTAGTGAAACTAGAAGATTATATACAAAATCAAGAAAGAGACTAACGGTTATCTTTGGTCATGTGATAAGAAGAATGACATTGGAGAACATTGTGACAACTGGAAAGATATGCAGAGGCAGACGAAGAGAAATTATGCTGGATGGATAGAGGCAGTGGCATGGAGGAATACCGTCAGCAGAGTTGATCCAGAACACCAAAGACCGACATCTGTGGAGAAATATGAAAGCGAGCTGGCGGGGCACATAAAGATGATGATCCACAAGCAGACCATTGGCATCAAAACTGAATCTTACCATTGAACATCTGTTCTTGATCAGGGACTCAAGTGTGGAGGTGACATCTGCAGGCTGGTCCTCCCTGTGCTGTGTTGAAACAGCTGCAGATTGATCCTCCTGGTGCATTGTTGAACCTTCCCTGTGAACAAAACAAATATACCCTGATTCACTGATTGAGTGAATGACAGATCGTTTAGATTTAGAAACCAGTTTCATGGCAGTGTGAAACTATACAAAAGTATGCTGAACTCCCCCATCAAATTATACTAGCAGTGTTACCTAGTGGAAGAACTCCTAGCCCTGGGAGTGTTCCAATGTGTGTATGTCACAGCCTTTACATGCATATATTACGCTGCATAACTGTTGTAATTATGAAAATTTGAAAGGGGATGTAGTACAGCACCTGTATGTTACCGGGGTCCTTAATTAAGAGAAGCAAAGAATAGCAACAATGTAACCTACACAGCATGTCACAAAAGGCAACTAGGGAGGATTGGCACGGGAATAGCTACCCATTCAGTACAAAACTTCACAATCTACATCTAGATCTGTGATACACCATAAGAATCATTCACGATACACGAAAAGAATCATAAGAGAGTCACACAGAATATCAGCCGGTCAAGATGGCGGTGGACGGTTGTGCTGTTTGTAATCGTCGCCTTTTTCACGCAGGAGATGGATATTTTCATCTCTTGTGTATAAAATGTGTGCCAGGATGTGAAATCAGGAGTTTCTTCTCAAGATTTGCGCTGATGCAACTGAGTTCGTGCATTGTGCGAAGAAATCCTTGAGTAGATTTTCGTAGCGTGTGTGTTCTGTGGTGTTTGGTCTATTCAACATGGCGGAACAATTGGTGTGTTCCATAGCGACGGCAGTCAACAAAACAAAGACGACGCGGCCAGCGTGGTAGGCGCAAGCGACATGGTATGCGTGGTGGGTTGAGGCACTTAAGTGTGACCGCCTGGGCCTCAGGTATACCCGTATTCTACACTGGAACTGTGCCAGCGTAAAACAAAAGGGGTCCTAGAAAACCTGGTATTTAGGAACAACATTGTTGCGCTACAGGAGACAAGACTGGGTGATCAGTTACTGCAAATAGCCGATGTTCCAATGTTTCTACAACAGGCGACATCTGGGAATGACAATTCTCATCCGCGAGAGTTTAGTGGCTTCAGAGCTAGACATGTCCAGCTAGGACAATGACGACATACAAATACAAGCGGTTGGAGTTCAATCCGGTCTACCATTCGTGTTGGTGAATGTTTATGCCCGTAAAGCGAGTATGGACTCCCAGAAGTTGCAGTGCTTAAGTGACATAAATAGGTCACGAGAGAGATGTTATTTTCTGTGGCGATTTCAAAGCTAAAGGCAGATCATGGGGAAACATTTCCTCCAACGCACAGGGGGAAGAGCTTGAGACTGCACTTGAAACCATTGATCTGGTTTGTATCAACAGTGGCTGTGTCACCAGGACAGCAAGCCGCCCAGGTGATGAGGACAGTGCTATTGATCTGGTGCTGTTTTCTCCTTCACTCACTACAGTGTGTGTGGGGTGTCCTTGATTACCACGACAGCGACCACCACCCTTGCAGCATATTGGTTGAGAAAGGCAGAACCAGACAGCACAAGTCAATGGTCAAGACTTTCCAGTATGACAATACAGGGCAAGATGTGGTGAGTGTAATAAGGCACGAGAAGCGCAGAAAGTTTCAGGGCAGGAAAAGAAGATGGGAGCGCCACCTTGGTGGAATTGTGAAGTGGAGAAGGCCAGGATGGATAAGCGTAGTGCTGTAAGGAAATGGCAAACCACCAAGAAGAACAGAGTTGCCCAGCCCAGTCCCTGCATGCACTTAGAGAGATGCGTGCAAAAGTAAGCTTTTTAAAAAAACTGGTTACGGTGGTTAAAAGTGAAAAATGGACAGAGGTGTGTCAAAGAGTAAGCACAGACAAGTCACTGAAATTGTTCTGGCGACTACATAAAAGCATGAGTGGGGTAGTCAAGAATAAGAGAATTTCTGACTTCCAAGGTGCTGACCTCACCTGGCAGAGGACTGACGAGAACAAAGGCAAAAGCCCTATTCGAACGATATCTAGAGCAGAGCAACCGACAGACATGAGAGGCCGAAATCTTGCCAAGGAGGTCACTTCAGACAGGTGCAAGGCCCAGAACATTTAGGATGAAGACACAGTGACGGTGAAAGAAATCAGGGCTGTGCTTCGACGATCAAAAAACAGCGTTCCAGGGCCAGATGGCATAAGATACGACGACATCAGTAGGTGTACCAACAATGAGCTAGAGAAACTAGCAGACATATACAACAACAGTATAGGGAGTGCTAGCATCAAGGAGGAGTGGTTACACAGCTATCTGGTTCCCTTGCTGAAGCCTGGCAAAGACCACACAAAAATTCAGGGATATTGAGTAATAACCATGCAGAATACAATAGGCAAGCTGCTAGAGAAGTTAATTGCCAGGAAAATATCTAGTCAGCTAGAGAGGCAAGGTGTCTTCCCACCTACCCTGGGAGGATACCATCCAAACAGAGAAACCTGGACCAATGCAGCAGTTTTTGCCCATTACATCTATGAAGGTTTCCACTCAGGCAGCGATTGATCTTGAGGACGCGTACAACAGAGTACCATTGGATTTTTTAATACTTCAGCTTCTTGAACTCAAGATAAGTCCTTTCCTCCTGAGTTGGATCGCTGCAGCCCTCTTCCAACAGAAAGTAGTTTTTAGATGTGGCAGTTGGACTTCAGAACCAACAACAATATATCCTGGCCTACCACAGGGATCACCATTATCTCCAGTGCTGTTCAACGCCTACACTGTGAGAATCACCCGCGAGCAGATCACGGACCAGGGAGGACACTGTCATATGCCGATGATGTTTTAGTGTATCGTCAGGGTAAGGATAGAGATCGGGCTGCTGTGGAACTACAAACTGAACTCAGTCGCATAAGTACTTGGTGTGTTGAAGCTGGGGAAATGGTCAACCCAACAAAGGCAACAGTGACAGAGTTCTCTTTGAATAATAATATTGTCAACACTCAAACACCAACTGTAAAGCTGTGTTCAGAGACTGTGGAAAGAACGCAGGCAATGAAATACCTGGGGATACGTTTTGATCAAAGCCTTGCTTATATCGAGCACATAGATCAGGTGATAACAAAGGCCAAGCGGGGTTTGACTGAAATGCGGGTGATGGCGGCAGCAAACTGTGAGCAGCGCCATCTATGTCTTCTGTACGAAGGGCGGGTCATGACTGTTTTTGAGTATGCGATGGCTATCCTGACTCTCAGCCGTAAGCAGATGGAAAGGATACAGAATGAAGCCATGCACATTATTCTTGGATGTACAAGAGATACAGCATGCAGGGCGATGCGCTACCTTCTTGATTTTCCAACCATTGAAGACAGAATACAAATTTGCAGAGCACGTGCCTACCTCAGAGTTAACGCAAACCCACAACATTCTCTGCATAGTGAAATTAGGAAGGTGAAGGGCAGTAGGTTAAAAAGAGGAAGGTCGTGGATGGGTAAAGCTGAGGACATTCTTCAACAGGTATGTTCACTTGAGGACTTAGAACCTGGCGAGGAGTGGGTACAAGTGCCAACAGATTTCTGTACGTCTCTTTCAGTCTGCATCCAACTAGACAGAAAACGCAGACAAGAAAATCTGGCTGCTGTGGAGGTGAAAGTACAAGCTTTGATTTTCGAGAATTCGTTAGACGGTGATGCTGTCATATACACAGATGGGTGGTGACCCAAACATGTGAGAAGCTCATGGGTTTTTATGGTGTAGGCCGGAGGGAGAATTGTGAAGGAGGACTCTGGTGCTTTTGCTGAGACCACAAGTAGCCAGACTATGGAAGTCATGGCAGTAAGTAAAGCAATAACATGGCTTGAGACACAGACATTCACTAGGGCATGTTTCCTTAGCGACTCAATGAGTATGCTCAAGAGGATAGAGATGGGGTGCATCCGAAGAGAGTGGTTGCTGTCTCTGGAGCGGTCTCGGCTGGCAAAGATTAGTTTCATCTTCATGCCAGGGCATGCGGGAGTACAAGGAAATGAGCTCGCAGGTAAGGTTACTGTGGAGGGCAGACGCGCCATGGACCGGGCTGACATTATGAATGCTCTAGGAGAAGTAAGACTGTTGCGAGAACCAAGCGATGACTGTGAATCTACAACCATGGTCAGAATGTGAGAACTGCAAATTAAAAGAGGTGTTGCCAAAACAAGAACACTACGCAGGAAGCCAAAGAAGATTGATTAACCAACACAGAACTGGTGTCGTGAGCCGCTACACGCTGCGGGACTTGCTGGGGAGGTGATCCAAGCACTTATGGACTGAATTGTTCGATGTGCAATGAGGATGATCTGTCGACTAACTAACTAACTAACACTAAAAGAATCATTCACGATACACCAGAAGAATCATTCATGATACGCCAGAAGAACCATTCATGAAACCACAGAAGAACCATTCATGAAACCACAGAAGAATCATTCATGACATGATACACCAGAAGAACCATTCATGATACACCAGAAGAATCATTCATGATACACCAGAAGAACAATTTGTGATACACCAGAAGAACCATGCATGAAACCACAGAAGAATCATTCATGATACATCAGAAGAATCCTTCATGACACACCAGAAGAACTATTCGTGACACACCAGAAGAATCATTCATGACACACCAGAAGAACCATTCATGAAACCACAGAAGAATCATTCATAATACACCAGAAGAATCATGCATGATACACCAGAAGAAACATTCATGAAACCACAGAAGAATCATTCATGATACACCAGAAGAACCATTCATGAAACCACAGAAGAATCATTTATGATACACCAGAAGAATAATTCAGGTACACCAAAAGAGTAAGTACCCTCACATCTAAAAAAACATGTGTTATACAACTTTACCAGTCTACCCTCAAAATGCCTTCATCTGAAAGCGATGACCATTCTACTTATCTGTGAATCAGTTTCTATAGGGTGTATTTTTAATGACTGTAGCGTTTGAAAATATTGCTGGTCCAAGTTTTGTTTTCACCCTCTGCGAAGTTCATGCAACATAATAGGTAAATACAAAAGTTGAACCAGCAATATTTTCAAACACTGCACAGTCATTAAAAATACACCCTGTATCTGTCTGTCATTACAAATATCAGTCTACTCATTCACTAACAACAGCACAGTAGCTAGCACACTTGCCTGCCAAACTGGTGGTTGTGTGTTCAAATCACCATCAAGGCAGATGTTTTTGTTAAAAAGCTAAAAAAAAAATTGTTTCATTGACCTGGGCTCCCACATTAACCCAGGTCAAAATGGGTACCCAAACATGTCCTAGGAGGCAAAGGTAGTTGGCGCAGTGATTAGAACAGTGATTGTGGGCACGGTTCTTGGGAGAATAGGCAGGGGTGGAGATGGAGACAGGACACTGCAGGCACCTTGGGCAGGAGAAATGGCTGGAAATCTGGAAACTTTTTGGCTGGCAATAATGAGAGCAACATTCTGCAAAGAACTCGCTATATGATAGTGATGATAAACAGTACTCACCGCCTGGCTGGATCAATGTGATCTCCTGCAGGTCCTTCACCTCCGTTAAGTTCAACAGCCGCGCTTGCATCTGGATTGTCTGCCTGTTTCTCTTTGGAGCTTCTGTTTGTGAATTCAATAGTGCATATGGCTGGAGCTGGTGCTATTCTTTTGTATTTAGAAGACAATATTCGAGGAACTGTCTTCTGCTGCAGCTGAGCGGCAGTGGCAACTTCTGTAGTCTGAGACAACTTGGACATGGTGTATGTGAGGTGGGTGCCGGAAGACCCCCGAACACTGTCATTACTTGTGGATGCTGTGCTGGTGGGAGGTGACGGGCGTTTCTTGGAATGTTTGGGAATGCTGAAGGAAGAAGAGGGAGCTGTCAGCGTTCCTCGTAAGGTTGTGTAATTAACACGTGTTGAAGAAGTGTCTCTGGATTTGTGATAACCTCCAATAATGATCATACCTGGAGGCAGCGGAGTACAATGCATGGAGTTCCTCCCACCGAGATGTGTTTTACCACCACCGTTCTTATCTTTGCTACTTGTTGTTGCCACCTGGATTACTTCATCATCCGACTCGGTGTCCTCAACACTACTTTCCTCTGGCCCATCAGAACACTCTACTTCCATATCCAAAGTCACATTATCATCTATACAACTATCATACTCCTCATCATCATCATCAACTAATCTCATGAAGGAAGCTCCATCCACAGCTTCAGATGCTTTAGCTGAATGTCTGACCGCTGCTTGTCTAAGCTCAACTTCACCTGCAGATCTTCTAAAGTGTGATGTTTGTTCTTTAGAAACTGCATTGACAGCTTCGGCCTCTGAAGTGCACAGCATAGAAATAGCTTCACTCACAGCAGGATTAACATCTGCTGTTTTATTTCTAGAAGCATCTTTGCTTATACCAGAACCGGCTGTCTGGTTTTCATTCCTTGATATCACAGACACAAAGCTTGTGGTGGCGAGTGCTTCATTTGATATATACAAATTATCATCTTTGTCTCTGAATGAACCTGTCACCAAGTTGTTTGAAATTCGAGTACTTTTATCTGTTGAAATGTCTGCTTTGTCACTGCTAGTGTTTTTCTCAAGTTCTGCAGTGTTTGTTGTTTTATTGTCTAGTACCAGCGTTGAAGAGATGCTCTTATCTGAGGATGTGGAATTGTCTTTTGCAAGAATTTCTGAATGCTGTTCAACATTTCCTTTCGCAGGAGGTAAAGCCTCATTTAATGATACTGAGGCATCAGCCGGATGTTCATTAGCTACCCAGTTTGCTACATCTGCGGGTGCTGGATCTGATGGTCCGTTACTGTGTTCATCGATATCCATTAGTAGGACATCACTGTCATCATCAAACTCATTATCACTGATGAGGATGCTGTCATCCTCATCCTCTCCTTCCAGCAAAACAACATCATTATCTACATTATTCAAATTCTTGTTATCTATCCCCAACTTGGCCTTGCATGAGTCGATGACTTTCTGCAGGCTCTTTTTATACATCACGCCAGGGCTGGCTGTTGGAACAGGCGTGGTTGTGGAACATATGTTGGATGATGAAGCTACTGATATGGAAGACAAGCAGGGTGAAGGAGCTGAAACATTCTGAGTACCCTCTCCCGAGTCTTTGTCATCAGATTCACACAACTGAGTTACTTTACTCAGCTCTTCTTTCTCAGCAGGTTCTGAAACACACACACTTGTATCCAAGTCTCTTTCAGTCTCCTCTACAGGATTAGCTGGCTTTGCTAAATGAGCTTTTGTGGGAGAAACTATTCTTGCATGTTGCTCAGCATCAGGTAATCCAGATCTCTCTTTTGTACGAGTTTCTACATTACAAACTGTATCCACACCTGTTTCTGTTGCTGAAGCAGAATCACTTTCCTCATGAAGATTTAAAGATGATCTTTCATTACTATTAGTAGTCAAATTATTATTAGTAATGGGTCTTTGGTCTGATGTCACATTACTGCTAGACCGACTAGAAATAGAAAGAGGAATTGAAACTTCTACAGATGTACAGTTAGAATCTTCACTATTTACATCCTCCATGGCACAATCATTTTGAACACCGCTGCTTTTACACTGAGCTTCACTGGGAACTTCTAAAGCATCAACATTAAACAACACAGCATCAACAACAGCTGGAGGTTCCACTCCCTCAGCCCTACAGCTATCAATTTTAGGGCCAGCTTCGTCTTGTTTCTGATTGTCCAAGTTTGGTCTGTCCTTGCTGTGTTCACTTATTTCCTCTTCTGGAGCTTTAGCAATCTCCAAGGAAACTATCTTGGATTCTGAATTCTCCAACTGTTTATCAGAAGCATCTGTATTCAATTCTAGGTTTTCTGGGAGTAAACTATTCTGGGCTGATGTATTTGAAACAGGCAATGGATTATCTTTCGTAGATAAGGGAATCTCTTTTGTAGATAAGGGAATATCTGTTGTAGATAATGGCAAATCCGTTGAAGAAATTGGCACATTTGTTGCATGGAATAGATTATCTGTTGCAGATAATGGCACAGCTGTCACAGATAATGGTACAGTCGTCACTGATGATGGCATATTTGTCACAGACGAATTAATATCTGTCGCAGATAAACTTACATCTGTCTCAGATGCAGGCACATTTTGACTTTGCTCCCTTATTTCTCCTAGAGTAACCTCCCCCTTCTTTACTGATTTTCTATCGCCACTATTTACAGCAGCATCATCTGTCTCCATCTCACTTACAGCATCCTTTGACTGTGGTAATTCTTCCTTCTTCTTGTCGCAAGTTTTCTCAGTCTTGTTGTCTGCTGATTGTGAAGAGGATGGCATTAGTTCAGGTAGAATTTTGTCAGAAATACGTTTAATGAGTTGTAGATCTGAGGATGAAAAAGGTTTGACAAAATGTTGAACTGGTTTTATACATAGACACCCTTTCCCCTCTGGATGGATGGATGGATGGGATGGGCAGAGGCAGATAAAAGATGGATGGATTAGATGGATGATTAGATAGAGAGACAGACAGAAACAGAGAGAAATATACTTTTCTAAATTTCTTCTGTTCCATCCGGTTGTTATAATAACCACATGTTTTTCAGTTGTTTCTTTATCCTCTTGTATCCAAGTGTTATTATTTTACTTTTTAAAAACCCAAACATATAACACATTAAAGTAGCAATTTCTTAGGACATAGCAAGTTAACTAACCTGTCTGGCGACAAAAGAGTTAAAAATCAATCAAAAATAGCAACTTTAATTAGAACTATACATCTCACACTTGATAAGAAACAACCAGTACAAAAGGCAATTATCTTAAGTAGAATTAATACCTCATTTAATCAGTCTAATCTAATGAAAGCTGGTCTCCCTGGCAAAGCGGTTAAGTGATGCTGTTCATAATCCCGTATACCAACGTACGAAACACAGCTGCGTGAGATTCGCACCGCGTTGGTTTCTTACGGAAAGGTATGTAAGCCAGTCGTTCAGAAAGCAATGGCAAACTACTGAACGTAAAACTTGCCAAGACAACAGCAGCTGAAAAATGTTGGTGTTGACTGCAATGTTCTGTAAATAGGATATGCAAGAAAACAAATCTAATGAAAACAATCAGAAACAAATGTTCTAATGTCTAGTGTATTGTGTTGTATTTCCTGTTTATCTCCTTCTCACCCATCGAGTGTTAATCACTACTCCTTATCTTCTTATTCAAATACTGGAGGTCACCATGGCCACACGGATAAGAGTACATGTTTTTAAACATCTGTTTTGCAGATCCAGAGGTGCAGAGTTCGACCCTTACATCTGTCAGTTGACTAAAATGTTGTCTCAACCTTGACTAGGGGGCGTAAATGACAATTACCACAGAAGACGGAGTCAGTTCATCTGTTGATAATGGACATTGGTAATAGGGGAAGCTAATCCACATGCAAAAATCCGCCCAGTGTGCTAGAAGGACTATGCTTGAGTTTAAAGCGAGCAAACAGCAAAGGAAATGCAAATACTTCCGGTGAGATGGGAAAGTCTGGAAAATAGTGTAGGATGAGAACAACCTCACCTGGTATGTTGCGTCGGAGAATAGTGCCATGAGTTGTTGTCTGAATGGCCACAGGGTCGATGGTCTGCTCACTCAGTAAAAATACACCTTTAGGCATTGGCTTTAGATATATGACCTGCAAAATAATAGTCCAATCTTCTATAGGGTGTAATTTTAATGACTGTGCAGTGTTTGAAAATATTGCTGGTCCAAGTTTTGTATTCCCCTCTGCAAAGCTCATGCAACATAATAGGTGAATACAAAACTTGTGCCGGCAATATTTTCAAACACTGCACAGTCATTAAAAATACACCCTGTACATGATCTGGTCCAAGTTTTGTATTCACCCTCTGTAAAGTTCATGCAACCTAATAGGTAAATACAAAACTTGGACCAGCAATATTTTCAAACACTGCACAGTCATTAAAAATACACCCTGTACAAGATCTAGATTAGAACAATCATATACAGAGGGGGAAAATAATGCATGAAAGTGTTTCTGTCACAATCACAATCTGTGTTGCAGTCTATGAGTTAAACAATAACTATGAATGTTAACTAGTAGACAGGACTTGTATGAGTTAATGTAATTGTTTGTATTGACACAAGAGATCAAGTATTTGGCCTGTATACAGAGGGTGAAGTTTGTGGGGAGCTGTTCTAATTTTTTTAAACTTGCTTGGAAAACAGACTATTCATATTCAGCGTACTATTTTCTATTATCAATTGCCGAGGATTTTTAACACATGCAACATGGGACCTCAGGGTCTTGTCCAGGAAGTCTAGATGTCTAACCCAATATAGCAGGAGGGGAATATACCATTCTTTTTTTATGTTGCAAAAATGCAACAGTCAACACCACGAGATAAACCAGGTCTGACGCCGTAACCCTGAGCTGCTCTGCTCTTTAACTGTTCATCTTCTCCTTCAATATGTGGGACTCCTTTTGGAGGATAGGCTCACAGCCAAGCATCCCAAGCCATTTGTAGGTCAGTCATGATCGGTTGGGTGCTGGCCATCTTTTTCTACTGCGTGAGATAGCCAGTTCCAGACCAACCATCTTTTGTTGCCTTTTATAACATGAGAAGGAGGTCTAAAGTGTTATTCTATGCTTACCCTTTAAAAATTAAATTTAGTTGCATGTCCTTCACAGGACATAGCAGTCAACCCCAGCATTTTGGCTGTTCGTGATTCTGGGCAAGTTTTACATTTAGTAATTTGCCATTACTTTCTGAACGACCGGCACCTAGAATTTTTTTTAAGAAAAAACCAGCACCGCTGTGTTTCGAACCTGGGTATATACGGGATTACAAATCACGTCTGTAACTCCTTCGCCACAGAGACTGGTTAGGCTGACCCTTTAGAGCCTTGGTAAACACAGACAGTGAACCATGCTTCATTGACACCTTTCCGTCTTGACAGACGATAGTTTGGTACATTGTGCTTCAAAAAGGCTTAATAACTACGACCCATGGCGGTGGCGAGTGTGGCTGGTAAGGCCGATTCTTGCTGCAAATGTTTGCCCACAGTAGATGCATGTGAAAACATGGTCATTTCCACCATTGTGCACCATCTTACGTCTCTCACGCTCTGCGTGTGCTTTATCTAGTTAGTTAGTTAGTCGACAGATCATCCTCATTGCACATCGAACCATTCAGTCCATAAGTGCTCGGATCCCCTCCTCAGCAAATCCCGCAGCGTGTAGCGGCTAACGACGCCAGTTCTGTGTTGGTTTATCAATCTTCTTTGGCTTCCTGCGTAGTGTTCTTGTTTGGCCACCCCTTTTAATTTGCTGCTCTAGCAGTCTGGCCATTGTTTATCTGCAATCATTTTCTCTTTTGTCTTTATTCCATTTCTGATATTTGCCCTCCATGCAACACGTTCAGCGGCGACTTGCTCCCAATGTGCATTATCAATGCCTGTATCAATCATGTCCCGCTTACACACATCTTTGTATCGTAGTAGAGGCCGACCCTGAGATCTCTTACCCGTCTGTAATTCACCAAAAAAGATATCCTTTGGTATTCTACCATCATCCATCCACCTAAGATGTCCTATCCATCTAAGTCTACGAAGACTGAGCATGCATAGAATAAACTGTCACACAACCTGATCTTTCCAATACTTCAGTATTTGTGATTTTGTCTTGCCACTTAATACCAAGAATTCTTCGCAGACACCGCATATGAAAGCTGTTTAAATTGTTCTCTTGGTGTGAGTAAGTTGTCCAGGTTTCACTGCCATAGAGAAGAGTACTAAGGACACAGGCTTGATAGACAAGGACTTTTGTATTGGCAGTTAGCTTCCTGTTCTCCCAGACTCTTTTTCTTAACCTGTTCATTGTTGCTGCCTTACCAATCCGGATGTTGATTTCCTGATCTAGGGATAATTTGCTATTTACCACCGATCCTAGATATGTAAAATGGTCTACTATCTCTAGTTCGGCGTCGTCAATAAAGATTGATGGTACCCCCTGTGCACCTTGTGACATAATCTGTGTCTTCTTTTTGCTAATTGTTAAACCAAATTCAGAACAAGCATTGGAGAATGCAGATAGTAGACATTGCAATTCTTCCTCAGAGTGGGTCGTAACTGCAGCATCATCTGCAAAACAGCAACTCTCTGATCAGTACCCTCCTAATTTTGGTCTTAGCCTTCAATCTCTGAGCATTGTAGAGGCCGCCATCTGAGCGTGAGTGAATGTATATACCACCATCCTGATCACGAAATGCATATTTCAGTAGAAGTGAAAAGTATATTCCAAAGAGGGTGGGAGCTAGTACACAACCTTGCTTAACTCCACTCTTGATTTCAAATTCTTCAGAAGTTGCACCATCAAACTTGATTATACCCTTCATGCCTGTGTGGAACGATTCCACAATGGACAGAAGAGTTGGTGGGCAGCCAATCTTCTTTAGTGCCTTGAACAGACCCTCACGACTGACCAAATCAAATGCCTTTGTGAGGTCGATGAAGGCAATAAACAGTGGTTGATTCTGTTCACGGCATTTTTCTTGCATTTGTCGCAATGAGAATATCATATCAGTGGTAGACCGGTTCTGTCGAAAGCCACACTGTGATTCGGGGTAGACTTGATCTCCTAGGACTTGAAGTCTGCGCAGAACAATTCTGGCAAATACTTTTCCAACAATACACAGAAGTGAGATACCCCTATAGTTGTTGCAGTCGCTCCGATCGCCCTTGTTCTTGTACAGTGTTATGATGCTTGAATCTTTGAAATCCTGTGGGACTTGTCCTTCACGCCAGCATAGCTCTATTAGCTGGTGGATCTGTATAGTGGGTGTGTCTTGCCCACTCCTGATAACCTCTATTGGAATCCCATCCTTACCTGGAGCCTTGCCAGATGCAAGTTCATTTATAGCACACTTAACTTCTGTTATGGTGGGAAGTGTGTCCAGGTGGTCAAGAGTTGGTAGAGCCTCTATGGCGTTGAGGGCATTATCCGCTAGTTTGGTCTCACTTGAGTAAAGCTCCAAATAGTGCTCTACCCATCTGTCCATCTGCTGTTTCTTATCAGTGATGACTTCTCCAGTCAAGGTTTTCAATGGTGCACTTCTTTTGATCATTGGACCACAGGCTTTCTTTATCCCTTCATACATGCTTCTGATGTTTCCCTTATCACTTGCGATTTGAATGGACTCACATAACTTGATCCAATAGTCATTCGCACACTGCCTGGCAGCCTTTTGCACATCCTTCCTGGCTTGCTTCAGCTCACTCAGAGTGTTACGCGTTGGTCTTTCCTTGTATCTTAAGAGAGCTATCAACAGCTATATTTATCAATCAAGGGCTGCAGTATCTGGCTGTTTGCCGCAAACCAGTCCTGCCTCTTATGATCCACAGTGCCGTAAACCCCTACCGCTGTTTTATAAATAGTTTCCTTAAGTTTACTCCATTTATCATTTACTATACAATTTTCTGATGTATCATTGAAAGCGTCTTCAAGTTGCTGTTGAAATTCAAAGCACTTTCCAGGATCGTGAGTGTTAATAATATTAATCCTGGGGTTAGACTTGTGTTTAGCTGTGTAGATTCTCTTTGGTCTCAGTCTAACCCTTGCAACAGTTGCCTCTCGCTTTGATTCCGAGACCGGTTAAGACCAGGGATGGAGTTATTGCCTCTCCATAGCACAAAGCCTGGGCTAAAATAAAGAAACCATGTGTTGCCCAAGCAGCATGATCCCTCTCTCGGCCTGCCTAGTTCACTCCAGAGGAAAGTTAACACCTGTACATCTGGAACAAGACAAGCTGCAGAAGCTGCCGGATCAGCAAAGCAATGCTCTAACTGTCCGCCTGTCGGAGCTTTGATCCTAGACCAGCTGCCAAACAAGGCTTAGGGCCTGGTCTACCCTACCATGACTTATTTTGTCTTTGGGTTGCATTTCCTCGCACCAGGATAAGGCTTGTACCCTCCCAATTGTGCTCTTCCGCCCGAAGCCGTTGGCACAATGTGGGGTGTCGGGTTTGGTAAGCGCCGCCCAACATTCGGCGCTGACAGAAAGCAGGTAGTACCGTCTACTGTCATATAGTAGCTCAGTCATATCTGACTAAGACCTGACTGCCAAAAGTATGAACCATGCTACATACACTCTATTCCTTCTTTCCCAACCTCTTCTGGAAAGTTCTAGGTCAGAAATGGGTTACTCTAGCCTGATGGTAGAAGGCATAACATTTGCTTATCCTTTAGGGCCCCGGCAATACACGGACAGTGAACCATGCTCATCATCATCATGTGCCATGCCGATAAGTGTGGGCGGTCGTGTTTCGCCATGTCACACGATCACCAGTCTGGATCAGCTGTGTTCTTGTGTCTCGACCGTACCATGTACTCAAGCCATCCAGGTATTTACTTCTCTTGCCTTCCCCTTGTTCTTTTCCTCTCAATCTTGCCAGTTGTCATAAGGTTCTCAAATTTATTTCCTCTCATAACGTGTCCAAAACATGTGGACTGTCTACGTCTAATTTCTAATCACTTTACGGTTTTCATTTGTTTCTTGTAGTACTTGGTCGTTGATTTTTCTGTCTGTCTAAGGTATACTTTGCATTCTCCTCAGAAACCACATTTCCACAGCCATCAGATGTTTCTCAGCTTGTCTGTTCATTGTACACATTTCACATCAATAAAAAAAAAGTACAAGTTCTTCTTCTTCTTCTTCTTTCATCCGGATTTTTTTTCCGGATGTGACTGCGTTGTGCCTGTTTACAGCAGAGCTGCGTCCTTGCGCCGTTAGGCCGACACATCCGACTTCTGCGGGCATTTGTTGACCGGGTTAACCTTCCCGGGGTACAGGTTCTATGTAGCACTTCAACTCTTTTTCACGTTGCAAATGACCTTTTTATTGGTCAGTGTTTTCCAACTTACAAAAGGCTACCATCGCCATGGCATTTCTTGTTCTAATCTCTTCAAGGCATCTCCCATCAGATGTTATGACTGTTCCAAGATAATTGTACCCATTCACTTGTTTAAGAACATTCCCATTGATTTGTATATTACACTGTGGTAGTTCCTTCTTCGTAGTGACGACCATAATCTGTATCTTCTTACAATTTAATTCTAACCCGTGTTGTTTTCTGTGTGCAACCATGCTACATACACTCTATTCCTTCTATCTCAACCTCTTCTGGAAAACTTCTGGGATAAAAATGGGTTACTCTAACCTGATGTTAAGAGGCACACCAGGGAAACTGGACATAAGAAAGAAGCAGACTCCCACAACTAACCAAGACAAATGATGTAGAGTAATTCACCTGTTGTGACTGTGAGGCTCCTGGTTTCACTACCGTCACTGTTTGCTGGCCTCCTTTCTTGGAAGACATGCTGATATATTTAGATTTCAGAGCCATAGCCGTCTTGCTGACCACTGATTGCTTTTCTCCCAGTCTTCCTTCAGCAGTCTGGTATTGATGAAAGAAAACAACTATAAGTCTTCATTATATCCTAACTGTAATGTGAAACATAGGATGGGGATAGTTTTTCTTCTGCCCTGTGCCAACACTGGGGCACAGGCACTCAACTTAATCATGCCAAACTGGGCTATTTTTTTATTATCTGCTACAGCTCACTCCATGTTCTCCAGATATTATTCATCTCTGTCTCTAATTCTCTTCTCTGTGTGCTTTAGGTCTCCCTCTAATGCATTTGCCTGGGGGTTCCAGACAGAGGACTTGTCTCAGTGTATATTCTATCCATCACCAAGGCCTTTTCCTCACCTCTTCAATCAGAGGTATATATTTAGTTCTCACCAAGAGCTCACATTCGTCTCAAAAACCACATCTCTGTTGCTTCGAAGTCCTTCCTAATTTGTTCAATCTTGAATTGTCAATGAACAAATTAGGAAGAACTTAGAAGCAACAGAGATGTGGTTTTTGAGACGAATGTTGCAAATTTCTTGGACTGCCAGAGTAGCTAACAATGATTGCCTGAAACAGGCTAATGAAACTAGAACACTATATAAAACAATAAGAAAGAGACAAACAGCTTTCTTTGGTCATGTAATGAGAAGAGAGGCATTGGAGAACATCATGACAGCTGGAAAGATTGAGGGGAAGAGAGGCAGAGGCAGACCAAGAGAAATGATGCTGGATGAATTGAGACGGTGGCTTGGAGGAATATCAGCAACAGAGTTGATCCAGAAAACCAAAGACCGAGATCTGTGGAGAGCTATGAACGCCTACACCAGCTGGCAGGGCATTTGATGATGATGATTCAAAGCAGGCACCATCAATGAATGTTTGTAGTTTATTTATTATTGCTTCAGCTGTTCTCTGTGTTTCTGATCCATACTGTAGCACTGATTTAACGCTGAGTTATATATTCTACGATTGGTGCTAAGTTTAATGATGGCAATAGCTGCACTTCATTAATATTCATTCCTCCTCCCCCTGCAGATGCAGAAACTTGTATTTCCCATAATCCTCAGAGCTGTTCAGTGTTGTTATTAACATTAGAATAGAGATATGTCCATTGGTGCTTAGATCTCCTTTGTAATAAAACTAACTCTGCAAGTTTGGAAATTGTCTACAACACTTGATGATGAGGAACAATTATTTCATTGTGACTTAATTGTGCCAAGATATCTTCCCCCCTCACTTTTCTCCCACTATTTATCCTTTTGCCAAACTGTTGTACTACAGCCAACCACGAGCCCCTCATCCTCAACCTCAGGAGCCACAGCAGCACAATGGTTAGTGCACATGACTGGTTAAATCCCCAGCAAATACAAGATTGCTGTTTTTTTATGACCAGTCTCTGAGGGGTCAACCCAACCTAACAACAATTAGTACCAGGTTAATTTTCAGCTGAGAATTAACTGTCACGTTAAGGCCATGAGGAAGGGAGCTGGGCATCATCTTACATGTCATGGCCTAGAATATGTGGAGGCCTAGCACTTCACATACCAACAGCAGTGTTAACTATGGGACTACATTTGCCTTCCTCAATTTCCCAATAACCTTCGTTCTTTCCCCACTTGTTTTGTCTCTCTAACCTTTGACTTTCCCCACTTATTTTGTCCCCTTCATTTGTCTCTCTAACCTTTAACTTTCCTAACTTGTTTTGTCCCCCTGATTTGTTTCTCTAACCTTTGACTTTCCCCACTTATTTTGTCCCCTTCATTTGTCTCTCTAACCTGTGACTTTCCCCACTTGTTTTGTCCCCCTTATTTGTCTCTCTAACCTTTGACTTCCCCATTTTCCCATGTCCAGCATGCTTGCTGCTATCACCACCACTGCTGCTGCTCTTCAGTTTGCTGTAGACTGCGTCACTGCTGTAAGGTGTTTGGAATGGTGCATACTCAAAGGACCCAAGTTTCTCCCTGTGAATGCAGGAAACACAATGTCATGACTTAATAATAAACCAAACATCATGACAATAAGAGCGACTATAACAGACGCTACATCATTTCATACAATCCACTGATAGTCGTTGAACGCGTGTCAGTCGTCAGTCACTGCTAGCTAGGATACAGATTCAGATAAGTACCCTTAATATTGTCATGTAGTGCGTTTCATGTAGTTTTGTGTCGGTTTGTGTTTGTTCTATGCTGACGAAGGCTTTGGCCGCAACGTCCAATTTGTTTAATGTAATCGTGTTTTAGTAAAGCTCACAATCTACTTCACGTTTTTTGGCGATTCACATCTGGTGATAGCACCATATACCCAATAAGCCTCAAGAAATGTTTTTCACCTGCTTGCTTTGACTCAAGCATAGTCCATACACGTGCTACTACTTGCCATTACTGGGGAGTGTACAGGACTGATTTTTGCATGTGGATTAGCTTTTCTTATTGCCAGATTACCTCACCATATGGTGAATCCACTTTAACCTCTGAGGTCCCCAAGACATGTTAAAGGATCCTTTACTTAAACAAAAATCCCGGATGGTATATAGAAGTGCTATATAGAACCTATATTGTTGTATGTGGTTGCAGTGGCAGAGAGGTTGTAGTGATTGTCTCAGGCTGGGAATGCGTGCAAGAACCACTGGTATCTATAATGATATCCCCCCCCCCTCCCCCGCCATGATACAGGATAGATATGACAAGAGTTAATGCATAGGTAGAAGGGAGAGAAATAAAACAAAACGGCGAGACAAGAGTTAAACCCAGGGTCACTGAGTAGAATCGATTACAACTCAGCTCAAATGGTAAATGGACCAGCGCCATGAGCAAAGTAGTGACACACGGAGAAAGTCATGTGATCACACGCAGCTTACAAGCCGTGTGAATTTGAAACTTCACTTGCGGCCAGGGCACCGGACGAGAAACATCAGCCGTGCTACATTCAAGCAATAACATCAGCCATTTCGATAGCCTGTTTAAACTATAGTTACACATATCCAGCGACGGCAAACATTGAATGATGGAGCGGAAGAGTTAGTGATTGAATTGATGACAGAAGATTGGAGAATGCCAAACAGGAAGAAATCACAGTGGGCAATTGCCAGACCTTCGACATTGAGTGGCGTGACGCTACACAAACACATATAATTATGACCCAGTGTACATGGGGTCAGTCACTCCAAGTAGTAACACGTATATGGACTATGTCAGTTGGCAATTGCCAGGCCTTCGACACTGAGTGGTGTGACGCTCCACAAACACATATAATTATGACCCAGTGTACATGGGGTAATTTTGCAGGTGTCAGAACTGTAAGTAGATATTGACTTATTGTACTTGTAATGCTAGAAGTGAACAGTTGACGATGGATCATAACACCATTGATGATAAGACTAGGGCCACCTCTGACAGACTATCGTAGCTAGGAAGGCTGAGAGTGTAGTGTACTAAGCAATGCATATCTTTGCCAGAATGTTAGCTGGACAGCGAGGTGTACCCAATAAAATCTATTATAATGAAACGATATCCTATGTCAGTTGTCTTCAGAGTGCCATACATTGGGCAGCTACGGACACGAGCCAGAAGGTTCAACAAAACCACACCTAATGATGTGTGCCCCCCCCCCCCCCAAATCTCTTGAGTAGTGAGATCAGATACCTGTTTTTGGATAAGGGCAAAAAACAAACAAAAACACAGGAGATCCAGTGTGCAAGTTTGTGCATGTTGAAAATTTCACAGCCATTGGAAGTCAAAAAGAGTAGGCCATAAGGCTGCTGTCCTGGCAAAATTGTGAGGACAAGTAAACCTACCCAAGGTTACATCCAAATACCGTGACCTTGGATGGAATCTTGTCTAGTTGGACACACTGACCTACGTGGCATGTAACTCAGTGTGATGCTCCCCCCTCAAAAGACGAATTAAGAAGAAGGTATTTTTGTACGCACATGAAACACGGACAATAGTATAAAAAAGAAATGTAAAAATAACAATACAACTGACAGTGCAAATCATGAACCTGTGCTGTGGCATGAATCTCACCATATGTTCATCAGCGACTGCTTATATAATACACTGTTTTCTGGACTCCTTCAATCGCAGACAGTGATAAATTAGATCAGAATTACAACAGCAGGATTACAAATGACAAGAGAACACTGAAGCTACAAAGACTTCTGTATCAATGAAACACAAACTAAATTCTTCTTCATCTGCTTTTCATCTCCCAATGAGAACAGGCATTTAATCAACTCATTCCAAGCCTTACTGTAGACGTGTTCATAATTGGTTGGATTCTGCAGTTTTCTAGGGGATGAGGTGGTCAGTTAGTCTCAGACCAACCCTCCTTAGCCGCCTCTTATGACACGTATGATAAACTAATATATTTTGGCTGTGGTGTTTATCCATCAAGAATGATGACCATTCATTTTATCCAGTGGGGTTGAGGGTTGAAAGTTTAAAGCCATGAGATCTAAGATGGCTGGTAAGGCAATTTCAGCTCAAAATGTTCTTTGACAATGTGGGCAAAGAATGCTTGGCGTTCTGGGAGGAGAATCTCATGTGGTGATTTTTTTTAATCCAGTCTTTTTATCACAGCTCTTGCAGTCCTGTTTGCTTCACAAGTGACTGCACCCTTGCGTACATTGATTTTGGCTGCAGTCATTGTTCAATGTATGAGATAGTAAAGAATGAGATTTTAAAAGTATTAGAGAAACTTAGGTGTCCGCACTTACTTTAACTTCTTGATATGCACTTCGACTTCTCTCATTGCCTCAGCCATTCCACCTCGACCTTTCTTCACCACCACAGGGCAGACTTTGGAGAGCATAAAGCATGACGACACTGGTACCCATGACCTGCCAATAATACAATATGTCATCAGTGTTGCCTGTCATGGGGCAGTGCTCACAGATGATTGCACACACCAAACAAAAATATGCAGAAAAAAAATTAAATGGAATAGTAGTAGTCAAATGTAAGGAACCCCGGGAAGGTTAACCCGGTCAACAAATGCCCGCAGAAGTCGGATGTGTCGGCCTAACGGCGCAAAAACGCAGCTCTGCTGTAAACAGGCACAACGCAGTCACATCCGGGAAAAAAAATCCGGATGAACGCAGAAGAAGAAGAAATGTAAGGAACAGAAAAATAATAAACAGAAGACTACAAGGCTTCAAATGGTCTTGGATGTAGGAAATTTATCTTCAGCCTGAAAAGTGGACATATGTCTCTAGCTTGAAAGGTGGTCATCTGTCTCTAGACATCTGTCTCTAGTTTGAAAGAGGAACATTTGTATCTAGTTTGAAAGATGAACATCTGACTCTAGCTTGAAAGGTGGACAGCTGCCTCTAGCTTGAAAGATGAATCTGTATCCAGCTTGAAAGGTGGACATCTGTCTCTAGCTTGAAAGGTGAACATGTCTCTAGCCTGAAAAGTGGACATCTGTCTCTAGCTTGAAAGGTGGACATCTGCTTCTAACTGAAGCTGACATCTGCCTACAGCTTGAAAACTAAATATCTATCTCAGCCTGAAAAGTGGACAGCTGCCTCTTGTTGTTGGAAAGGCATACATCTGCCTGTAACTTGCAAGGTGAAAATCTGCCTCTAGTTTTTAAAATTACGTCTGCTTCATAGCCATTTAAAGGATAATTTCTTTTTTAAATATGACAAGATGTCGCATTATACCCTGATCTGTGGGAAGCACAGTGGGTGTTCAATTTTATCAGATAAGGGTGAAAACATAAAAGGCCTGGTGCTGCTTGCATTAAAAGATTCTTCTTCTTCTTTGCGATCATCCGGAGTGTTTTTTCAGATGTGATTGCGGTGTGTCTGTTATGCGCCCTTGGGCCGAAACCCGTAGGCCAACACATCCGACTATAGCGTGCTTTTTTGGCCAGGTAGCATTCCTGGGGCATTAAAAGATTCAATGGCACAGAATATTTTCTGATATCCACATCAAGAAACTATGATGATCCTAAGACGATCCGAACATAAACAAACTCTAACCTGACAGGGATGCGATCCTAATTTAAGCTACAGATAAAATAATGATACAATAACAGCATATACAGAAACTAAGAAGTAAACAATTTTTAAAAATTCATGTATGACTCTAATGGTGATCTAAAAATGAGAAATCTAGAAAACACTTACCGATCATGAGCACCAAAGAATCGGACATCTACTTGATCATTTAATTCTCTCAGAGCCTACAACGGACAAAATGTAACACAGTGAACATGTGTTATTTGTTTCATTACTAATCAAGATAAACTGGTATGAAGAGATTGCCTACATATTTTTTTTTTTTAATGTTGCACATCCCTTACAGGACGTTGCAGTCAACACCAGCATTTTTTCAGCTGCTGTTGATGTACTAGGCAAGTTTTTATTTTCAGCAGATTGCCAGTGCTTTCTGAACGACCAGCTCACATCCACGTAAGTTACCAGAGCAGCGTGAATTGCTGCCGGTTCTCGCAGCTGCTGTTTTCCCCATGTGGATATACAGGATTAAGAACAATGTCGTTAACGATTGGCTATTTCTATACAACTTTTTATACTTCTGTACAACTTTGTATACTTCTATACAACTATCCATACGTCTATAAAACTACACTTCTTTACACATTTCTATACAACTTTCTACTAATATCAAACCATCAGGACTGCATAGGTGTTGTCTTGCACTGCAACCATTTCCATCTGACAGACGCCCACAGCCAAGATCGACACGGTGTATTACGTGAAGTTAATAACCCCCCTATATGCCAGGAGATGTACTGGGTACATCGTGCTAGCCCCATATTTGTACACACCGATTGGCACTTGATGATGATGTGGCCAATGCTGCACTCATGCCAGCTGCCTATACTTCCTGGAAACGGCCTGGCGCACATTCAAGGCTGTGTAGACCTAGTGACCCAGATCAGTGAAGACAAATCATCTCAGGGCTTCGAGTACATGACCAAAGGGCATGGGAGGTAAAAGTGCGAGCCACTGCACTATGTGGCCCCAACATGGCATGTTAGTTAAAGTTAGTTGCATGTCCTTTACAGGACGTAGCAGTCAACTCCAGCATTGTTTGGCTGTTCGTGATTACTGGGAAAGTTTACGTTCAGTAGTTTGCCATTGCTTTCTGAATGATCGGCACCCATACCATTTCATAAAAAACCAACACAGCTGTGTTTCGAACGTGGGTATGCAGGATTACAAACTGATTGCTTCGCCATGGAGCATTAAAAAACACAATGGCAATCTACTATTTCCTGTGAACAAAATCCTGTAATGTTTATGTTTTATGACATGCCAGAAAAACTGGAGGGCAAATGTAAATATTTATGATTTTAATTATCTGGCATTAGCTACAGGAGCAAGAGCCATCACTAAATAACAAAATAAAAATCATGGCAAAAGAAATCAGAAAATAAAAATCACTGAAATAGAAAATGGTAAGGATTATTACTAATATTAAAGAATGACAAATCTTACCTTGGCTGGCCAAAATGGATATCCTTTCAACTTTGCCCACACGAGTTGGTGTGGATTACGCTAAAATAATAAAGCATTAAAATAATAAAGCATACCCACTGTTAGTGTAATAATTCATTTCATTAAGATGATAACACTATAAATTAAAGTAAGCATCACTTCATGAACTCATTTACACTGAAACTAAAAGATGCATGTTTTAACATTACATTTCTCCTTCATTCATTGTTAAAAGGATGGTTGTAGTCACAGTTTGCAGATATGTTATTTATTTCTTGTGGCCAACACATCAGACTTCTGTAAGACATCTTTTGGCACCATTTCTCTCTTCAACACATCATCAGGAGATAAACAAGAAACTTGCACATTTGTGATTTCTTCTTCTTCTGCGTTCATCCGGAGTTTTTTTCGGACGTGATTGCATTGTGCCTGTTTACAGCAGAGCTGTGTTCTTGCACCGTTAGGCCGACACATCAGACTTCAGCGGGCATTTGTTGACGGGTTTAACCTTCCCGGGGGTTTCTTAGGACGTTTGACTCATTTGTGATTTCCCCCCCCCCCCCCCCCCATTCGCTCGCTTTGAACTCAAGCATTGTTCATATATGTGCTACTACTTCTAGTACACTGGACCGATTGTTGCGAGTGGATTAGCTTTCCCTTTTACCTGTGTCCCACACCATCAGGGAAACCCACTCTGACTTCTGAGGTACCTGTAATGTACATCCCCAAGTCAAGGACGAGACAACATTTTAGTACAACTGACCGGTGTAGGGGTCGAACCTACTACTTCGGACTAAATTATAAACACCTAGGTAGACTAGCCAAATGATATAATGAAAATAAGAACACAGGCCTGATCCGAGATAATGTCAAATGGTTAATTATGATCGCCCACACTTATCAGAAAGGTGCACGATGCTGATGTTTTCAAATTTTAACATTTTGTCAACTGATGATGGATTTCTAACATACATAATGTGCACATGGGACTTCTCATTTCCCCCTCCTTGTCTGGGAAGATTAGGCATCTATCCCTACTCAGAGATCAGGAGGGAAGTATGACACTATCGAGGTCTTCTGAAAACTGTCTTCTACTGGTTCGAAATGGGCACCACTTTAGTTAGGTATGGAGACAATAACTTAAAGATACTGTGACCCCTGACACATAAAATTGCAGAATGCTTCACACCTAATTATGTGCCTCTCTAACTCAAGAGGTCAGTGTTTCAGACTTAAGTATGCATTTGTATAAAGTACATTTTATCTAGATAAACTGGACCTTATAATGGGCTGCACATCTTTCTGACAATTTTGCCAGATCGGCAGCCTAATGGTCTACTTTGTGATTTCCAATTACAGTGGGATGTTTAATCATGTGCAATGTGCACACGGAACCTCCTGTTTTTCAGCCTTATTAAAGAAGACTAAGTATCCAATCTCACTACCCAAAATAACAGGAGGTAGTTAGGTAGGTTGATAGGTAGGTAGATATATGTGTGGGTGCATGTGTGTAAAATTAGAAATGGTTCTTGTAAATATGTCCAGCCCCATACTGAGATTTGAACGTAGTAACTTCTGAGCCTGATGCAGACACTACATCCCCTTAGCCACACCACCAACATAAAACTCTGTATCCAATATTGTTGTTCATCAAGACACTGATGTGGTCGAGTGATGTGGCAAACCACAGCTGCTCATGTTCACTGGCATGGCACATGATGATGATGATGGGCTATTCTTCCAGAGAGGAAAATAAAACGATGGTCTTCTATATAATGTGTAAATAGCCACATACTGTTTAATAAACCAGATCTGTGAGCTGTGAAATTCGCGTGGAATGCTTTTACATCTGTCCTATACAGTGACCTGCATGTTCGGAACAATGGCTACCGGCTGTTGCTGAATTGACTGATTTGCCTTTTCGGTTCACGAGTGCATTTTTCAGGAGACTCCTGGGAGTCGGCGCTGAAGCTACGGAGTTCGTGCTTTATGTGACACTTTTGGCAGGTCGCCCTGAGGCAATAGACCGAGCCAAGTGAGAAAACCGGGTCAATGAGGTCTTTCTGGTGACTGCCGAGTCCATCGACGATGAACTGTGGTTGTCATGGATGAATTTTGTGTTGGCATTCTGGCGGCGGCATTATGCACAGTGTACCTGTGCGGGCTGTTGGCTTGCCGTGACTCCTGTCTATTCCACTTTTCACACTGGACAGTGAGGAGCATTTTGTGTGATATTCACTGGCACAGGGAATGGAGCATAATGGGGACGACCCGTTGCCGTGAAGTTGGAACCTCGACTAACTTAACTAAACCAGATCTATGCCAATAAGATACCTAACAGGAGATTCAAACCCTAAGCCTCCATTATGTGCTATAATGTGCTATATTTTGCAAAAGCCAGACCAGTATTTTTACACAGAGGGGGGAGGTGTGTGTGTATGGATGGTGTGTGGGGGTGGTGTGTGAGAGATAGAGTGAAAAATCACACTGCATGCAATATGGCAGCAGTACATGGATAGGCTACAGCTCTACCAGAGACGCATCTACTTATTACCGAATCCCAAAAAGACAAATTAAAATGCATTAAAATTTGTGAGTCTAAAATAAGGTCATTTCAGGTGCACATATCAAGGATTTGTAGCCAGTATATCAATACTCTGCATGACGATATTCTCCTGTAAAGGGATAGAAGATGTAGCAAAAGATGTAAATGCAATCAGCTAATCATAGATCCTAACTCGTGGCTCTGTTGCATCACCGCAGTCTGGCCAGTAGAGGAGGACTCAAAGAGAAAAGATAATTTCTGGCCATAATATATGAGTCACTGGAAAGGATCTAAGCACCTATGGACTTGTCTGGAGTGCAAGGATGGTATCCCAACAGATAACTAACTACACAATTCATTCCTTTTTTAGATAAAAGAGGAAAAGGAAGAATTCTACATCAACATCATGTGCCATACCGATAAGCATGGGCGGTCATGTGTCGCCATCTCACATGATCACCAGAGTCGCGGCGCGAATCAGCTCTGTATTCTTGTCTCAACGGTGCCATGTGGCCAAACCATCTAGATATTTACTTCTCTGCCTTCCGCTTTATCTTTTCCCCTCAATCTTGCCAGTTGTCTACTTTATTTCTTCTTATAAAAAAAAATGTTGACTGTCTACGTCTAATTTCGCTAATCAGTTTACAGTTCTCATTTGCTTCTTATAGGGCCTGCTCATTGGTTTTTCTGTCTGTCCATGATATTCTTTGCATTTTCCCCAGAAGCCACATTACCACACTATGATTGGGTGTTTTTCCGCTTATCTACATGTTGTTCATGTTCCACATTCATAAAGTAGTTTAGGTTATATGTAGCATATCAACATGCTTTCTATCACTGTAATTGACAGCGCTTTATTGGTATGTTCTACACGTCGCAAAAAGGCTACCTTTGCCATGGCAGTTATTGTTCTAATCTCTATAAAGCACCTTCCATCAGATATTAGTTGCACCAAATAAAAATTCTTTTATTTACTTGGATCTTACATTTTGTCCACGTGATGTTATCTACTTAAACCATATCCTCTTTTTTTTCCTTCTGCAATTAACGTTTGCTATGCGTTTATTCCGCCATGGGTCACAAACAGAATGGTGCATAGCAACCACTGTAGTGTGTTGATGTTGATTTTCTAGTCCTGGGACACTTTGGCCCAAATTTTCCAACTTCAACAGTTGAGGTTTCTATTCTGGATGCCTCCTCCCATAGGCAGATGGCCTTCCCAGGCTTATGGGTTCTGCCTGTCTACATTTTCTGTCCAACCATATCAAGTCCAAATATGCAGCTCTCTGTGTCTGTTCACACATATTAAACAACTAAATAAGCCCCTTTCCATTAAATGCCCTGTACTTTCAAATTCCAGGCAATGCTTACTAAGCCACTTCCAAGAATTTCCAACCTATTACGGGATAGCAAGAGAAAATAAGAATGGTATTAGGCTGCAAAGAGTACACAAGAGCATACAACAGCAGCAGCAGCAACAACAAAAACAACTAAGTATTTACTCACACATGGTTCACAAAACCAGTCACTGTTAGTCTGAAGGCAAGAATTGTAGTAGCAATCTGGACAAACCTCAATCTCGCTCATCTGGGTTGAAATACAATCATTATATACACATACATGAGCAGCTGAACAAAATGTATAGTGAAAGATAATATACAAATTGTAAGCTAAGAATTGATTATAAAAGTATCAAGAAAGCCCCTAACATTCAGTGTTAACTGAATCTCTGTCTTCATTTCATAAGCTGCTATTTTTCCATGCCATGATCAAAGAAAGTTTAATATTTCTTTTTCTCTGTTATCTTCTATTTTTCCTACTGCTCAGCATAGTGAATTCATGTTTTGTTTTTCCCATGATGTGATCCACGTATGTGTGTTGCCCATCTTCCTTCTGTCCGTAGCAACCTTCTTGTGTAGTGGTGTCCTCTAGAACACCATTATTTATGCTGTTTGTCCACTTAATTTATAGCATTCATCTGTAAGATTGTGAAGCATTGGCAGCATAGTGGCTAGTGGACATGCCTATACTGACCTGTGGTTCTACAGTCAAATCCTAGCCGAGGTGGAAATTTATAACGGCCACATGACCCCGAGGTAGACCAAGAAGATGGTGGAGAGATAACATGTATACAGACCTACAAGCACTTGGAATCAACGACTGGCAAGAGAAGGTCAACCAGAGAGACAAATGGAGACGGATTGTATCTGCAGCAAAGAACCTCAATGGCTTGGAACACTGAAGAAGAAGAAGAAGAAGAAGAAGAAGAAGAAGAAGAAGAAGAAGAAGAAGAAGAAGAAGAAGAAGAAGAAGAAGAAGAAGAAGAAGAAGAAGAAGAAGAAGAAGAAGAAGAAGAAGAAGAAGAAGAAGAAGAAGACATGACCCTGGAGTTGATCCGCCTAAACAAACATGAGTACCATAATAATTTCTGGGAAGTAAACAGCTGATAAAACATGAGAAAACCTGATGATACTGTAACTAGAAATTATTCTCTCTTGAACCCAAAAGTCAACCCCAGCATTTTTTGGCTGTTTGTGATCTCTTGGCCAGTTTATGTTCAGTAGTTTGCCATTGCTTTCTGAACGACTGACACTCATACCTTTGTGTGAAAATCAATGCAGGGCAGTATGCTTCCAAATCGGTCACAGGTGTGTTTCAAACGCGGTATGCAGGGTTACGAATTGTGTCTGTAACCCCATTCGCCACAGAGTCGGCCTGGAACCCAAAGGATAAATGAAATAGAGGAAGATTTAAAAACAAAAGGAGAAGAAAATTAGCGACAAGAGATTCAAAATAAGGGGAGGACATGAAGGAAGCAGCAGAAGACGGCAAATGATTGGATGGCTTGGCATGAGTTCGTTGACAGCCTATGGTCCAATGGGGATAAAGGGAAGCAGCAGATGAAGATGAAAGCCAGGTTGATGCTGACCTTATTACCCATTTAGTGTCATTTGTATTTATTTGTGACTGAACAGACTCAAATATAAATATATATATATATATATATATATATATATATATATATATATATATATATATATATATATATATATATATATATATATATATATGAGTTCTTTAATGATGTGATTTGCCGTTGGTTTTCTTCTTCTGTGTTATAGTTGATAATTCCAATATAATAAAAAGATGGACAGAATACACAGAAGATTTATTCTAGGACAGCTGGGTTAATAAACAAACAAACGTATAATACTCAAGATAGATCAAATATATTAATAAATATTAGCATATATATGCCGGACTCCGTGGCCTAAAGGCTTGTAAATGTGATTCGTGAGCTGCTTACCACGCGTTCGAAATGCTTGGCAGCAGACCGTGTCACGCTGGGGTTTTAACGTGTTGGTATGCGAGCCAGTCATTCAGAAAGCAATGGCAAACCATTGAACGTAAAACTTGCCAAGACATCAACAAAAGCAGTAATATGCTGGTGTTGACAGTGTGATGTCCTGTAAATAGGATATGAAAAAAAGAAAGAAAAGTATATATATACTGTTTAAAACCTCATAAATCACAAGCAAATTTTCCAACTGGTGTTATACAATACTTAAGAGAAGATGCTGGACAGTTTGACATCATAGGATGGAGGAACAGAATCAGAAATGACTGGCATTACATGAGACAAGACTGTGGAAAGATGTGATGCCACACAATGTGGATGAGAAGAACACGAATTCATTTTCTTACTTAAAATAGTAAGAATTTCTTGTGAATGTACACAAATTGGTCCTGTAATATGATGCATGTGCACACATCTGTATAGTGTTTCCTATTCTCTTTCTGCCTAGTGTCGTATCAGATCACCTATTTCAGAGGTCTCAGTATCCTGTTGCATCAAGTGCTGACATCATCATACAAGAGAGGGTTACATAACACAATTAGTATTTTGCTCCCATCTCCTGTCCCAAAAATATTCTAATATCCAGTAGCATGTTGCTCTTAATTCTGTTCTACGCAGTAACATCAATATTTAACTTTTATCCCAGTTCTGTTTCCTAACTGTCAGTAAGTACTTTGCTATTATCCTGTTCTATGTTCTAACTATCCATTAGCATTTCACTCTTATCCAGGCATATGTTCTATCATATCTTTTCTCTCCATGCACCGCGATCTGCGGTGACTTGCTAAAGTGCAAAATCAATGCCTCTATCAATCATGTCCTCCTCTATCAATCATATCCAGCTTACACACATATTTGTATCATTGATGCAGTTTCAAACAAAATGCAGACACCATCATAACAAAGAGCAATGGTAGGTGAATTATTGGCAGCACAAACCAATAAGTAAACCTAACAGACAGTGACAGCATTACCTCATGCTTGCAAACTTTCAGGACTGCCCTGGCGATAGATGTTATCTTGCTTTGAGCTGCAATCAAAGTAGTGATTATATTTACAGTAAACCATAAATCTGGACTTCCCTAAAGCAAACTTAATCATGTCCACAATGTGTGAGAACTAGTGTTCCACCTTCAAACAGTTTGGCCGGTGATATAGAAATCATAGAAGGGAATGTATAAACATACGCATGTTGATTCAAAAAGCAATCTGTATTTTATCTTGTTGCTTTACTATACACTGTGTAATTTCTTCAGCATGTACTTTATGAGATGAGGCGAAATATGCCACACAATAAACTGCGCAATCTTTTGTTTGTGCCTTCATTACTCAAATTCACCATAGAACACATTTTTTTAAACAATCCCTATTTGTTAATGAATAAACAAAATTTGACAGTCTATCTTCTTAATTCTTCCTTTACATTGAATTTTAACAATAGTAATGAAGAATTCTCCCCCGATGTGTCTCCACCTTGCCGCGGTGGGGGAGCTTGTGACCCCATGTGCTTGCCGATGGATGAAAACTACATATCGGACAGCTTATGGGATAGGGGCCAGACTAAGAGAGACACAACCTGCTGCTCTGCGGGTTAGACTGAGGTGAGGATAACAGTCAGAAGTTTAAATCAGGCGCACGAAGGCAGAAGTTCTTGGTCCGGACAAAACACTTAAGGCTCCCTGTCGAGGGCTGTGGCTGAACGTCTCTAAGCCACAAACCCTCGGATCTGAGAGCCGGGCCAATACCCTCCTACCGAAAAATAGAGGCGTGATACTGAGCAAGCTACATGCTCAGGTCTGATACAAGTTCGAAGGCTCTCAGCTGGGGGATATGAGAGATTCCCGGATGAGAGGGCCAGGCCGTTTCTCGTTCACTGCTGCACGAAGGTAAGGTGCTGAGCCGGCAGCACAAGTAGCCTACCTCGTGAGCGAGTACAAAAAGTCAAAAAAAGTGCCCCAGTCGAAGAAAGTGGCTGCGAAAACTGTATCTAACTCATAGAGAGTGTAGACAAAAGTGGAAGAACGTCTCAATGACGCGAAATGGAACGCACGGCGAGCGAACCTATTGCGTTGTCCGAAGTCAAAAATAAAAGCTTACCGAGTGGATGTCGCTCGCAGTCTGACCGCTTCTGGTGTGTGCTTGAGCGATCAGTGGCAAGCGAGACTCCCAACACATGGAAGTGAGGAACTAAAGCAGCCATGAGCAGGACGTGGCAACTCCTCGGGTGTGTCCAGTCTCAGAGCAATATGTGCCGGCTCTGCAATTATAGAAGCCTCCTTGGATAGCGAGGGAATGCGCATGGTCTGCCCCTGCCTTCCCTTGAGGGCCGACCGCGATGTCGTTCATCGTTCTATCTTGACCAGCTGAGATGTTGGCAACATCACAACAGTCTAACGTGCCTCGGAACCAGAGGAAGGCTAACCTCATTAAAAAATGCCCGCCGGAAGTCGGAAGTGTCGTCCTACGGGTGGCAAACTAAAAATTGACACTACGCAATTACGTCCGAGTGAAATGTCTCGTCCGAATGTCTCTCGTGCTAGGAACAGCTCTGACTACCTAGTTTCCGAATGCCGCTCTTGTTCGGAACAGCTCTGACTAGGTAGTTTTCCGAATGTCTGTCGTGCCTGGAACAGCTCTGACGGGCGCAACGACAAGCACATGTCCGAAAACTCACTGAGTGGATACCGTCTGCAAACTTGTCTGGTTTGTGCAGGAATGGCCCAGGGCAAACGAAATGACCAATATATTGAAGTGAGGATTTAAAGCAGCCATGAGCAGGACGTGACGATTTCCCTCGGTGAGCCCAGAATCAGGGCGCTATGTGTCGGCCCTGCAACTATGGAAGCAACCTTGGATGGCGGAAAATGCTATGGACTGTCCCTGCCTTTCTTTGAGGGATGACCGTTGTCTTCGACCGTTCAACCTTGGCCAGCTGGGCTGTAGATGGCACCACAAAAGTGAGAGTCTCCCAGGAATGCTACCTGGTCAAAAAAGCACGCTGTAGCCGGATGTGTTGGCCTACGGGTTTCGGCCCAAGGGCGCATAACTGACACACCGCAATCATATCTGGAAAAACACTCCGGATGAACGAAAAGAAGAAGTAGTAATGAAGAATTGAGAAAATCTACCAAATACTTGAGCAGTGTGCATTTTCAGACTTTTACAGTACTACTTGTTTTGCTCCTGTCTATTGGTTTAACTACATTAATGTTCTAATACTGTTTTGTTTAAATAATTTTACCCTTTCCTATCTATTTCTATTTCGTTATTACTGTCTCATTATAGCTTTTTTAGCAATTCAATTCTTATTTCCTAACACAAGTTTATGATAATTTATTCAACCTTTGCATATATTGTCTCGTCATGTATTATTCAGCTTTTCTAGTAACTTTCAGTTTTGTTTTAAAATATGTAATTATCATGTGCTATTTGTAATAATCAGCTAAATGAAAATAATGTTAAGTAACTGACATAATCAAGTATTGATTTGACTGCTGTCTTCATATAATCAAGTAATATTGACTTGACTGCTGTCTTCATCACTAGTTATTGTGTTTATTATCTAATACTAAATCATATTCAGTATGTACTTAAGAACATACATTGTGTTTTTCAGTCGCTTGCTTTGAACTAAAGCTTAGTCCATACTAGTGCTACTTCTACTGCACTCCTAGTGCACTGGACTGATTATTGCGTGTCCCTCACCATCAGGCAAACCCACTCCAACTTAGGAGGTACTTGTAATTTACGTCCCCAAGTCAAGGAAGAGAAGTCAACTTTTTAGTCTAACTGATCAGCGTAGGGGTTGAACCCGCTACCTCAGCATCAACAAATCAGAAATTTAAGAGCAAATGCTCTTAGCAATTCAGCAATGCTAACCTCATCCACATGTTATTGTTAAAGTAAACAGTTGATTTATTTGGCTGTTTCGGGATTTGAGGTGTGAAGATTGAGCACAACCCACTACTGGCACCGCAAAACCGGAATTGGAATACAATCAGCATTGCCAGGAGAAGGATGTGCTCAATCTTCAAAGTAAAGTTGTTACAAATTGCTTCTAACCTCATAGAAAATTCAATATAAATTGCAGATATGTTTTTACTTTATTAAACTATGTCTATGAGATCTCCTGCACTCATGTTTTTCTGTCTTTATGCCCTAAATTTGTGTTGTTTAAAAGCCAGAGCTGTTTGCATGCATATGAGGATAAAAATACAGATTTCTACTACGAAACATGAGTATTTCTTTTTACTGGCATCTTGCCATTTTGAAAGATGATAGTTTGTTATATTGTGTTTTTAAAAAAAGATAAATTCAACCCATGGAAACAGCAAATGTGACTGATCAAAGCCTCTCCATAGCACAAATCTTGGGCTGAATTGAAGAGACCATGTGTTGCACATGCAGCATGATTCCCCTCTCGTTCTGTCTAGTTTACTCCAGAGCAAAGGTAACACCAATACATCTGGAAAAAAAGACAAGCTACAGAAGCTGCAGGATCAGCAAAGCAATGAGCTAACTGCCCGCCTGTCGGAGCTTCAATCCTAGACGGGTTGCATTTCCTTGCACCAGGGTAAGGCTGTTGATATGGGGTGTTGGGTTTGGTGAGCAACGTACAACATTTGGTGTTTACAGAAAGCAGGTAGTACCGTCTGTCATACGGTAGCTCTGTCATATCTGATTAAGACCTGATTTATTAATGAACAATATATAATACTGGGGGTGGTGTGTGTGTTGTGTGGAAGAAGGGGGGGTGTTGTCCAATAGTATGTCAGCCCTGTGTATATGCAAAGGAGTGATATTCAAAAAGGATATAGCATTCTTACCACCATTAAACACCATTGAATTATGATATATCCATTTTGCATCCGCTAAGAAGGCCTCAGTACAGCCATACATCTTCTTTTTGATATTCTGGAAATAAGACATCACATGAGTTGACAAGATTGCTCAGTAATATCTTCCCGCTACTATCTGTTACAATCAGCAAAAGTTTCAATGAGGATGATCACTACCAGTACATTCTGCCAAATCTAGCTAATCTACATGATGATAATTCACTAGCATATTCTGCTAAATTAGTTACTAAAATAATGAGATCAGTGTGATAATAAACATCTTTATTTGTTTCCAAATAGATGAACTTTAATCTTTTAGTTCTACCGCTAACTAATGCAGCGGCTGGCCAAGTGGCTAAGAACACCGGGTTCTCGTTCGGGAGACCCGGGTTTGAATCCTCGGTCCGGTGTGGATTTTTTTCTGTCGGGGGCAAAAACAAAATCCTAACTTGCACAGTTCGCGGCGACTGCACTAGCCAGATGGGCTTAATTCCTCAGGCTCAAGACCCCCCCTGTCCTACACTGTAAGGTACTATAGGCAGTAGATGAATGAATCACCAAAAAACGTGAAGTAGATTGTGAGCTTTACTAAAACACGATTACAAGAAACAAATTGGACGTTGCGGCCTAAGCCTTCGTCAGCACAGAACAAACACAAACCGACACAAAAATACATGAAACACACTACATGACAATAATAGGAAACAAGTTAAGCTAGAAATGAATCAACAAAGTTACAATGATGATACAGAATTTAAAACTGCATGTCTTTTGCAGGATGTTGCAATCAACCCCAACCCCAGGCTGACCTTCCAGGTAATTTGACATTCAGTAGTTTGCCACTGCTTTCTGAATGAGAAGAAAATGTTTAATTCAAAACTGACACGTGTAGGAAACAATCCCGCTAGCTCGCCATGAGCCAGCCCAAAGTTTAACTATTAACTGTAATGAAACCTGTGCAGTTCTGAAAACACATTTCTAGGGGTTTTCAGTTGGTTGTGTGTCCAAGCTCACTTGTTCCTTCAAAATAAAGTTTCTGTCGGCAGAAAGATTTCAGCGATTGTGGTTACCGTGGGGATAACATTGCTCCACATTTGAACAGTATCATTGCTGTGTTATGTATTTCAGTCAAAATATGATATATCTATTCCCTTCACATGATGTACAATTCTGCAGTCTGCATCTGATGACAGGCAGAAAAATATGCCAGGCAATAAATCATGCAACCTATTGTTTGAGGCCTCTTTGGTTATATTTGATATAATCAAGGTCTCTGAAATTCCATCTAGAGAACTTTTCCTGTGTTGTCCTCTCACCTTGTATGCCTATGTTCTCATGTAAAACGTTCTAGCCGCCGGATGATCTTGTTCCATTCTAGCTAAATATTTAAACCATTAAATTTGTGGATGTTCTATAAAGTCAGTAATCGATGTTATCCATACACTTGTTCTTAGTTACTCACCTATCTCTCTTTCTCTAGTTTCTCCGCCTGTATGTTTCCATACTGGTCTATGTCTCGTGTCGGTCACACAGCGTTGGATCAACAATCTATTGTTCTATATATTCACATTTCTGGGTCCTCAGTTTTTATTGTTGTTGCGTTTGCTCACTTTCAACTTAAGCATAATCCAAACAAGTGCTACCACTTCTAATTCACCGACTTATTTTTGCATGTGGATTAGCTTTCCATATTACCAGTGTCTCTCACAGCCAGGCAAACCCACTCCGACTTCAGAGGTAAGGGACGTCAGTTAAATCTTCTAACTTTTTTGCTCAATGCCAATGTTTATATCACTTGACAA
The DNA here is from genome assembly GCA_963921405.1 of Cepaea hortensis. Classification (NCBI taxonomy): domain Eukaryota; kingdom Metazoa; phylum Mollusca; class Gastropoda; order Stylommatophora; family Helicidae; genus Cepaea; species Cepaea hortensis. The sequence goes on from OY992895.1 coordinate 27,162,471, forward strand.
TTCTAGTTTTTCAGTTGTTTACTTTAGATGTTAATTCCACTTCTTTCATGTTTGAAATAAACTCTATATCTGCAGTCTCAAATAATTTTTACTATCGTTTTGTATATGTTAATATTTTCTGCATGCTACTTAATGCATTTTCTAAACAACCATTCCAGTTCTCTTTTAGATTTCTTCTGCCAGCATTTGTTATTATACTTCTTTTATCAGAGACAACGTAGAAGTCTCAATGTGAACAAGGAAGAAGAACTCATTTTATAAAACACTTGTTACAAATGCACATACATACAACACACAGCACTTGCCTTCTCCAAAACTGACAAACTCATTGGATGAAAGATGTAATCTGAATAACTGGGAAATAATGCAGGATCCACCAAACGTTCAAAAGTATCACTCTGCAGATGAGATGTAAGATAACGGCACTAGGACTACAAACCAGAAAATTAAATATGCAAAGAAAAATAACACAAATTCACAATTGTACAATTCCCCTTCTTTTTTTTCATTTACTTGAAATTTGTCTATATCCGCAATATTCTCTTGTATGAATTTCACTGTATTTTTTTGTTCACTCAGTGGTCCATTGAGTTTATCTTCCAAACTGCATAATTAGAAGAGCATTTAGGGTACTGGTCTCCTACATAAGGAGACATGCTGGGTCAACCAAGACAGCCTGGTTGTTGACAACTGAAAGTGTGCTGGGCTTTTTCAGCATGCTACTGTGGCGGAATCCTTAAGGAAGTCAGCTGTACTTGTTATAATGATGACTGTATGAAAATAGAAGTTCAAAACAATGTATTCCCTTAGTGAATTTAAACACAGAAGCCCCAAACTATATGTTGCACGATTTACTGCCTGGTATATTTCGCTGCACCACTTTGGTTTGAGTTGTAAAACTGCACCCGTGCTTGCATATTAGTTAGTTAGGTATCAGCTTATCCTCACCATACATCAAAATATTGATTCCATAAGTGCTCGGATCCCCTCCTCAGTATATCCTTCAGCAGGTAGTGGTCAGTTGTTTTGGCTGACTATTTTTCTTCAGCCCCCTGCATGGTGATCTTGTCTGGCTTCAACCCTTTTGATGTACATTTTTGGAGCCTGGTCGTCATTTTTCTGACCTTGCAGTTCACGCTACAAACAACCGCTGACCAGATGTAAAAGCACTCCACACGAAATTAACAGCTCACAGTGTCACTCCACACAACTCAGTAGCAGGGTGATGGAACCATGCACTACTAGTCCAACATAAGGACAATGTGTAAGCAAACTGTACAAGCATAAACACTCCAGAAACCTTAACAGCTCAACAGCCTATCCTCCATGTTGGAGATCAGAAGTTTACAGTGAGCCAAAATTGAAATCATGAGCTCATAATACATACCCCAACAGTTCGCATTCGATCCAGTGCATATCGAAGCAGTGTACACAGAGTGCTGACAGAAATTAAAGACATGGTCTTCGAGCGGGTATCTGTGCATTCAGCCTGCATGATTTTCTGTAAAAATATTTCATATAAAGTAAATGTAAACTTTGCACGATGTCTAATTCAGACTTTAATCTTATATATATAAGGCAATCTCCGTCTGTCTGTCCGTATGTCCTTTATGCGCTCGCGAACGGCCCATCCGATTGAGATGAAATTTTCTACACGTCTTCCTTTCATTCCAGCGCAGCCCACTGTGATATTTTTTTAGTGTGAAATCGGCTGCTTACCCAATATTATTTAATTTTCCATTTTTCATTGTAATTTCTATACAGCGAGGGGACTTAACTCTGAAAAAGTTATTTCAAGGGGCATAACTTTTCTGTATAACTTATAGTCATATTGTGGCATCGTTTTCAAAGATTTATAAACTCTTAGTCCATAGTTATGTACCGGCATATGAGTTATAATAAATAGTGATACAATCTTTAAGGCATTTTCAAAGTTTTCATAAAAATAATGCACAATGCATAACATTGTAACTTATCTTTTTATGCTTAAAGAATAAATAAATAATAGTTACCTTATCTCTATCAAGTTTGAAGATTTTATATTTCTTTACACTGTCGCCAACTCTAAGAAGACATGGAACAACTTCAGCCATTATTAAATCTACAGGCATATGCGTTATATTCCTCCTCCTCTCCCCTCCTCCACCTCCTACCCTCTTCCTCTTCCCCTCCCCCCTCTCCATCCTACTCTTCCCTCTTTCTCCTCCTCCTCCCTCTTCCTCCTCCTCCTAATCACTCCTCTTCCTTCCTCCTCCCTTCTCCCCCTCCTCCTTCTCCCCCTCATCCTTTCTCCTCCTCCCTCTACCTCCTCCTCCCTCTTCATCCTCCCTCCATCTCCCTCCTCCTCCTGCGTTCTTCTCCTCCCTCCTCCTCCTCCCCCCTCCTCCTAATCCCTCCTCTTCCTCTCTCCGCCTATCTCTTCCTCCCTCCTACTCCTCCCTCTTCCTCCTCCCAGCTCCTACTCCTCCTTTTTCTTCTTCTTCTGCTGCTGCTGCCGCTGCTCCATTTACCCAAGTTAATTGTTGGGGAAGATGTAAAGATCTTTCAAGTGCTCTTTCTAATGCTTTTTGTAAGTTGGTCTTCGTTTATCTAAGGTTGTTCTAACTGCAACCAATAAATGATTAGACAGACAGACAGACAGTAGACAGTCGGGAACGGGAACTTATATGACTACTTATATGAATTAAATGAGATGCTCCCCATCAGGGGCTGGGCGAAGCCGGGCCGGATCAGACAGACAGACAGACAGATAGACAGACAGACAGACAGACAGATAGATAGTCGGGAACGGGAACGTGAGCTTATATGACTACTTATATGAATTAAATGAGATGCTCCACACCAGGAGCTGGGCGACGCCGGGCCGGGTCAGACAGACAGACAGACAGAAAGATAGTCGGTAACGGGAACGGGAACTTATATGACTACTTATATGAATTAAATGAGATGCTCCCCACCAAGGACTGGGCGAAGCCGGGCCAGCTAGTGTAATATAAATGAGAGTTAGTAAAAAGTAGCAGTACAGCTTTGGACTCTGAGATAACTAGCAACATTTTTTTCACATTTTCATCTTCTCTTCATTGCTCTCATTTTTTTCATCTTTTTATTCTTCTCATCCCATCCTTATGTCTTAATGTAGCAACCGGAGGATCTTCTCCTGTACTATATGTTGTGTTTCGTGCATGTATTTCTTTGCTGATGAAGGCTAAACACCGCAACATCCTGTATGTGTCATAATTCTATTTTGTAAAGCTGCATTACTGTGTGTTATTTTATATTGTTTATAAATGGGGAGGTAGATGATGGGTTGCAGAATTCACGTTACCACTAACCCTCTAAAATTGTAAGGCATGACATGTTATCTTACTTTGCATTAATATCCTGTTCAGCCCTTCTGGGATATATTTAGGATACACCTTTTTTTTAAACTTTGAACTCAAGCATAATTCACTAGTAGTTGCCACTGCTGGGGAGTGCACTGGACTGATTTTGCGCGTGGATTAGCATTCCCTTTTACCAGCATCCCCCGCCATTAGATGAATATACTTCGATTTCTGAGGTACTTGTAATTTATGTCCCCAAGTCAAGGACGAGAAGATATTTTAATCAGCTGAACTCGCCATGAGCATGCCAGAAGTTTAAAAGTGAATGCTGTTATCCATTCAGCCATGCTGACCTGTTAGGATACATATAGGCACTGTGATGGAGGGCATGCTTCCCAGAAGAAGTGGCAGAGTTTACACTGCATGAAGATGGACACAAGACCTTGCAGAAATCTAATAAATGAGGGTGCATAAGGCAGGAGAATCATACGAGATTGAGAAACCTTTTGGAGGGACACGATGAGAACATTTTGCAAAGAATCTGCCACATTGGCATATATATTTTAGCATTAATTTCAGTATATATTTTTGTTCAGATAATGTTTTTCAACATGTGGTATGTTATTTTTATAATGTATGTATTATGCCCATCATGCAGTTGTATAATGTTTAATCATCTTTTTTGCTGTTCGTTTGCTATTTTTGTGTGTGGACGTAATTGCGTTGTGTCAGTTTACAGCAGAGCTACGATATTTCCACCTTTCGGTCAACACATCCGACTTCTGTGGGTGTTTGTTGACTGGGTTAGCCATTTGGTGGGTGATGTGGATAGTATCATGCAAGCCGCCTTTACTTTCCCAGAAGCGTGGACAATGAGCCGACAAGCTGAAAAACATTTGACAGTGGAAACGAGTTTTCTAAGGAAAATGCAAAGAATACCATGGACAGACAGAAAAACCAATGACCAGGTCCTACAAGAAACAAATGAAAATCGTAAACTGATTAGAGAAATTAGACGTAGACAGTCAAAATATTTTGGTCACGTTATAAGAAGAAGAAAATTGGAGAACTTGGTGACAACTGGCAAGATCGAGGGGAAGAGAACAAGGGAAAGGCAGAGAAAATATCTGGATGGCTTGGCCACATGGTACGGTCAAGACAAGAACACTGAGCTGACCCACGACTCTGATGATCGCGTGAGATGGCGAATCATGACCGCCCACGCTTATCGGCATGGCAGATGATGAATGAAGACTTGGCAGCTCAGGCAATATTTTTTTAAAATTTGAATTAGCCTCGATGCAGATTAATAATAATAACAAAACCCTAGTATAACAGCCAGTCCCCTTTTGGTAGGCCAGTATATTCCACATGGCTAATAACAAGTGTCAGACCATTATCTAATTTTACTGTGTCGTGTAGTTTTGATGTTCGCATTTTGCCCATGCCTTTATAATGCATATCTTTTTTTATTGTTGCTGTTCTCTGTTAGCCTTGAATGATGTGTGAATGAAATAATGTATGAAAGAGAGTGATAGAAGGGCAGAATGTTAGACGGGCCTGCGTGCCCAATTCTTAACCCTTTGAAAATAAAGTTTGTTCGTTCGTTCGTTCGTTCAAACCCAACACCACTAGGCAAGTGTCTAGCCAACCACACCATTGTGGCTCTCACAGACTTATTACTTTAACAACTGGAAAAGACAAAAGTAGTCCAGAAAATCACATCAAGTGGAAAGTAATAAACTTGTATGAAACAAGTTAAGAGTTCAGACAGCAGACTTATGTCTCCACTGGTAGGGGAGCTTTAGTTCACATGACCCTGACAGAACCTGCGACACTGACCCTACGAGACAAGAAAATCAATTATTACCTCACATTCTGGGCAGATCCAATCCTGGGGCACGTTTTCGATACTTAAGCATTTTGCATGAAAGACACGAGGGCAGAGTTCACAGCAAATCATCACACCATCCTTATGACAGATCCAACAGAAGTAGTCATTCTTGTTACCCTTCACAAAGAGATAAATGATATCTTTTTATTTTAAAATCAAACACATTTACCTATAACCTAATCATAAGTTGTTGGGATATCATGATGGAATGTAAGGGTACTAAGGTAGAAGCATCAACACTCAGCATAAGCTAATTATCATAGTATGTATGTAAGATAGAAGCATCAACACTCAGTATAAGCTATCATAGTATTTCTTCTTCTTCTTCTGCGCCAGAGTTTTTTCGGACGTGACTGCATTGTGCCTGTTTACAGCAGAGCTGCGTTCTTACGCCATTAGGCAGAAACATCCGACTTCTGCGGGCAGTTGTTGACCGGGTTAATCTTCCCGGTTAGTATTTCATGTACGAGTACTAAGATAGAAGCATCAACACTCAGTGTAAGTCATAGTATTTCACGTAAGGGTACTAAGATAGGAGATTAAGGAGATTATGGACATGGAGGAGTCCTGATCATTAGATCAGAAATCAGATTCTTCTCCTTCTTCTGCATTCATCCGGAGTGTTTTTTTCCCCGGATGTGATTGCGTTGTGTCTGTTTACAGCAGAGCTGCGTTCTTGTGCCGTTAGGCCGACACATCCGACTTCTGCGGGCATTTTTGACCGGGTTAACCTTTCCGGGAGAAATCAGATTGATTACATTCTCATCAACAGAAGATTTCGAAATGCCTTAAAAGTCGCCAAAACTTTACCAAGCGCAGACTGCTACAGCGACCATAGATTAATCATAAGCAATATACATATAAAATTAAAGAGAGTCAAATATACACCAAGAAACACAAAATTTGATATACAGGCACAGAAGAGTGAGGAGATAAAAGATAAATTCAACGTAGAGGTAAAGAACAGATCTGATGCATTGTCCGATATTCTTCTTCTTCTTCAGCATTCTGAGCCATTGAGGTTCTTTGCTGCAGATACAAGCCGTCTCCATTCGTCTCTCTGGTTGACCTTCTCTTGCCAGTCGCTGATTCCAAGTGCTTGTAGGTCTGTATGTATATTATCTCTCCACCGTCTTCTTGGTCTACCTCGGGGTCTACAGTCATTTATTTCTTGAGTGTAAGCGAGTTTTGTTTCCCTATTATCTTCCATTCTTTTTATATGCCCCAGCCATTGCAGTCTATTAGCCTTCATTATACCAGTGATTAGTGGGGACTTAAACAGATCATAAATGTCTTTGTTGCTTCTTCTTTTCCACTCTCCACTTTGAGTTTCCCTAATGGGCCCAAAGATGCGTCTTAAGACTTTGTTCTCAAAGGTTTGTAACAAGGCTTCGTCTCTGCCCAAATAAGTCAGTCCGAATTCGAGGCTTATTGATCTGTTTCGTAACAAAATAGTTTTTACAAAGGTGGGGATGTTAACCCCACGCTTCAACCCCCAACCGATATGGAAATATTAATTCAAGATGTCAGCGACCAATGGGAAATATTAAAGAAATCAGTCTACCAAGCTGCAGAAAAAACCATCCAAAAGATAAAGATAATGGGGTGCAAGAAATGAATGACGGAAGACATCTTAAAACTCATGAAAATAAGAAATAACAAAAATAACCAGGAAAAATATGAAGAGATTCACAGGAAAATTAGGAAGCTATGCAGAGGCAAAAGAAACATGGCTTGAGGGAAATTGCAAGGAAATTGAAAACCAACACAACACACGGAATACCAAATTAATGCACAAAAGAATGAATGACATCACTAACAAAAGAATACACACATCAACGCGTTGCCTAAAAACCAAAGATGGCAAAATCATAACAGAAAAAGATCAGATTTTACATGCGTGGTCAGATTATGTGAAAGACCTTTATGATGGTACAAGAGAATAACAGTATGATGTTCGGAATAATAATGAAGGACCATCAATTTTGAAGATGGAAGTTCAGAATGCTCTTAACCATATGAAAACTGGCAAGACCCGGGTACAGATAACATTACAACAGAAATGATCAATGCCTTTGAAGAATATGGAATAGACCAAGTCACCAGACTGCTGAACACAATATATGATACTGGAGATATACCTCCTGATTTATGTAATTCTATATTTATTGCAATCTCAAAGAAATCAGGAGCCTTGGAATGTGATCAACATCGAATAATTAGTATAATGAGCCACATGATGAAGACTTTGCTAAGAATTATCATGCAAAGAGTTAGGAAGAAAATACAACCCGAAATAGGAGAAAAACAATGTGGGTTTGTAGAAGGCAAGGGTACAGTAAATGCTGTGTACATACTGAGAACAGTAATTGAACGTTCTATAGAAGTAAACAAAGATCTACACATTTGCTTTATTGACTACACAAAGGCTTTCAATAAAGTGAGACATGTCAACATAAGGATGCTTGAAGATCTACAAATTTATGGGAAACAACCTTAGACTTGTAAAAAACATATACTGGAAACAACAAGCTGCCATCAGAATTGATAATGATGTAGGTCAATATCAACCTATTAAGAGAGGTCAAAACAACACAACACCTTAGAAAATATAATGATGAGACTGGATGTGTAATGGGACAGGGATGTGTAATGTCTCCAGATCTTTTTTCCCTGTACAGTGAAAATATTTTAAGAGATATAGAAGGAATCAACATTGGGGGAATGATACATCAATAACATTAGATATGCAGATGATACAGTCTTGATTACAGACAATGAACAGGATCTGCAACATTTAGTAGATGCGGTTGTTGCACACAGTGAACAACTAGGGTTAGAATTGAATAATAAGAGACAGATTATGGTCGTCACTGGGAAGAAGGAAATACCACAATATAATATACAAGTAAATGGACATATTCTTAAGCAAGTGAATCGGTACAGTTATCTCGGAACAGTCATAACATCTGATGGCAGATGCCTTGAAGAGATTAGAACAAGAATTGCTATTGCGAAAGTAGCCTTTTGCAAGATGAAAAACATACTGACCAACAAAAAGATAAAAAAAAAGTGAGAAAAAGAGTGTTGAAGTGCTACATAGAACCTGTACTTTTGTATGGATGTGAAGCATGGACAATGAGCAGTCAAGTTGAAAACCATCTGATGGCTGTAGAAATGTGGTTTCTGAGGAAAATGCAAAGAATGCCATGGACAGAGAAAAACAAATGAAGAAGTCCTTCAAGAAACAAATGAAGATCGTAAACTGATTAGAGACATTCAAATTTTTTTGGGCATGTTATGAGAAGAAATTACTTGAAGAACTTGGTGACAACTGGCAAGATCGAAGGGAAGAGGCCAAGGGGAAGATTGAGAAGTAAATACCTGGATGCCTTGGCCACGTGGCATGGTCGAGGCAGGAACATGGAGCTGATCCATGACTCTGGTGATCGAGTGAGATAGCAAAACATGACCGCCCACGCTTATTGGCATGGCACATGATAGATGGACTAAGATAGAATTATCAACAATCAGTGTAAGCTATCAGAGTGTTTAATGTACAAGTACTAAGATAGAAGCATCAACACTCGGTGTAAGCTAAATGTCATAGTATTTCATGCAGGGGTACCATGATGAAACCATCAACACTTTTTTCAGTTCAACCATCTGCACAGGCTCATTGCAATGGATTAACAACAAATGCGTGTAGTCAAAGCAGATCCTGGTCAACTGTCTCACAACTAAAGCACAAGTCTGTAAATTGTATCACTGGTTAATGGGTGGCCTTTGTGACAGCATTGCAATGTCCATAAATATAACAAAAATCACCCACACTATTCATCGTACAAGACGATGGCAAGGCAATATACTTGCAATGACTGCTATAAACTATCATCCCATAGGCAAACTATGCACCTTCTGAAGTAAATGCGTTTGATTAGCCAAGTGTTTACACCTTCCAGTCTCTTCATTACATTTTCTAAGGTGTTGTGTTGTTTTGGTGGCCTGAGAATGCATATCAGCTAGAATACTAGGAAATATCAACCTCATTTACTGGCTCCTCAGCACTGAAATGTTAACCAATCAAGTAAAACATTGATACTTCTTCTTCTTCTTCGTTCATCCGGAGTTTTTTTTTTCCCGGATGTGATTGCGTTGTGCCTGTTTACAGCAGAGCTGCGTTCTTGCGCCGTTAGGCCGACACATCCGACTTCTGCGGGCATTTGTTGACCGGGTTAACCTTCCCGGGGAAACATTGATACTAGTTAGTTAGTTAGTCAGTCGAGGTTTCAACTTCACGGCAACGGGTCGTCGCCATTATGCTCCGTTCCTGTGCCAGTGAATATCACACAAAATGCTCCTTACTGCCCAAAAACATTGATACAAGGTAGACTAGCTATCTACACACTATTTCACATATGACAGAACAGAATCAGGAACATGCTTATTAATGTTAGTGACTACTGATACACTGAATCTCTGCCTCACAGTAATAAACTGTAAAGGTAAAAGTCTCTTTTTCACGCCTAAGATGCACTGGACAAATGTGACTAGACCCTTATTATTTAGACTAAGTGTGTGGTGTGGGTGTATCACGCCGGCTGCTTTTACTTCCCAAAACATTTCCAAGTACCAATCTTAGGCTTGGTCGACACAGGAGCTCAGGTACATTCTTTTAATAATTTAAAACTGCACATATACGGATCCAACCCAACACCACCAGCTTGACAGGTGAGCTTCTAGCCACTAAGCTACCACAGCACTCTTTAAAATATTGTGCACTCTAATTAGTCCCAGACACAAATTTACAATGGTTGATCACTAAATTGGCTTTCAATTATCTCTCTAACCCATATTTACAACTAATTTTTCTAATTTGTACATTTGGTGTCAGATCTTAGATATGACAGCTACCGTATATGCAGATGAACCAAGAGCATTGCTTTGCTAATCCGGCAGCTTCTGCAGCCTGTCAATGTTTGTCATGTTCCAGACGTATTGGTGTTATCTTTCCTTTGGGGTAAACTAGGCAGGCCAAGAGAGGGTTCGTGCTGCATGGGCAACACATGGTCTCTACAATTCAGCCCAGGTTTTGTGCTATGGAGAGGTTTAACTCCATGCATCATCTAGTTGCAGTTATGCCTTTTTGAAGCACAACGTAACAAACTATCATCTATCAAGACGGCAAGGTGCCAAAGAATGAACACTAATTAAAATTCTAATTACCTCTCCTGTGCCATCATTGCGACCAATTTTTCGCCGCTTTGGTGGTTCAGTAGTAGATTCATCGGCATCTTTGTTTTCGTAACTTTTTCTTTTAAGAGCAGAAGGTGATGTGGATTCTGTGTGAAAATATTAAGACAGAACATAACAGAAAAGCGAACAAATAAAACAATTTTAGAACAAAACATTAGGACAAAATTTGTTATGGTTATGTCAAGGAGAGAAGATGAAAGTTATATTGGAGCTGAAAGTTATATCAGAAATGAAAGTAATATTGGAGATAAAAGTTATATCGGTGAAGAAAACAATAAGCAGAATAAACAGAAACTCACTTATTGAAATATAACATGCGTAGGTCTAATCTTTGACCGTTTTCTCCTGCATTAAACTCTCAGAATCACACAGATCTACCATATATATATATATATATATATATATATATATATATATATATATATATATATATATATATATATATATATGTGTGTGTGTCAGGTCTTAGTCAGATATGACTGAGCTACCGTATAACAGTAGACGGTACTACCTGGTTTCTGTTAGCGCCGAACGTTGGGCGGCGCTTACCAAACCCGACACCCCACATTGTGCCAACGGCTTCGGGCGGAAGAGCGCAATTGGGAGGGTACAAGCCTTACCCTGGTGCGAGGAAATGCAAGCTAAAGACAAAATTGTCATGGCAGGGCAGACCAGGCCCTAAGCCTTGGTTGGCGACTGGTCTAGGATCGAAGCTCCGACAGGCGGACAGTTAGAGCATTGCTTTGCTGATCCGGCAGCTTCTGCAGCTTGTCTTGTTCCAGATGTAGGGGTGTTACCTTTCCTCTGGAGTGAACTAGGCAGGCCGAGAGAGGGATCATGCTGCATGGGCAACACATGATCTCTATATTTTAGCCCAGGCTTTGTGCTATGGAGAGGCAATAACTCCATCCCTGGTCTTAACTGGTCTCGGAATCAAAGCGAGAGGCAACTGTTACGGGTTATAAGTCCTTGTCAGTTGGCGTAGACATGGGGCGCCACGCGTTGCCTCTGACGGTGGGAGACACCTATAGGTGTCACTGATCAGCTACCGCCCGCCTCAAGCTGGGCAGCCCCCGGCCAATTGGGTGCTGATCTGCCACAGCCTGTCTGCTTCAATAGGTGCTTGGGGCTAGGACAAAATCTGAATCGCAGGCTGTAAAACCAATGCACCAGGTACAAACAAAAATAAAAATAGAAACCTCAAGCTACGGCTTGCAACCTGGAACGTGAGAACCATGTGTCCAGGATTTTCCACTGCACTGTTTATTGCCTTCATCGACCTCACAAAGGCATTTGATTTGGTCAGTCGTGAGGGTCTGTTCAAGGCACTAAAGAAGATTGGCTGCCCACCAACTCTTCTGTCCATTGTGGAATCGTTCCACACAGGCATGAAGGGTATAATCAAGTTTGCTGGTGCAACTTCTGAAGAATTTGAAATCAAGAGTGGAGTTAAGCAAGGTTGTGTACTAGCTCCCACCCTCTTTGGAATATACTTTTCACTTCTACTGAAATATGCCTTTCATGATCAGGATGGTGGTATATACATTCACTCACGCTCAGATGGCGGCCTCTACAATGCTCAGAGATTGAAGGCTAAGACCAAAATTAGGATGGTACTGATCAGAGAGTTGCTTTTTGCAGATGATGCTGCAGTTACGACCCACTCTGAGGAAGAATTGCAATGTCTACTATCTGCATTCTCCAATGCTTGTTCTGAATTTGGTTTAACAATTAGCAAAAAGAAGACACAGATTATGTCACAAGGTGCACATGGGGTACCATCAATCTTTATTGACGACGCTGAACTAGAGATAGTAGACCATTTTACATATCTAGGATCAGTGGTTAATAGCAAATTATCCTTAGATCAGGAAATCAACATCCGGATTGGTAAGGCAGCAACAACAATGAACAGGTTAAGAAAAAGAGTCTGGGAGAACAGGAAGCTTACTGCCAAAACAAAAGTCCTTGTCTATCAAGCCTGTGTCCTTAGTACTCTTCTCTATGGCAGTGAAACCTGGACAACTTACTCACACCAAGAGAACAATTTAAACAGCTTCCATATGCGGTGTCTGCGAAGAATTCTTGGTATTAAGTGGCAAGACAAAATCACAAATACTGAAGTATTGGAAAGATCAGGTTGTGTGACAGTTTATTCCATGCTCAGTCTTCGTAGACTTAGATGGATAGGACATCTTAGGAGGATGGATGATGGTAGAATACCAAAGGATATCTTTTTTGGTGAATTACAGATGGGTAAGAGATCTCAGGGTCGGCCTCTACTACGATAAAAAGATGTGTGTAAGCGGGACATGATTGATACAGGCATTGATAATGCACATTGGGAGCAAGTCGCCGCTGAACGTGTTGCATGGAGGGCAAATATCAGAAATGGAATAAAGTCAAAGGAGAAAATTATTGCAGAAAAGTCACACACCAAGCGTTTGAGACGTAAGATGGTGCATGATGGTGGAAATGACCACGTGTTCAGATGCACCCACTGTGAACGGACATTTACAGCGCAAATTGGCCTTATCAGTCACACTCGCTACCGCCATAGTTAAAAGTTATTATGCCTTTTTAAAGCACAAACTATCGTCTGTCAAGACGGCAAGGTGCCAATGGAAATATATATATATATACATATATATATATATATATATATATATATATATATATATATATATATATATATATATATATATATATATATATATATATATATATATATACTGGTTTATAGCCATGTGCACATGTGAATTGGTGGCACAGGCAGCAAATCATATACTCCAAGACTATCCAAAAACAACATATAGGCAAACCTTCTGGCCTAGAGAAAACAGTGGAAGATCAATTCTTACCACTGAGTGAACTAAAAAAAAAAGGCAGTGAAATTCATACAAGAGACAACATTGCAGATATAGACAAATTTCAAGTCAACGAAAAAAAGAGGGCCACACAGATTTCTATGATGCAGTGATGAGATGAAACAAAGCTCCCCCTTGGTACTGAGTTGAGGTCTGTTGACAAAAATTACCTAAAACCTGTGGAGATGTTACTAACTTAGGCTTAATCTCTGTGTGTGCTTTGTCAGATGTATTAGTGTTACCTTTCCTCTGGAGTAAACTAGGCAGGCCGAGAGAGAAATCATGCTGCATGCTAACATACAGTCTCTACAATTCAGTCTAGGCTTTGGGCTGTGGAGAGGTATAACTCTATCCCTGGTCCTCGCCAAGGGTTGTGGTTATGCTTTGTGTTGAAGCACAATGGTCTGTCAAGATGGCCAGGTATCAGTATCATGTGACTTGCTAAATCATGCCCTGCTTACATACCAATATACTTTCCACAGAAGTGAAGTTCATTAATGGCTTTGGCCATCCTACTGGTTTCTGAGTTTGGAGAGTGGAAGAAGATATCTTCAACACAGTCCCTGTGGAGAAGGTATTTGAGTACCGAGTAGGGAGGAAAGTCTCTTTACAAACCTCATTAAAATTGATACAGCCCTTTTCATGGCTCAAACAACCCAATTGTCAATGCATTGAACTCAATCCCCCCGGGAAGGTTAACCCGGTCAACAAATGCCCGCAGAAGTCGGATGTGTCGGCCTAACGGCGCAAGAACGCAGCTCTGCTGTAAACAGGCACAACGCAATCACATCCGAAAAAAAACTCCGGATGAACGAAGAAGAAGAAGAAGAAGAACTCAATCCTCCTGAGAATTCAGCCATGGAAGAAACAAAGGAACGAGGAAAACAAAAGTCCTTGCAAGTCACGTACATGCGGCATAAATACAGTCTTTATCTGTCAAAACAAAATCAGCTGTTGCACTAGTTATGTGTCACTGACCTTTAGCCCATCGACCCGCTTGAACCATACATCCGGTTCTTTCCATCCACATCAAACGGTAAGCGCTTAAGACTCATTCAACCAAACAAGGATTCAGATAAGTAACCTTTGTATTTTCATGTAGTGTTTTTCGAGTAGTTGTGTGTTTGTGTTTGTTCTGTGCTGACGAAGGCTTTAGCTGCAATGTACATTTTGTTTCTTGTAATCGTATTCAAGTAAAGCTCACAATCTACTTCTCGATTTTTGGTGATTCATTCATTGCCTAGTTATGCAAAAGGATGTCTGAACCAAGTTCAAAATTAGACCCTAATTGAGAAGTCACGATTGAGACTTATCTGTTTGTTTTTATGTATCTTGCTGTTTGATGTTTAATGTGTTTCCTGGCTGCTCTAATCTAGGACAGCTTACTTGGAACATCTTTATTGTTTTTAATAGAATATTTGGTGATAACAGCCTCAAGGTACTCATACGGTCAGCTCTTACCACCTCCTCTGGAAGACTCTTGGTGTTGTCTACCCACAAGCTATGTCTTTCTCTTGCATGTTATTGCTCACAGCATATTCTTTCACATGGAATTGTGTCCTTTTATATGTTCAAATTGCTGTAATTGACAGTCGGGATTTTATTCGGTAACATTTCTTCAGTTTTTGTAATATTGCTTTGTTCAGAATATCAGAAAAATAACATCTGGTCATTTTGAACATTTAACAAACACACAATTCAATGTTCATTTCTGGACCACTGTTGATCATATCACAGTGAAATCTAACTTCCATGATGCCAGCAGAATACAGACAGAAAGATGCTTTTAAAGTCATATTAATGAGAGTATTACCTTTCTGCTTAGAGACATCAGATTCCACAGATGAAGAATTTGAAGATGATGCGGACTCCTGAACATGAGCTTCAGCCAGCGATAATGTTGATGTTCCGAACATTATGAGGGTCCCTGTTGACAATCGTGTTCGAATTCCCTGACTGTTCTTAGACCCATCTGAAAGGAGAAAAACATTGGACATTCAATCAAAAATGTGTTGCTAGCTAAGAGAACCAAAGCCACAGACATCATTATCATGTGCCCTGCCAGCTGGCGCAGTTGTTCATGCATCTCCACAGATCTTGGTATTTTGCTGATGACAACCCTCAATGCCACCATCTCAGTCCATCCAGCATCATTTCTCTCAGTCAGCATGTTCCACTGTAACCTGAAAGCATCTTCCACTGTGGCTTTTAAAGCATGTTCCACTGTTGCTTGAAAGTATGTTTTACTGTTGCTTGAAAGCATATTCTACTGTGGCTTGAAAGCATGTTCCGCTGTGGCTTGAAAGCATGTTCCGCTGTGACTTGAAAGCATGCTCCACTATGGTTTGAAAGCATGTTCACTATGGTTTTAAAGCATGCTCCACTATGGTTTTAACCCTTTACAAGGCAAAATGTCCATTTGCGGCTGATCGCTTAAACGAGCAGAACGTCTGAAACCGCCCGATACTATTATGCATTGTAAAAACGCGATCTCTCGGCTTTCCGACACTTCCGACGGCTACTTTTGCTTTCGTTGATAGCTTGACAACGTGGCCGCCATTTGTAAGCGCCTACTATGAATTTGAACGGACTTTTACGGACTTTATTTTATAGTTTTCGGGATTTTTCCGCTTAGGTTTTCAAAATGGATTTCGGCGATTCTTCAAGTGATAGCTGAGATTTCGTTAGGTTCAATTTAAGTGACATTAAAGGGCACAAAGTTGACTATTAATTGCAGCTAGATATCAGCGAAAAGCGTTACGTTAGCAGTCGCTAGTCGGACTTTAAAGAAAGTGATTATGATTCTGAGAATGTGTTTGTAAATTGCCGTATAGATGACGGAAAAATCACAAATATGCTGTATTTCGTAAATATTTGTGTTCATATATGGATTACTGACAACGATCATGTGAGTAACATATTCTGCATGCTTTTCCCTTCATTGTGTTGTTTATTTAACTAAAATCAGTTGACTAACACCTTATTTGTGATGTTTTTACTAACGCAACCCGAAATTTTACCGAACCTGAAAAAATCTTGCCCGTTCAGGGCTGAAAAACGAACAAGTGTCTGTCCTGTAAAGGGTTAAAGCATGCTCCACCCTGGTTTTAAATAACGTTCCATTAATAAAAATGTTCAGCATGAAAAGAATTAAAGCATGGCTCTAGAAAATTTTTTTTTAAATGGACAGCAAACACCATTGAATCTGTCAATTTACCTGGAGTCTTTATTGATGAATCTGACTTTCTCTTCATGTTGATTTTTACCTGAAACAAAAGAAAACCTTAGAAGTTCATCACAATATTAGTCAGTTCAGAAGCAACTGGTTTATACGTAGACTCAGACATGAATTATTCATTTCAAACAAAACAAGTAAGTGTTATGCCTTGCTACATATGAACCCACAAAAATATATGTCATCAAAGGTTAAATCACATTGTTATCAGTTAGTAGTAGATTTGGCAGGATATGAAGAGAATCTGGCAGACATTATACAGTATAGTATTGAACTTGACTTTTCTCTGTGTTTGATTCTCATTCACATATTAGCATAGTATCTTAGTCCTCTAGCAGTTTATGAAAACAGAAACCAGGAACTAGTAGCTACTGACAATAGTAGTAATAAAACAAAATAAACGCATTTTAACATTGAGCTTTACATGATATAAGAAAGTCAGATTGCAGCTAGTTCTAAAATAACACATACATCAAAATGTGTAGATTTATACACAGTGCATCAAACTAAACATTATCAGTAGGTGACAACTTGCTCAAACTCTAAAGAATATTAGTAATTAAATAAATGACTAATGCAATAAGCTTAACACAATGGAAAGTATGTTAATGATAGGCAGCCTTAGAGAACTGCGGGGAAGGATTAAACAATGTCACAAGAACAAAAATTCCCATGTAGATGATCAATATGGCAAAGCAAAATACTCGAATTTAAGTCACTTATTGAAAATAAGATCAAACGGTTCGGCCATCTTGTTAGAATGCAACATCATCAACTACCAGCATTGGTGCTATATCAAAGAAGATCTGATATGAGAGCAAGAGGACACCCGAAAAGAAAATGGATTGATGACAACAAAGTCATTGTACAATCACATGGAATGACACTATCTAGTGCCAACCGCCGAGCGCTGGAACGTCAACAATTCCTCCTCAAAACGTTTGGCGGCAAAAAGTAGAAGATGATTATGGTGATTGAAAAGCTGAAATGAAGAGGATAGCACAATCTGAAGATTAAAATTCCCTGAAAGTCAGATTAAATAACCTATATGAAAAAACAAATGTAAAACTCCATTAACATTCATTCTAAAATAACAACACACACCATGTCCCAATTATAATGGGGAAGGGTTGAACAGGTTAATAGTATAAATACAATTTGGGTCTGGATTACTCAGTAAAATAGCTTCAAAGACTTATTTTGTGTTTTAAAACTAAGATTTTGTAACAACCGATGATAGTAACAATGAAACAGCGACAAATCACTGCAACATTGAGGCCCAGCTTATATAACAAGGTGTCCGTATCTGCAACAAATGTATAATGGTGAAAATACAATGAACATGTGATGCTGGTTGTATCATATGTGCACTAAACAGCATCAAATTGAATACAAGCACTAAGCAAGAATTTGCATGGGGATTATTTACCACAAGCCTGAAAGACTTCAAGAAGATAAATTATATCTACTAATTATAGTAGCCGGCTCTGTGGAGAAGGTGTTACCCACCCAATTCATAATCCTGCATACTGTGTTTGAAACACAGCTGCAGGCATTTTGGAAGCAGATCGCCTTGCGTTGGTTTTAATTCAATGGTATGAGTGCCGCTAGTTCAGAAAGCAATGGCAAACTACTGAACATAAACTTGCTAAATCACAAACAGCCAAAAACTGCTGGTGTTGACTGTGGCATTCTGTAAAGGATATGCAACTAACTAACTAATGACAGTAACATAGAAATAAACAGATCCCTACAGCTATAAAGAGGAGAAGAACATAAGATTAAGATATAGACATAAGTCACACTGCACGCCTTGACTGACGATAGTTTATCATGGAATTATATTTCTCCATTGCACAAAGCCTGGGCACAAGTCATAAGTTAATTTTAAAATACAATAAATAAATAAATACTGGTGAAAGTATGTTGCTGTATACACAACAGTTGCGAACTGGGCAAAAGAATCTTAGTTGCCAGGAGAAATAGCTACTAAAAGGTCATAAGTATTTTAAACATACTGTGTAATGTTTAATGGAACCCACTTCATCAGGAAACCACAAGTCCCACTTGCTCACACCCTGTCCAGTCTGCCAATTCTTGCACAACAATGCCATGGACCAGGCTGATATACTGAATGCTCTACGAGAAGTAAGTCGTTTGCGAGAACCAAGTGATGACTGTGAATCTACAACCATGGTCAGGCTGTGAGAACAGCAAGTTAAAAGAGGCGTGGCCAAACAAGAACACTACGCAGGAAGCCAAAGAAGATTAATAAACCAACGCAGAACTGGTGTCGTGAGCCGCCACACACTGCAGGATTTACTGAGGAGGGGATCCGAGCACTTATGGACTGAATGGTTCGATGTGCAATGAGGATGATCTGTCGACTAATTTACTAATTAACTATTCTTTGGATTCCTACATTATATGTTATACTGGCAAGTTCAAATGTTAAAACATTCCTATGAATAAATTCTCCAACTACATTATTCTTTTGGATTCCTAGACTACGATATATTATACCGATAAATCTCAAATTATAAAACATACCTATGAATGAATAAGCACAGAACACAGAATTGTCAGCTTTACAAGAACAGAATAGCAAGTGACAGAATGGACATTGTGACTAGATCGCGGCTTCCAAAGCCTCTGTCAGCACATAAAAACCTAAAAAAGGGCACACAGCTGAAGTTCTGGGGACATTAAAATAATACCTGCAAAGCTTTTGCCAAAAGCAATTTACAAAATACTTGACGAGGGTATGGGTACCGCCAAATACATCTTTGGCTTTATGAATGACTATGATTGGTTAGCTTACATTTAAATGAGGATTGATACTTCCATCGTGGTAGTGGTATCTATCTATACTAAATCAAATTACAACAAATGTACAACCCATTTAATGGGTTAACCATTATGGGTTGATTTACCCGATAGAAAACTCTCAATGTTGAGCTCGGTGTTCATTCTTATATAGATTTCGCACTCCTCTATATGGAAATTACAAATGGTTTATTGTTTAAGATTGCAAGATAATGAAATACTTCCTACATACATCCTATTCTTGGCTGCATTATGATGGTAAATTGGTATAGATAGTTCAAAATGTTAGGATTGTATTAAGTTTGCTTCCATGTTGTTGTACTTGTAGAATGCATCCATCATGATCTACAAAGACAACACAACTATCTGGCAAACTATAAACCACTCTGATTTATTGTGTTTTATACTAAAGCAGCTGATTATAGTAACCATGTACAAAACATATTAAATTATATACTGCAGCCATGTTGTTGTTCTGACTCTTCAACTTAAACTGTCATGTTTCAACCATCACATCAGTATCAGTAGACAGTAGCATGGTTATGGTAGATCTTTTCTAGTAAACATTTGAATCCAACCAGGCTCTTCCTCTTGTTTCTCAGATCTGTAATCCCACTTTAAATGGTTGGTTATTACTGAAATATCATGATTAACGCATACCTAGTGAACGTGGTGCAGTTATTATAAATGTCGATCTAAATCTTGAACATTCCTTCTCTCAGCTCTTGCTGTTTTCTGTCGGCCCACATCTGGTAGGACGAGTCGTCTGCCCAGCACGAGACGCACAACGTTAAACACGCCTCCTTTCACTGTTCAGCCAATCAGGTAAGGTTTCATCGGGGTCGCGACCTTTACCTTTAAGTCAGCTTGGAGAGCTATAAAACAAGGAAATGTAACTTTACCGCGACAAGACAATCATTATCTACAAATATTATTCATTTTGGCTATTGCTGAATTATATAATATGTGACTTCTTTAAACAATAAGCAGATAATGTTTGTGAAAACATTCGCCAAATGCCATTGTACCATCTGTATCATCATCTAGTGCCTTGCGAATGGCATGGGCGCTCACGCTTATCCATATCATATCATATATTGATATATTGTGATCTACAAGCTTCGTAAGCTTAGCTTACACGTATATGCGTCACAATGAAAGGGTGCCAAAAACTTTCTCTCGATGTCTTAATCTGCCTGACTGGCACCTATTCGTCTTGACAGAAAATAGTTTGTTACATTGTGCTTTTAAAAAGGCATACCTGCAACACATGGTGGTAGCGAATGTGATTGGAAAGACTAATTCGCGCGGGAAAATGTTCCTCCAGATTGGGTGCTGTGATCACATTGTCATTTCCACTATCACGCATCATGTAATGTCTCGCCATTTTCTCCTTTGTCTTTATCCCATTCCTGATCTTTTCACTCCACGCGATGCGACCAGCGGCGACTTGTCCCATAGTGAGATGTCAATATCTGTATCAGAAAGCAATGACTAACTAATGAACGTTTGGCTGTTTGTGATTTCTTGGCAAGTTCACGTTCAGTAGTTTGCCACTGCTTTCTGAACGACCGGCACGCATACCATTATAATAAAACTAACACAAGGCGGTCTGCTTCCAAAACGTTCGCAGCTGTGTTTCGAACGAGGTATGCGGGATTACAAATTGCGTTGTAACTCCTTCGTCATAGCGCCAATAATTAGCTAGACAACATAAAATAAAATATAAATGGACAGACAAGGAATGGTCAGCATACCGCCCAGAAGAATGTATAATGACGGACCAAGACAGCAGTTGCTGGAGATCCATTGCTGACAACCTAATAAGCGGCGATGGCACTAGATGTCGATGGTGACAAATATTATCGCAGTACGATCCTGCATTATTCCAAATTAATTACTTCTTAAAAGAAAGATGGTTGCCAGTATTAACAGCCTGTGTCACAACACTAGCGAACATATAAATCTAAACATTTTCAAAACATGCATCTTTCCTATGGTAGCATTCATTCATCAAGTGTCATGCCGATAAGAGAGGCGGCCATGATGCGCCATCTCACTCGATTACCAGAGTCGTGGATCAGCTCAGTGTTCTTGTCTCGGCCACACCATGTGGCCAAGCCATCCAGTTATTTACTTCTCTGCCGTCCCCTTGTTCTCTTCCCCTCGATCTTGCCAGTTGTCATCAAGTTCTCTCATTTATTTCTACGCATAACGTGACCAAACAACTTTTGACTGTCAACGTCTAATTTCTCTAATCAGTGTACGACAGTGATTTCCCAACCTTTTTTGGCCCATACACCCCTTCACCATATGTTCAGAATGTCATCCCCCCCCCCTTCGTATTTCCTCCCTATAAAATCCCCCCCCCCCCCGCCTATACACAGTATGCGAAAACATGGAAGCTAAATTTAACAACACTTACTAGAACAAGTCTAGACGTCAACATAGAACGTGATTTGCGGGTCTACTTAAGTTATAACACGAATTTCAGAAGGGTGAGAAGTACAGAACTGTAAAGAATAGAGGGAAAACAATATCAAGTAATCGGTTATTGTATTAACGCGATCTTGAAATAATCTTAATTCCCCCCTCCCCCACCCTACCCATTGGAAACCCGAAAATTCCCCACTGGTTGAGAACCACTGGTGTACGATTTTCATATGTTTCTTACAGGGCTAGGTCATTGGTTTTTCTGTCTGTCCATTGTATTTTTTGCGTTTTCTTCAGAAACCACAGTTCCACAGCCATCAGATGTTTTTCAGCTTGTCTGCTCATTGTCCACGCTTCATATCCATACAAAAGTATAGGTTCTATGTAGCACCTGAACACTCTTTTTCTCGTTGCAATTGACATCTTTTTATCGGTCAGTATGTTTTTCATCTTGCAAAAGGCTACCTTCGCCATGGTGATTCTTGTTCTAATTTGTTCAATGTATCTTCCATCAGATGTAATGACTGTTCCGATACAATTGTACCGATTCACTTGTTTAAGAATATTCCCTTCTTCCCAGTGACGACTATAATATGTGTCTTCTTACAATTTAATTATAACCCTCGTTAATATGGTAGTATATGGATGTGATACGTGAATAATTCAGGCGAGGGTACCCGATTCGGCGTCAAACCAATCGATGTATTAGGGCATGCCTACACAGCATGTGAAGACCTGATTCGACAGACTGTGAGGAAGAAATCATTGATGATTAAACGGACAAGACGGCGTTTACCTGCAATGCGAGCGTTATAGAACAAATGAGCACGGCAAGACACGTAGAGCGTCCTGGTCGTCCACAGCACCTGTATTTCGTTTCCAGTCGTCTAGACTTGTCTTGCCACTGGATTCAGATGGACCCAGGCGAGAGAGTGTGGTCGACGAGTTGCATAACTCTTACTCACTTTAATCCAATTTATTGCGCAAGTCATTCTTCGTCCAACTCCAGCTTTAAGTAATCACTAAAGAATAGAGAGGCTTTTGAAGTTTAATATTTTAAAAAATATTTTAAAAAAATAATTAATAAAATACCGTGGATTAAAAAAAAAACAAAATTTTTTTGGCGCTCACTCGCTTTGAACTCAAGCGTAGTCAATATACACTATTTGTAGTAGTGATGGACTGAATTTTGCGTGTGGATTAGCTTTCCCTATTAACAGTGTCCCTTGCCATCAGGCGAACCCACACCGACTTCAGAGGTACTTGTAATTTACGTTCCCAAGTCAACGACAGGTCAACATTTTAGTCCAGCTGTCCGGTGCAGGGGTTGAACCGCTTACCTCGGCATCAGCACAACGGATGTTTAAGAACACGCGTTCTTACCCATTCGGCCATGCGGAACAGCAAATACTGACACTCTACAAGATCTAAACATCGAAGAAAACTAGCTCATAAACATCACGCCTTGGAAACTGTAATGTTACATTATTAATGTCCATCCATCCATCATGTGCCATGCCGATAAGCGTGGGCGGTTATGTTTTGCCATCTCACTCGACCACCAGAGTCGTGGGTCAGCTCCGTGTTCCTGTCTCGACCATGCCACGTGGCCAAGCCATCCAGGTATGTACTTCTCGGTCTTCCTCTTGGCCTCTTCCCTTCGATCTTGCCAGTTGTCACCAAGTTCTCTAAGTCATTTCTTCTCGTGACATGCCCAAAAATTTTGACCGTCTACATCTAATGTCTCTAATCAGTTTACGATCTGTATTTGTTTCTTGAAGGACTTGTTCATTGGTTTTTCTGTCTGTCCATGGTATTCTTTGTATTCTCCCCAGAAACCCCATTTCCACGCTTCACATCAATACACAAGTACAGGTTCTATGTAGCACTTCAACACTGTTTTTCTCATTTCGATTGGTATCTTTATATTGGTCAGTATGTCTTTCATCTTGCAAAAGGATACCTTCGCCATAGCAATTCTTGTTTTAATCTCTCAAAGGCATCTCCCATCAGATGTTATGACTGTGACGAGATAACTGTACCGATTAACTTGCTTAAGAATATGCCCATTTACTCGTATATCACATTGTGGTATTTCCTTCTTCCCAGTGACGACCACAATCTGTGTCTTCTTAGTAATCAATTCTAACCCTAGTAGCTCACTGTGTGCAACAACCGCATCTACTAAATGTCGCATACCCTGTTCATTCTCTGCAATCAAGACTGTCATCATTGGCACCTTGCCGTCTTGACAGACGATAGTTTGTGCTTTAAAAAGGCATAATAACTTTTAACTATGGCGGTAGCGAGTGTGACTGATAAGGCCAATTTGCGCTGTAAATGTCCGTTCACAGTGGGTGCATGTGAACACGTGGTCATTTCCACCATCATGCACCATCTTACGTCTCAAACGCTTGGTGTGTGACTTTTCTGCAATAATTTTCTCCTTTGACTTTATTCCATTTATGATATTTGCCCTCCATGCAACACGTTCAGCGGCGACTTGCTCCCAATGTGCATTATCAATGCCTGTATCAATCATGTCCCGCTTACACACATCTTTGTATCGTAGTAGAGGCCGACCCTGAGATCTCTTACCCATCTGTAATTCACCAAAAAAGATATCCTTTGGTATTCTACCATCATCCAGCCTCCTAAGATGTCCTATCCATCTAAGTCTACGAAGACTGAGCATGGAATAAACTGTCACACAACCTGATCTTTCCAATACTTCAGTATTTGTGATTTTGTCTTGCCACTTAATACCAAGAATTCTTCGCAGACACCGCATATGAAAGCTGTTTAAATTGTTCTCTTGGTGTGAGTAAGTTGTCCAGGTTTCACTGCCATAGAGAAGAGTACTAAGGACACAGGCTTGATAGACAAGGACTTTTGTTTTGGTAGTAAGCTTCCTGTTCTCCCAGACTCTTTTACTTAACCTGTTCATTGTTGTTGCTGCCTTACCAATCCGGATGTTGATTTCCTGATCTAGGGATAATTTGCTATTTACCACTGATCCTAGATATGTAAAATGGTCTACTATCTCTAGTTCGGCGTCGTCAATAAAGATTGATGGTACCCCATGTGCACCTTGTGACATAATCTGTGTCTTCTTTTTGCTAATTGTTAAACCAAATTCAGAACAAGCATTGGAGAATGCAGATAGTAGACATTGCAATTCTTCCTCAGAGTGGGTCGTAACTGCAGCATCATCTGCAAAAAGCAACTCTCTGATCAGTACCCTCCTAATTTTGGTCTTGGCCTTCAATCTCTGAGCATTGTAGAGGCCGCCATCTGAGCGTGAGTGAATGTATATACCACCATCCTGATCACGAAATGCATATTTCAGTAGAAGTGAAAAGTATATTCCAAAGAGGGTGGGAGCTAGTACACAACCTTGCTTAACTCCACTCTTGATTTCAAATTCTTCAGAAGTTGCACCATCAAACTTGATTATACCCTTCATGCCTGTGTGGAACGATTCCACAATGGACAGAAGAGTTGGTGGGCAGCCAATCTTCTTTAGTGCCTTGAACAGACCCTCACGACTGACCAAATCAAATGCCTTTGTGAGGTCGATGAAGGCAATAAACAGTGGTTGATTCTGTTCACGGCATTTTTCTTGCATTTGTCGCAATGAGAATATCATATCAGTGGTAGACCGGTTCTGTCGAAAGCCACACTGTGATTCGGGGTAGACTTGATCTCCTAGGACTTGAAGTCTGCGCAGAACAATTCTGGCAAATACTTTTCCAACAATACACAGAAGTGAGATACCCCTATAGTTGTTGCAGTCGCTCCGATCGCCCTTGTTCTTGTACAGTGTTATGATGCTTGAATCTTTGAAATCCTGTGGGACTTGTCCTTCACGCCAGCATAGCTCTATTAGCTGGTGGATCTGTATAGTGAGTGTGTCTTGCCCACTCCTGATAACCTCTATTGGAATCCCATCCTTACCTGGAGCCTTGCCAGATGCAAGTTCATTTATAGCACACTTAACTTCTGTTATGGTGGGAAGTGTGTCCAGGTGGTCAAGAGTTGGTAGAGCCTCTATGGCGTTGAGGGCATTATTCGCTAGTTTGGTCTCACTTGAGTAAAGCTCCAAATAGTGCTCTACCCATCTGTCCATCTGCTGTTTCTTATCAGTGATGACTTCTCCAGTCAAGGTTTTCAATGGTGCACTTCTTTTGATCACTGGACCACAGGCTTTCTTTATTCCTTCATACATGCTTCTTATGTCTCCCTTATCACTTGCGATTTGAATGGACTCACATAACTTGATCCAATAATCATTTGCACACTGCCTGGCAGCCTTTTGCACATCCTTCCTAGCTTGCCTTAGCTCACTCAGAGTGTTACGCGTTGGTCTTTCCTTGTTTCTTAAGAGAGCTTTCTTCTTCTTATCAATCAAGGGCTGCAGAGTCTCGCTGTTGGCCGCAAACCAGTCCTGCCTCTTATGATCCACAGTGCCGTAAACCTTTACGGCAGTTTTACAAAGAGTTTCCTTAATTTGACCCCACTTTTCATTTACTGTACAATTTTCTGGTGTATCAGTGAAAGCGTCTTCAAGTTGCTGTTGAAACTGAAAGCACTTTTCAGGATCATGAGTGTTAATAATATTAATCCTGGGGCTAGATTTGTGTTTAGCTGTGTAGATTCTCTTTGGTCTCAGTCTAACCCTTGCAACAACCAAAGAATGATCCGTATCACAGTCAGCACTGTGGTAACTACGAGTCAATGATATATGGTTCAGATGTTGTCTCCGTGTGATGATGAAGTCCAGCTGGTGCCAATGGCCGGATCTTGGATGTTTCCATGTGACCTTATGCATCTCTTTTGTTTTAAAAAAAGAGTTTGTAATACATAGGTCATTACTGGTGCAATGCTCCAGCAGCCTTTGCCCATTTTCATTCATGCGACCGATGTTGTATTTTCCAAGGCACACTGGCCATGAACTCGAGTCCTTGCCCACACGAGCATTGAAATCACCGAGCATATAAATGTAGTCGGATTTTGGAACTGCCTTGATCACAGAGTCTAACTCCTCATAGAACAAATCCTTCACATCATCAGAGGAATCGAGTGTCGGTGCATATGCAGTAATAATGGTGGCAAACCCACAAGAGGTTGCCAAGCGCAGGGATAATAGTCTTTCATTTCCTCCTGCTGGAATTTCAATCATTCCCAGTAGCGAATTCTTCACTGCAAAGCCCACACCGTGTTGCCTTTTTTCTGCCTGCCCTTTACCCTTCCAGAAAAAGGTGTAGTTGTTTTCCCTGAGTGACCCTTCCTCAGCGAGGCGAGTCTCCTGCAGGCCAGCAATATCAATGTTAAGACGATTGAGTTCGGCATCAATCACAGCCGTTTTTCTCACATCGTCAATATTGGTCAAGTCAGTGGAAAATCCTGGACACATGGTTCTCACGTTCCAGGTTGCAAGCCGTAGCTTGAGGTTTCTATTTATATTTTTGTTTGTACCTGGTGCATTGGTTTTACAGCCTGCGATTCAGATTTTGTCCTAGCCCCAAGCACCCATTGAAGCAGGCAGGCTGTGGCGGATCAGCACCCAATTGGCTGGGGGCTGCCCAGCTTGAGGCGGGCGGTAGCTGATCAGTGACACCTATGGGTGTCTCCCACCGTCAGAGGCAACGCGTGGCGCCCCATGTCTACGCCAACTGACAAGGACTTATAACCCGTAACAGTTGCCTCTCGCTTTGATTCCGAGACCATTTAAGACCAGGGATGGAGTTATTGCCTCTCCATAGCACAAAGCCTGGGCTAAAATATAGAGATCATGTGTTGCCCATGCAGCATGATCCCTCTCTCGGCCTGCCTAGTTCACTCCAGAGGAAAGGTAACACCCCTACATCTGGAACAAGACAAGCTGCAGAAGCTGCCGGATCAGCAAAGCAATGCTCTAACTGTCCGCCTGTCGGAGCTTCGATCCTAGACCAGTCGCCAACCAAGGCTTAGGGCCTGGTCTGCCCTGCCATGACAATTTTGTCTTTAGCTTGCATTTCCTCGCACCAGGGTAAGGCTTGTACCCTCCCAATTGCGCTTTTCCGCCCGAAGCCGTTGGCACAATGTGGGGTGTCGGGTTTGGTAAGCGCCGCCCAACGTTCGGCGCTAACAGAAACCAGGTAGTACCGAATCAAGACTGTATCATCTACATATCTGATGTTATTTATGTATCGTCCCCCAATGTACTAATGTACATTGACCAAATTTAACGTAAACGCAAGGTGGGGTAGACGAACATTAATAATTGAAAACATGGTTGTAGAAGAAGAGGTAAGGTCGACCAAATCGAGACACCCAGGGCAGGAACATGCATGATCCACCATTATAATATTACCCCTCAGAAGAGAAGTTATATTAGGTTAGGATCCATCGCCTGGCTCGGATGAATAATCATGTGACTGGATCAGCTATAAATACAATATTAATTTGAAGGTGATTGTTGTTCAAAGAGGGTAATCTCTGAAAAATGCATAGGGTAAGTGGTGAAATATTGAGTCTTTCTTGTGGGCCATGGTGAGAGCGACGTTCTGCACAGGGCCTCATATACCATGATGATGATTAACAAGCCGGCACATTGAAATCAAAGAAGCATATTCATCATGCAATTGTTAGATTTAGATATATATTTATATATAAACTTTACCTCTAAATGTTTGTGGGCATTTAAAAGTATGATTCAAATTAAAATAGATAGTTATGGGCAAGAATGATAATGATATCTTTGAAGTGTAAAACATTCAACAAGCACGTAAAATGAATGGTTGTATTTGTGTACTCCGGGCTTTAAAGTGTTGGTCAGCTGAATTGATTCTGCAGTTGTCCACATCAGCGTGAAAGGAGGTACCCAACAGAGAAACAACTAATACATGCAGGATGGCACCCAGACGATCTAAGAGCTCCAAGAATCCTCCCATTTTCAGCAGCGAATTTCTAATACAGAACCATGCTGATATCGTCTCCTGCATTGCTATGGTGTTCATTATCGGCCTGATGTTTCAGGTAACGCTAATTTATAATTAATTTTATAGCAGAAGTTTCACTTTCTGGGCTGTCTGCCGCAGACTGCGCTCTGTGAGTCACGGAGCCTCCGGTCTGCTGTCCGTAGCTCCATTAAGATTAAATTTAGATGTAATGTTGTTGCTGATTGCGATATTCTTTTATTTTCTAAACTGCTTTGAAGATTTATTGATGCAATGTATTGTCTAGCTATCCGATATTAAATAAATTCCATTATGATTTCATAGTCTGCTATTTAGTATTTAGTGCTATCTCTAATTCTCTATCTCATCTTAGTTTAGTCAATGGATCAACATCACGGCACACAAGTGTAACCCATAAGTGCTCCGTTCTCCTCCTAACTCAAACCTGAGTCTGGAGAAACTCAGCTCAGTGCACGAACTTCGTAGCACCAGCGAGGATCCTGAAATACTTTGGGTAGATTTTAAACTCAAAATTTTGCCCGAAAGTTCCGTCCTTTGTGATGA
Source organism: Cepaea hortensis (assembly GCA_963921405.1). NCBI lineage: Eukaryota > Metazoa > Mollusca > Gastropoda > Stylommatophora > Helicidae > Cepaea > Cepaea hortensis. The sequence continues at coordinate 27,191,810 of OY992895.1, forward strand.
AGTTGGTGTAGAGACTTTCCTTCTGATTGGTACTGAAGTCAGGTCGTAGACAGATATGAATGAGCTGCCATATGACAGTAAACGCTACTACCTCCTTTTTGTTAGCGTAAAATCTTGAGCAGTGCTCACCAAACCCAACACCCCACATTATGCGAAGGGCTTCAGGTGGAGGAGCGCAATTAGGAGGATACAACTTAATCCTGGTGCGAGGAAATGTAACTTAAAGACTAAATGTCATGGCAGGGCAGACCAGGCCCTAATCTTTGGTTGGCAACTGTTCTAGAATCGAAGCTCTGACAGGTGGGCAGTTATAGCATTCCTTTGCTGATCCTTTGCTGATCCAGAAGCTTCTACGGCTTGTCTTGTTCTTGATGTAATGGTATTATATTCCTCTGGAGTAAATTAGGCAGACCGATAGAGGGGTCATGCTGCATGGGAAACACATGGTCTCTAAATTTAGTCCAGGTTTTGTGTTATGGAGAGGTATAACTCCATCCCTGGTCCACCAATGGAATGTAGTTATTATGCTCTTCTTGAAAGTGGATACTGCAGAGTATATGTAGTTATTATGCCCTTTTTGAAAGCACAATGTAACTATTGTCTGGCAAACGGCCATCTCCATGCAAACTGTCTTGCAGAACTCTCCTTCCTACCTCCTAGCTCAGAAACCAGTGGGGTGTGCCAGACAGGTAGTGGAACATCACATCTTTGGAGAGGTATGGCGAGGCTTGGAATGTTAGCCAGATTGGAGACCTAGTCTGTAGATAGGTAGTACCACATTGAGGTGCTCCAAGGTCTGGCCAGTGTGAGACCTGGTATTGTGACCTTTGTAATGCCTGTTAGCTGTAACATGTGTGGTTAAAATGTGAAGTTCACATCGACTCTTTATTGTTTCCAGGCAACATCACCAGTGGCAAGTTTGTTCATTACAATGCAGCACAATGTGACATTCAATGGTAAATACCTGTGTCTGCATGTTTCATATGTTCCTTCAATTTTTCATACTCATTCTTGTTCTATTTCCTACCTTAGAATATAGAGAGATCTCATGGTATTGTTTTTATTTTGACTAGTTGGGTAAATTTTTTGGCCACATGTGAGAAGACAAAAACTGGAACATATTGCGACAACCAGAAAGATTTGTGGAAAGAGAGATAAGGAAGACAGCACGAGAACATTCTTGACAGTCTTGTGTCATGGCACAGAAAGGAGTCAACACACTTATTGATCCATGCTATCAGAGGTCGCAATTTGTGGAGAATCATGATCACCCAGCCCAGCCAGCCAGCATGGCACTTGATGATGATGAGCTGGAACCAAGCTTTATTGAACCACGTTTACTGGGGGAAGCTGAGGCTCAGAGGTTGTGTTGTCTGCCACAGGTTCAGAAGATAACAGGTTTGATCTCAGCATAGTGCTGTAAATTGTTCCAAGAACTGCTGGTATCTAATGATATCACAAATCCCTTCATCTCTTGGGTAGCGCCATAGGATGCCTAGTCTGCTTAGATATATTTTTTGTTGTTGCATATCATTTACAGGACATCGCTGTCAACACCAGCATCTTTCAGCTGTATGTTGATTTCTTGGCAAGATTACGCTCAGTAGTTTGCCATTGCTTTCTGAGCGGCCGGCTCACATACCCCGTAAGTTACATTTTAAACTAGTAACTATGAAAGTGTGTACATTGTAAATTGGTAACTGTGAAAGTGTACATTGTAAACTGGTAACTATGAAAGTGTTCAAGTTGTGCATATTAAAAATCCTACAATAGTTGGAAATCGCAAAGGCTGCTGCTCTGCTAAAATTGTCTGGAAAGTCAGCCTACCCACGGGTAGATAGAGCCCATTACCATTGGTGGAATCTGTCTAGAGGAAGCAGTCATGACACAAATGCATGCTGGAATCAGACACACTGACTTGTGAGGTGCATGACTAGGTGTGATACGCTCTCCTTGAAATAGGAACAAAGAAGAAGAAGAACCAAATGTAGTGAGATGTCTCAGGAGGATCAAGCCCTGACCTTCATGGTAGATGGCAGATGTTCTTGAACTTGTCCATGGTGATCTTTCATCATGTGTTGGGCCATTTACAGCATTGAATTTCAAAGTGGCTGGTTTCCATCTCACAGTGAGATACAGATCTGGACAATGACCACAGGAGATATAGATCTGAGCAATGACCATAAGAGATATACATCTGGACAATGACCATAAGAGATATACATCTGGACAATGGCAATGAGATACAGATCTAGACAATGACCACATGAGATATAGATCTGAGCAATGACCATAAGAGATATACGTCTGGACAATGACCATAAGAGATGTAGGTCTGGACAATGACAATGAAATACAGATCTGGACAATGGCCAAAAGAGAAAGAGATCTGGACAATGACAGTAAGATATAGACTTGGACAATGACTATAAGAGATATAAGTCTGGACAATGGCAATGAGATACAGATCTGGGCAATGGTGAAAAGAGATACAGATCTGGACATTGGCAGTGAGATACAGATCTGGACAGTGGTAATTAGATATAGATCTGGACAATGGCTGTGAGATATAGACCTGGATAATGACCATAAGAGATATTGGTCTGGACAATGACCATAAGAGATATAGGTCTGGACAATGACAATGAGATACATATCTGGACAATGGCAATGAGATACATATCTGAACAATGACAATGAGATACAGATCTAGACAATGGCAGTGAGATACAGATCTGGACAGTGGCAATTAGATATAGATCTGGACGGACAATGGCTGTGAGATATAGACCTGGATAATGACCATAAGAGATATTGGTCTGGACAATGACCATAAGAGATATAGGTCTGGACAATGACAATGAGATACAGATCTGGACAATGGCAGTGAGATACATATCTGGACAATGGGAATGAGATACAGATCTGGGCAATGGTGAAAAGAGATAGAGATCTGGACAATGGCGAAAAGATATACAGATCTGGACAATGGCAGTAAGATATAGACCTGGACAATGACTATAAGAGATATATGTCTGGACGATAACCATAAGAGATATAGGTCTGGACAATGATGATGAGATACAGATCTGGACAATGGCAATGAGATAATATCTGGACAATGACAATGAGATACAGATCTAGACAATGGCAATGAGATACAGATCTGGACAATGGCAATGAGATACAGACCTGGACAATGGCAATGAGATATAGACCTGGACAATGACCATAAGAGATATTGGTCTGGACAATGACCATATGAGATTAGGTCTGGACAATGACAATGAGATACAGATCTGGACAATAGCAATGAGATATAGATCTGGACAATGACCACAAAGACTTGCTGGCACATTTGCTGCAGTTTTGTTGTGGAGACTACGTAGTTTGAAACAGCATCTTATTGTTTCAGATTCAGACAGTGTGCAGCATACAGTCTACTCACCAGGAAGCAAGGACTTGTTTGCTGTGTCTTTTTACTTCCTCATTTGCATTGTCATCCATGCTGTTATTCAGGAGTATGTGCTAGATGTAAGTACAGTGTATATATAACTACTTCTGTTTTTTTCTGCTTTGTTGCTGTTCTTCAGCTTTAGAGTATACAAGAAGATGAGCATGACTCAGGGGTTATGTGTTTTTCTCAGGCTCAAAAGTTACCCAACATAAGACTGCATTTTTATATGAAACATTGTATTCATTACAGACACACTGAGTATGCTTAGTAAGGTGGAGAAAGGAATTTTTCATGTAGAATTGCATGCCTCGCTTTAGAGATCACAGATTGTGAGAATTGTATGGATTGTCTGCCCTGGTCATACGGGAGTAAGGGGGGGGGGGGGGTGTAGCCAGTGTGATACTGACCACATGACCCATCAAGTTCTAATTGTTCTATAACAATATGGGGCTGGCACCATGTGTCCGACCAGCAGGCTTCAAACTGTGTTAGAGGGTCCTTTACTGAACTGTTTATTTCATAGAGGGGATTGACTCTATGGAAAGTCAGGCCTGGCAGTTGGGTACATTTGGCAGAGGTAGACCACACACTTGTCCATATTTTACCGAAACCCAGAAAGGAAGCAAAGAATAGTAACATTGTGAGTTATCTTGCACCCAAATGTTACTGGGGGTCATCTGGGAAGCAAAGAAAAGTAACATTGTGAGTTATCTTACACCCGAATGTTACTGGGCCCTGTCAGGGAAGCAAAGAATAGTAATATTGTGAGTTATCTTGCATCTGAATGTTACTGGGGCCTGTCAGGGAAGCAAAGACTAGTAAACTATTGATTTATCATAACCCATGTGTTACTGGGGTCCATCAGAGAAGCAAAAAATAGTCAAATATTGACTTACCATAACTCTTGTTTTACTGGGGCCATCGGGGAAGCAAAGAATAGTTAACATTGTGAGTCATCTTGCACCCAAATGTTACTGGGGCCATAAGAAAAGCAGGAATTGTAACCAGGTAACATACCATGCATGTCATAAGAGGTGACAAAGGAGGGTTGGAGTGGGACTGACTACACCATCTCATAGAACACTTTAGCTACAAAATCTGAGTCATGAACAAGTCTACAAAGGGCTTAGTGTGAGTTTGTTGAGGGCCTATGCTCCTTTAGAAGATGAAGGAGAAGAAGAAGAAGCAGCAGCAGCAGCAGTATCACATACTGACCACACACCATCTTTACTTTCCAACCAAAACCACATAAGTATGGCAGTCTTATGAGCATTTCAGCGCCAAACTTTTAAACGTTGTACCCCATGATGGCAATTTTACGAACATTTCAGCGCCAAACCTTTCAACACTGTACCCACTGAGGGCTTTCTTATGAACATTTCTACCCAAACCTTCCAATGCTGTACCCCATGATGACAATCTTATGAGCATTTCAACGCCAAACCTTCCAACACTGTACCCAGTGATGGCAATCTTATGGACATTTCTACCTAAACTTTCCAATACTGTACCCAGTGATGGCAATCTTATGAACATTTCTACCCTAACCTTGCAACACTGTACCCAATAATGGAAATCTTATGAACATTTCTACCCAAACCTTCCAACACTGTATCCGATGATGGGAATCTTATGAACATTTCAACCCAAACCTTCCAACACTGTACCCGATAATGGCAATCTTATGGACATTTCTACCCAAACTTTCCAATGCTGTACCCAGTGATAGCAATCTTATGAACATTCCTACCCAAACCTTCCAACACTGTACCCAGTTATGGCAATCTTATGAACATTTCTACCCAAACCTTCCAACGCTGTACCTGATGATGGCAATTTTATGAACATTTCTACCCTAACCTTGCAATGTTGTACCTGATGAGGTATCATTGAAGAAGATTGCTGTTTCACACATTTGTTGTTGCAGAAACTCAATCGTAAAATGCATCTGTCCAAAATCAAGCACAGCAAGTTTAATGAGTCTGGCCAGCTGCTGATTTTCTATCTGGTGTCTGCTATTTGGGGAGCTGATATCTTGTTTAGGGTAAGTACTGCGGTCATTTATGCTATGTGGTGTGTACTGATCTTGTTCAGAGTTGAACATTGCTGTCATTTATGTTATGTGGTGTGCATTTGTCTTGTTCAGAGTTGAGCACTGCTGTCATTTATACTATATTGTGTGCATTTATCTTGTTCAGAATTGGTGCTGTCATTTATACTATATTGTGTGAATTTATCTTGTTCAGAGTTGAATACTGCTGTCATTTATGCTGTGTGGTGTGCATTTCTTGTTCAGAGTCAAACACTGCTATATTTATGTAATATGGTATGCATTTAAATATTACTGTCATTTTGTGAAGTTACCTTGTTTAGAGTTTAACATGTTATGCATTTCTTCTTTCGCTGCACATGAACCCAACTGTCCTGAATGCTAGAAGAATAATATATTTATGAGCAACAAAGGTAGTCACACTTAGAGCAAAGATCTAGACCAGTGGTTCTCAACGTTTTTTAGCCCATGCACCCCCTTCACCATATGTTCAGAACGTAATCCCCTCAACACTTTTGTATTTCCTCCCTATAAATCCCCCCTCCCGCCCTTACACAGTATATGTAAAAATGGAAGCTAAATTTAATAACACATACTAGAACAAGTCTAGACGTCTACATAAAACGTGATTTGCGGGTCTATTTACGTTATAAAACGAATTTCAGAAGGGCGAAAGTACAGAGCCGTAAAGTATGGAGGGAAAAACAATATTAAGTAATCGATTCTGGTATTAAAGCGATCTTGAAATAATGTTAATTCCCCCCCATGGAAACCCTAAGGAATTTCCCACCGGTTGAGAACCACTGATCTAGATGAAAAGCAACATACAGAGGAAATGTCAAGTGGAATTGTAATCAAACTGCTAATGAAATGATCATTATGGAAACTCTTCGGTGGCTTTTGAGAGAGGGAGATCGAGCGTGTGTGCTAATGTCCTGAGAGCAGAGATGGAGTTCCCGAAGCCAAGTATTACCAAGTATAATCTATTCAACTCTCATAACATATATTCATTATGTTACTATTGTTCTAAACATCTTTTAACTTTTGTGACTATCCAGGGGTCGTAAGTTCAACCAGTACTGGTTTGCCTAGTATGCTGACACGTATCTTGCATAATGATGACAAATGATGACAAATGTGAAACATTGGATGTGATACAGCCATATGGTGCATAACATCTGTAGGACACAATCTCTGATCATCACATGGAATTATATGGCAGCTTCACAACTCACGATCAAACCTGTACAATTCCAGCTCAGAATACTTCAAGAGTTGGGCATTCAGGAACATATACCAACTATATGTAGGGGTTGTCACTGTAAATTCAACCAACATGACATGCCTGATCTTTCCTGTCTTCTGCACTTAAATATCAGTGGTGGAACTCAGCTCACTCTGTCTGACATGTTCAGTCCAGGGAGCTTGTAATTGCATCTCAAATACAATTTGATTGCCATAGACATATAATAAATAAACACACATGTATCATTTGGTGCTCTTAGACGTCAAAGAAAGAAGTAAAGACTAGAGGATGCACTAGACAACATAACAATTTAAAGCTGTAGTTACCGACTGGGATTCAAATCTGTTACCTCCAAATAACGATGGCGCCTCGCTGCAGGAACAAGTATACTTTGACTCATCACCAACTGCAATGAGGCGCCGTCGTCATTTAGAGGTGACAGGTTCAAATCCCGGTCAGTAATTATAGTTTTCAATTTTTATGTTGTCCAGTGCGTCCTCTAGTCTCTGCTTCTTTCTTCTACTCCTTTGAGTGCCATACATTACATGTGTTTATGAGCTGTCTTGGTGATCTGAAAGGATTCCCCAATTGACATTTCTCAGTATTACATAGACATGTCAGTTTAAGATCTCATACAATAAATCCCTCTCATTGGAGGTTAGGAACAACGTTCTTGCATGTTTCGTAAAACCAGTTTTAACCTATGGTTGTGAACACTGGGCAGTTAGTTAGCAAGCAAAAAAATTCCATTGTGGCCTCAGACATATCTTTTTACAGAAGTTGAAAAGCCTTGGACAGTAAAAATGAATAAAACAAATGTTGTCAAAGATGCTGAGTTGCAAAGACAGTTTATCACAAACATAAGAAAGAGGCTGTTGTCATTCTTTGGACCACATGAGAAGAGAAAAACTGGAACATGTGACAACTGGAGAGATTTGTGGAAAGAGAGATGGAGGAAGACAGCGATAGAAGATTCTTGACAGCTTTTTGCCATGGCAGGGAAAGGTGTCAGCGCACAAATTTAAACATGCTGTTGGAGATCGCAAGATGTGGAGAAGCATTATTGCCCATGCACTTACTGATGATGATGATTAGTTTTAACTCTTAACCAACTACAACTCCATGACAGTAACTATGTTAATTGTGTACTCTATGTTAAGTGTCTCTGTAATGTTCATGTATTTTTTGTAATTATATTTGTAAAGATATGTCTTATTTATAACTGTCTTAGTGTAATTTGTAACTACCTTTGCAGAGATCTCTGCTTAAGAATCCTTGCTCTGGTTTCTGTTTTTCAGGAGAGTTATGTAACAAGCATTAATCAGCTTTGGGACAGTTACCCTCATTCAAACTTGCCGTAAGAATTTTACAATTAGTTCTGAATGAATTTTTATATTAACGTATGATTATGATAACATAATGTCTAGTACCATAGTGGTTAGTGCACTTGTTTACTAGCGAAGTGGTTAGTGTTCTTGTCTACTAGCAAAATTTACTAGTCTACTAGTATTGTGGTTAGTGCACTTATATGTTAGCATAATGGTTAGTATACTAATCTATTAGCATACGTTCAGTAGTTTGCCATTGCTTTCTGAAAGACCAGCACCCATCCATACCTTTGTATTAAGACAATCGCAAGGTGATTTGCTTCCAAATCGCCCACAGCTGTGTTTCAAAGAGGTATGCAGGATTACGAATAATTGTCTATCAGCATACTTGGTATTGGTTTGTGCACTTGTGGACTGTAATTGTTGTTTGTCCATCGGAATGATGATGACCTTTCATTTCATCCAGTGGGGTTGAAAGTATGGTGCCATGGGTTCTAAGATGGCTGAGAAGGCCTATTTTGGCTTGAAATTTCTTTGACAATGTGGGCAAAGAATGCTTGATGTTCCAGGAGGAGGATCTCCTGCAGTGGTTTTTGTCCAGCCTTTTCTTCACAGTTCTTGCAGTCCTGTTTGCTTTGCAAGTGACTACACTCTTGTGTAGTGATGTACACCATGAATTTCAGTCTTTGGCAGCAGTCTCCCATATGTCGTGATGAATCTCATAAGCTATGAGTGAAATCTTCAGAGTGTCTTTAAAGCATTTCCCCTGACCATCTTTGGAGCGCTCACAACAATGTAGCTCGCCGTTAAAAATTCGTTTAGGAAGTCTGTGATCTGGCATGCGAATCAAGTGACCAGCCCAGTGAATCTGATTTTCTTCATTAGTAGAGTGTGGATACTGGGCATGGGCGCTATTTCTAGGACTTCAGTGTCTAGGATCTTGTCTTGCCATTTAATCTTAAATAGCTTCCTAAGGCAGACTGTGGAAGTGGTTTAATTTCCTAGCGTATCGCTGATAAACAGTCCAGGTTTCACAAGCATATAGCGGTGTGCATAATACAACTGCTTTATAGACTTTCAGCTTTGTTTGCAGGCTTATTCCACTTCTGTCCCATACATTCTTGTACAGTCTGCCAAAGGCTGCGCTGGCCTTGGAGATTCTTGCATTCACTTCGTCATCAATTGTGGCATCTTGTGACACAGTGCTGCCAAGATAGGCGAATTTGTGCACAACACTTAGTCTATGACCATTCACTTTGATACTCGGCACGGTGTGATTAATCCAATGGAGCTGGCTAGTACATAACTACAGTCTTCTCCAAGTTGATATTGAGCCCAAAGTTGGCACAGGCATATGAGAAAGCTGAAACATTGTGTTGCATGTCCGCCTCTGAGTTGGCGTATAGAGCGCAATCATCAGCAAACAGGAGCTCTCTGACGGTGCCGCTGTCAATTTTGGTTTTAGCTTTCAGCCTTCTGAGATTGAACAATTTTCCATCCATGCGGTAGTTGATGTCTATTCCAATGTTGTTGTTCTCAAAGACATTTGTCAGCACGCCATATCCTTGCTTCACTCCTAGGACTGTAATTGTATGTATACAAACATGTATATCTACTGTTATAGCAAGGCATGACAGAAATATTCTAAAACATTAGAACAGGGATTGGATAGTTAGTTGGAAGACCTCTGGAAGGCTTCAGTTCTAACTCGTGAGTCTGCTACATTGACATTTATGTCATCTGAGACCTGAAAAGAGCGTGCATCTATTGTGGTTAGGCTGCTGTAAACACTTTCCTTTCCATCCTCATTCCAACAATACCTGTCTGTGACTGTTTTAATTGTTTCAGCTTAAGTATTATTCATGTATTCACTTCATATGATATATACCTCTGCAGCATGGACCTGACGAGATGCGGCGAAATAAATCGTGCCATATATTGTTTGTGGCTTCTATGTTTAAATACCAAGAATGTCTTCGGAAATAAAGGTGGTGGGTGTGATTCTGACCTCTTACCCACCGTGTGCTGATTAGTCTATAAAATAAGGCATGATAAGAGTCCTTTACTTTTATTATGAAAGGTATGAAACCCTTTAACCTCCTAGCCTGAGAAAATCTGGCAGTTTTGGAGGACAGAGTGATATATACAAGTTTGTTTGTTCTCTTTCAGATTTACAGTGAAATTCTTCTTCATTGTGCAGATTGCTTATTGGTTCCACAATTATCCAGAACTGTATTTTCAGAAAGTGAGAAAGGTAGGTGTTTCCTTCTTTGAATTTTCTTGTTTTAAATTTACAATATTTATAGCTCCATGCATGTGTTGTTTGCCAGTTTTCAAGAAATGTGGCACATTTGCATGTCATAGTTTATATTCATGTATGATAGTAAGAAACTATTATTGTAATTACACGTTTCCATGGAATTTCCCGTACTGATTATTCCAGTAACAGACAACACACGCATGTCGTGATTGTAACGGACTCACAAAGTATGATGAGAAAGGTGAAGGCAGCCATGCTTGCACTTGAATATTCGGGTAGAGTGGTGGGCTTCCATTTGGATATTTTCCCCAGGACATGCTGGTGTGGTGTGAAATGAGCAGGCAGACGGATTGGATGGGTCTGCACCACTTGGTGGGGTATAGGTGTGTAATAAGGCAGACATGCAGACATGGGCAGGGCCCTTTGGCATCATGTGTATAGGTCAGAACAACAGATAGATTATCACGGCCACTATAGAATGGTCCTGCAGGGAGTGACCATAGGATCTGGCCCACACTCAATGGCTTTGAGGAAAGGCCAGAAGGGCACGTGATTAGATTGCTACTGGTACCATTAGTGTTGGGACTCTTTGCTGGCTATTGAAGCTGAGGACGGAGCACGTGTGGGAATGTCCTGAGTGCTGTGATGTCGATCCTTGACTCAGCTACATTCAAACACAATTTATTCCAGTAGCAATTTGACTGAAGTCCTTTTGATAATTCCTTTACTCATTAAGTATCGTCCAGAACCTCTACTAACTCCCTCCTGAGCCAGTCTTTCCAGACATGAATACTCTATCTGTTCAGCTGCAGTCTCCACCCGACATCGAAGGGGCTTCACCACATCACCCTAATCATAAAGTAGCTCTCAACCCAGAGGGGCAGCAGCAGCAGCTAATACACAGAGATAGACATTTCATGATTATTTGTGAATGTAGTTGATTAAGGTTGTTCACTTGGTATGACTTGGAGAATTCAGGGATGTTGGTTACTTGGTTTCCACCCTTCTAGCAAGTATGTTAATTCCCAGCATGCTCACAAGCTGTCCTAGTGATGAGTGCAAGACCTGAGTGCTGATTGTTGAGGAATTACTGTGACTCTCTTGCAGTCTTGCAGCATGCAAAGTTTGTGGTCCTGAACAGGCTTCATCATACTGGAGACCATTTTTTGTGAGACTTTTTTGCTGATTTTTTCTTCTTCTTTGTTGACCTTCAGAAAGAACAATAATGAAAGGCATGGCTCTGGAAGAAGCAGCAGGGGGTTGACCATCATAAAGGTGGACTCAGGTCATTAAAGACACCTTTGGCTTGAAAATACATGAGGCAAGGGGAATCGGCAAGGAGCTGATAGTCTTTCCAGAGGGCTGTAATAGGAGCGATGTTCCACAAAGGACATGCAACATGATGATGATGATGAAGGATAAGAAGAAGAAAAATAAGCAGAGGGCAGAAGAAGAAGCATCATCATCATCATCATCATCATCGTCGTCGTCCTACCGTTGCCTCCGCTGTTGTCGCCGTAGTCGTCATCATCATCATCATCTTCTTCTTCTACATTAATATTTTATACAGCTTCATCACAAATCTATTCATTCTTTATTTGCTCTATTTCAGGAGGAGATTACTGGAAGGCTTCAGTATACAACACTGTATCTTATTTTTGTATGTGCTGCATACTTTCTCAAGTAAGATATTTTTGTATTTGCTGCATACTTTCTTAAGTAAGATATTTTTGTGTGTGCTGCATACTTTCTCAAGTAAGATATTTTTCCTGGTATCTTCTATTGTCGCTAGGGTAGTGTATTTATTCAGCATGGGTCAGATGCTGAGTTTTCCAATATAACCAGGGTCCCAAAATGGAAGTAAAGAATAGCTAACACCATAACCTGCAATGTTTCCCTCTTTCTTTCACTCTCAGTTAGTCATGTCCATCTCTTGGCAGTCTGTTTTACGCTCCTTTTGTCATAGTACAGCTTCTCCTTCACTTAACAAAGTTAATATTCTAAGTTGCATATCCTTTACAGGATGCCGCAATCAACCCCAGCATTTTTTTGCTGTTTGTGATTTCTCAACAGGTAGTTTGCCATTGCTTTCTGAACGACCGACACTCATATCATTGTATGAAAACCAGCACAAGGTGGTCTGCTTCCAAATTGCCCATGGCTGTGTTTCGAATGCTGTATGTCGAAGTTACGAATTGTCATTGTAACCCCTTCACCACAGAGCATACTGTATGTCTGTTGATTTTCAAAGGGTTATGTATTGGACACTCAGTTTGGGTTAGACCGTGTTTTCACTCTGCACCTCTCGTGACTGTTTTCTGCTAGTTGATACATGAACTACCAAGTGGCCCTGCATCCACATGCCATAGAAAATATTAGACCACAAAATCCAATCATCAATCAATCATGTGCCATGCCGGAACGCTTGGGCGGTCATGCCTCACCATTTCACTCGATCACCAGAGTCATGGATCAGCTCAGTGTTCCTGTCTCGTCCATGCCATGTGGCCAAGCCATCCAGGTATTTTCCTCTCGGTTTTCCTCTTGGTCAGTTCCCTTCAATCTTGCCAGTTGTCACTAAGTTCTCCAATCCATTTCTTCTCATAACATGTCCAAAAAATTTTGACTGTCTACGTCTAATTTCTCTAATCAGTTTACGATTGTCATTTTTCTGTCTGTGCATGGTATTTGCATTTTCCTCAGAAACCACATTTCTGCAGCCATCAGATGTTTTTCAGCTTGACTGCTCATTGTCCAAGTTTCACATCCATACAAAAGAACAGGCTCTATGTATCCCCTCAACACTCTTTTTCTCGTTTCAGTTGACATTTTTTATTGGTCAGAATGTTTTTCATCTTGCTAAAGGCTTCTTTCACCATGGCGATTCTTGTTCAAATCTCTTCAAGGTATCTCCCATCAGATGTTATAACTGTTCTGAGATAATTGTACCGATACACTTGTTGAAGAATATGCCCATTTACTTGTATATTACATTGTGGTATTTCGTTCTTCCTAGTGACTACCATAACCTGTGTCTTTTTACAATTTAATTCTAACCCCAGTTACTCACTGTGTACAACAACCGCATCTACTAATTGTTGCAGATCCTGCGCATTGTCTGCAATCAATACTGTATCATCTGCATATCTAATGTTATTGATGTTTCGTCCTCCAATGCTGATTCCATTTATATCTTCTACATTTCTGAAAATATTTTCACTGTATAGGGAAAAAAGATATGGAGACATTACACATCACTGCCTAACACCTCTCTTAATAGGCTGATATTTTCCCACTTCATTATCAATCCTTATGGCAGCTTGTTGTTTCCAATATATGCTTTTTATAAGTCTAATGTCTTTCCCATCAATTTGTAGATCTGCAAGCATATCCACCATGTTGACATGTCTAACTCTATCAAAAGCCTTTGTGTAGTCAATATAGCAAAGATGTATATCCTTGTTTACTTCTATAGCACGTTCAGTAACTGTTCGCAACATATACACAGCATTTACTGTACCCTTGCCTTCTACAAACCCACATTGTTCTTCCCCTGTTTCAGGTTGTATTTCTTCCTCACTCTTTGCATGATAATTCGTAGCAAAATCTTTGTGATGTGACTCATTATACTAATTGTGCTATGTTGATCACATTCCTAGGCTCCTGATTTCTTAAAAATCCAATAAACCTAAATAATTCTTCAGAGAAAAAAATAAGGAACATAACTCAGCCAAGTAAGCTGAAACAAGGCACATCTCATAGAAGAATAGAGGTAGGTATGTGTAATATGGAGAGCCCTTTTATCGTAGTGGCTAGATACTTGCCTGCTGGCCCAGTGGTCATGGTTCTGAATCTGCTCCGTGGCAATTTTTAAAACAGGCCGGGGCTGCCATATCGACAAAGCCTTAAATGGGTACCAGGAAATGTTGTGGAACTAAAGGTGGTCGTCATGGTACTGACCACATGACTCACCAAATACTGATTGGTCTATTTCAATATGGGTCGCAGGTCAGCATGGCTGAATGGATAAGAACGCCTGTTTTGAAACATCCGGTGTGCTGATGCCGAGATCAGGGTTCAACCCCTACACCGGACAGTTAGACTAAAATATTGACCTGTCATCCTTGACTTGGGGACGTTAATTACAAGTACCTCTGAAATTGGAGTGGGTTCACCTGCTGGTGAGGGACTGTCAGAGTCTAACAGGGGACAGCGATGCAGGGACATCGTTACGACCGCCAGGCGACTTAGTTCCCAGTAAGGGATGCAACAACTTCGTTGCGCCGCCAGGCGAATAGGAGTTACCGGCCTGCGAGATCGCTGGCTGACCAGCGGTCAGGCCGCCAACGCAAGACGCACGCCTGCCACGTGACGCCACGTCAGGCAGGAGGCAAGTTGCGAACCAGGTCCAGACAGCTCTGGGGACACGGTACAGGACGGACGTGTGATTGAGAGAAAGGCGTTGTATGGTTTCTGTATTGAAAGGCGAGTGTCTGGACATCTTGCGAGTCAGACTTGTGAACTGTATTGTGGATGTAAGTTGTAAAGTATCCATTATATATTGTTATGATCATCATTCTGTATTTGATATGTTAATAAATCCATTGAATGGTGTATCGTTGAGTCTTACGTCAAATCACGTTGTATTTGTACTGTCTCACACTTGTTAGGAAAGCGAGCCAAGTTTAAGACTCTGACAGGGACACTGTTAACAGGGAAGCTAATCCACATGCAAAATTCAGTCCAGCACTACTAGAAGAAGTGTGTGTGGACTACGCTTGAGGTCGAAGCGAGTGAGCGAAAAAAAAAAAAAATTACTCACTGAATACTGATTTGTCTATTAAAATACGGGTCTAGTTCCTTATTCAAAATAATGTATTCTCGAATTTAAACACAGACATCAAAAGAAATATATTGCACAAAATTCTTGCCTGCCATATTTTGCTGCATCTTTTCAGGTGTATACTACAGAGTTATATATCATATGAAGTGGATTTAACGAATAATGATTTGGCACTATATGTCAGAGGGGTCTTTTAAAATATGGTTCTAGCGCCTCATGCCCCGTGTCCCCTCAAGGTGTGAAACAGGGCTCTTTTGTGAGTCATATGGAGGGGGTTACTAGAGAAGACTAAAGAGAAAGGAGTTTGGCATGAGATTGGCGAGGTTCTGTTCTCCATTATCAGCTAAAAGAGGAGACGTTGGATGAGCTGTGATATAAGTTACTGATCTGTCCTTGAAATGGGGGGAAGGAAAATACGACCAAGGGAGCTGTTCACCTCACACTGTAAAGCATCTACTTGGTACGTGTAGCTTCCTTAGATTTCATACCCTTTTGTTTGTTTTAACTAAGTCACTTACACACTCGCTCACTGGCATCTTGCTGTCTTGACAGACGATAGTTTCTTGCATTCTGCCACCTGCCTCATGCGCCGCTTGTTGTGGCTTTGATTCCAGACTCTATCATTTTTTTTGTGTGCATTCGCTCGCTTTGAACTCAAGTGTAGTCCATACAACTACTTCTAGTAGTGATGGACTGAATTTTGCATGTGGATTAGCTTTCCCTATTAAGTATCACACGCCATCAGGAGAACCCACTCCAACTTCAGAGGTGCTTGTAATTTACATCCCCAAGTCAAGGATGATATGTTAACATTTTAATCCAACTGTCCGGCGTAGGGATTGAACCCCTTACCTCGGCATCAGCACACCGGATGTTAAATTAAGATCACACATTCTTATCCATTCGGCCATGCTGACCTATCATCATTTGTTTCATAAGTGCATTTTTCTCAGAAACTCTTGGGGGGGGGGGGGGTCGTCGCCAGAGCTATGGAGTTCGTGCTGTGTGCAACGCTTTTGGCATGCTGCCCTGCAGAAATAGACACCGAGCCATGTAGGATAAAACCTTCACTTCGTCCATCTCTACTTCCCGTGATATTTTCTGGTACTCCTTTTAGGCCAGATCAAACTTTCAGCCCCGGTCGTTTGTACAAATCAGTCCAATGTAGATTGGACCCTGTGACCAGCAGGTCAGCAGATCAGCATCTAGCCACTATTTTACCATGGCAACCCAGCACAGGCATAACACAGGTATTATTTTGTGGATGGAGGTCAGCGTGGCTGAAATGGACACACCCTTAAACTTCCGGTGTACTGATGTCGAGGTAGCAGGTTCAACCCCTTCACCAGTCAGTTGGACTGAAATTTTGACTTCTCATCCTTGATTTGGGGATGCAGATTACAAGTACCTTTGAAGCTAGAAAGGGTTCACCTGATGACGAGGGACAGTGGTAGTGGAGAAAGCTAATCCACGCGCAAAAAATCAGTCTAGTTCACTAGTAGTAGTAGCATGTATATGAACTACGCTTGAGTTCAAAAGTGAGAGAACGCACAGCAGCCAACTTTTTGTTGCTGATGTACTGCTCTGCCTAGTGGAAGAAGTAAACAGGCACAGTGCAGAATGGGGCTTAGATATTAACATCCAAAAAACAAACACTATAATAATTAGCAGTGAGAAGGAAAGGTCATCAATGAACATCACACTAAATGGGCAGATACTAGAACAAGTAACAAGTTTCTCTTATCTTGGACATATAATAACAGATGATGGCAGAAGTGAAATAGAAATCAAAAAGAGAATAGGAATGGCCAAAATGCTTTCAACGGCATGAAATCAGTATTAAAATATAGAGAAATTAATAACGCATTAAAAATGAGAATTGTCAAATGCTACGTATATTCAACGCTGCTGTATGGCGCGGAAGCCTGGACATTGAACAAGCAACTAGAAAGTCGCTTAGAAGCCCTGGAGATGTGGATATACAGACGAATATGTCGCATTTCATGGAAACAAAAACAATCAAATGCAGAGGTTCTAGAAAAACTGGGAATGAAGAGAGAGTTGATGAAAGAAATAAAGAGGAGGCAAGTGAAATATTTCGGCCACGTTAAAAGACATGATACTCTTATAAAAACCATTCTGGAAGGCAAGGTTGAGGGCAAGCGAGCAAGCGGTAGACAACGATACAAGTGGGAAGATAACATCAAGAGATGGACGAACATTAGCCTGACAGAATGTACAGTCAAGGCGAGAGACAGAGTGTTGAAGATCCATTGCAGCCAACCTTCATTGTGGAGACGGCACCTGATTGAATGATTGCTCTGCCATTGCAAATATGAGCCTAAAACCATACACGCACTTTTCCTCTCTGGCATGTAAATGAGTACTTTTGTGTACTTTTACTTTCACTTGTTAAGGTAATCCCTTGAGACTACTTATCATTGTATGCAAATATGTGTTACCAGAAAATCGTTTCTCTCTGCAGCTTTAACAGAGTGGCCTTGTGTGTACTAGTCCTTCATTATACAGTGGAGTCCCTGTATCATCTAGCCTTGCTGTGTCACTTCTCTGAGAAAACTGACATTGCTTCCAGCATGTAAGTAGTCGGCGGTTCATACTTGTCACCTTGTCCCTGAACCCTGTAATGTGTGAAAGGTTAAGGTAATCTCATGGCAAATGCTGCTCTAGGAGTGTTAGATCTTCACATATACTAAGTTGTATTATAATAAGGTGAGGTTACCCATTGTCTTCTTCATAGTTTTTCCTTTCCACACACTCCAGAATATTCTAACAATTACTTAACCTAAAGGTAAGATAGTCCAATGGCATAAGCTACAGTTCTTCTGATGTAGAGCTCCATTCCTTATTACCTTTCCTTCCGAGACAGTTCTGAGAGAACTTTCTGGTATCCATTTTTTTCTGAGGCTGTGTCGATCCCAGAGCTGTACTGATCATCATTATCATAAGCCGTGCCAGCTGGCGTAGGCGTTCGTCTCTCTAAGATCTCAGTCCTTGGGGTTCTGGTTCAACTCTGCTGATGATATTCCTGCATACCTTCATCTTAGTTCACCCAGCATCATTTATTTTGGTTTGTCTGTGCCTATTTTCCCCACTGATCTTTCCTGTTGTCACAATATTCTCCAGTGCCTCTCTTCTCATCACATGATGGAAGAATGCTGTTTGTCTCTTTCTTATAGTGGTATATAAT
The DNA here is from genome assembly GCA_963921405.1 of Cepaea hortensis. Lineage (NCBI taxonomy): Eukaryota > Metazoa > Mollusca > Gastropoda > Stylommatophora > Helicidae > Cepaea > Cepaea hortensis. Next base: position 27,210,202 of record OY992895.1, read on the forward strand.
GGGAACTGCATGTTCAGAAAAATGGCGGACTGCCGGTTGCTGAACAAACTGAGTTTGCCTTATGCAGTAATGTGTGGCTGTTGGTTTTGTAGTGACTGCCGCTTCCATAAACGATGAACTGTATTTTTTGTGGCAGACTTTTGTGTTGGCACTCTGGTCGTGGGATTATGCACAGTACACCTGTGCAGGCTATTGGTTTTTCGAGACTCCAGTCTGTTCCACTTTTCACATGGGGCAGTGAGGAGCAATTCGTGTGATATTCACTAGCACAGGAACGGAGCCTTATGAGACTGACCCTTTGCTGTGAAGTTGGAACCGCAAATAACTAACTAACTAGGTATATAATGTTCTAGTTTCTTGAGCCTCTTTAAGACAATCACTGTTAGTTACTCTGGCATTCCAAGGTTTTTGCAACATTCGTCTCTGGAACCACATCTCCTTTGCTTCCCAGCTTTTACTAATGCTGTTCCGTCCTGATAGGAATAAATAATCAATCTTTGCTGGGCAATAAACTTTAATCACTGTCTGGCAGGTAAGCGCACTAACCATTATGCCACCATGTGTTCAGACTGGGTTAATATAACAATGGCTGCAGCAGAAGTTGCATGTCCTTTACAGGTTGTAGCAGTCAACCCCAAAAGGAATTCTTCATCATAGAAAATAAAGAACATAACTCAGCTGGGCAAGCGGAAGCAAGGCGTATCCCATAGATTAAAGACAGATATGATTACTATGGGGAGCTACAGACGCATAGGGCTAGATGCACACCTGCTGGCCCAGTGGTCAAGGGATCAAATCCACATTAGGACAGATTTTAAACATTAACCTGAGCTCCCAGGTCGACACAGCCTAGAATGGGTGCCAGAAAATGTCTGGGGAAGTAAAAGTGGCCGGGATACTGACCACATCACTGACTGATATCCGGCTGGTCTTTACAAATATGAGTCTAGTACCATAGGTCCTGAGCAATGAAGGTATGTAAAAGGTCCTTTTTTAAAACAGCAGAAGGGGTCAAGGTGAACTGGTCAAGCCGTCTGACTCGCGCTCCGATGGTTGTGGGTTCTATTCCGGGCTACATCTTTCGATTTCATGAGTGCAGTTTTCTCAGAGAATCCTGGGGTCTTCGCTGGAGCTACGGAGTTTGTGCTTTGTGTAATGCTTTCAGCAGGCTGCCCTGCGGAAGGAGACTGAGCCAACTGGGATAAAACCCGGTGCAATGAAATCGATCCTCTCAACTTTTCAGACTTTTTTTCAAACAGCAGAAGGGGTCAAGTTCAAGAATTGGAAAGAAATAACAAAATGTCAATGTAATAATGTCAATTCTGTAACATTAAGATTGTGTGAAGTCTTTATTAGATTAATAATCTGAAGTTGTAATTGACCTGTGTGTCTTTAACTCCACAGTTTTACAGTGTTTGATGTCCTGTTTGTCTTAGTGAGGCTGGGAACCATCACACTGGCTGTCCTCACGTTCTGGTAAGATCCCCTCTGTTGTCTGTGAGGTCTTGTGTTAGTGCGTGTCAGTGCGGGGAGTAGAGGGGGTTTAATGTGTGTCTGTTGGCCTGTCTCCCCTTCTCTTTCTGAATGTACTTTTGTGTATCAGAGAGAGAGAGACAGAGAGACAGACAGACACACAGACAGAGTGGGACACAGACAGAAAGAGAGAGAGAGAGAGAGATTGGGAGTTGGAGAAGAGACTATAACTTCCAGAAATATTGATCCAGACTCTACATACACAAAGGCAGGCCAAATAGTTTGCTCGTGCTAAATTTCAAAATGAGGAAACTGACCCACAAAAGTGTATTTACAGCATGTGTAATTCTGGTGTTGACACATTTGAATCCTGGGATTGCTGTGTAGTTTGTGTACTGTGCTGACATCTCCTGGTGTGGTCAATGGGGGAAGACTGGAAGACTTAAGGAGATATGTGTGTGCAATGAGAGAGTGCGAAACATACAGAGGTATATAATTCTTGAGTCACATAGATAAAGTGTACGCAAAACTGTTGGAACAAAGAGCCAAAGTCGAACAACAGTTAAGCAAAATGCAGTTTGGTTTCAGGAAAGGTAAAAGTTGCACGGATGCACTGTTCACATTAAGGCAGCTATGTGAAAAAAACCATCGAATACAGTGATTAGCAGAATATAGTGTTTGTAGATCAGGGAAAGGCTTTTGACAGTAGATAAATGTAAATTATGGACTATCCTTGAAGACTTACGGGATATGAGGACAAGTGCTAGAATACATCATAACCATGTATCACTGGGGCCAAAGTGCAGTAAGAACACAAGAAGGTATATCAGATATATTCACAGGAGTGAGACAGAGATGTGTGCTCTCTCCCCTGATATTTAATATCTACATAGAAAGAATATCCAAAGAAGCAAGCCCTGACAGAACAGATTAAAACGATTGCAAACTCTTTAAGACAAACAACAAATTCACTCGAAGTAAATGAGCTTTTATTTGAAGACAATCAGTGCCTGCTTTCAGCAACAAGGGCAGACTGTAAAATCATATTAATAAGTTGAGTTCAACATGCAGTAGATGCAATATGAATGTAAATACAACAAGATCTGAAGTAGTGCAAATTAGCAGATCTCCTGGCTCACTAAATATACTGATAAATAACACACCTCTGAAACAAGTTAAAGAATTTAAATATCTTGGAAGTATGAGCACGAAAGATTATAGAATAAAGAGAGAAATTGAAATGAAATGTCAAAAAGCAAGTGCTCTTATATATCACTTATCACCTGTATTGAAAAATCCATACATATTTTGTCCGCAAAATAACCAAGCCTATGCTGCCAATATCAAACTTGGACATTATCCAAATCATACTTATGCAAAATCAACACCTGTGAGATGAGATTCCTGAGAAGAGATGCCAACTTAACTGTCCGAGACTGAGTAAGAAATGATGTTATCAGACAGACAGTGGGATCAACACCTTGTGACACATATATTGAAAGGCAGAAGTTCAAATGGTTAGGCCATCTCGTTAGAATGAAACAGCCATCAGCTACCACTACTGGCCCTACAGCAAAGAAGATCTGATACGAGAGCAAGAAGATGCCCAAGTTTAAAATGAATTTACAACATCAAAGATACGTACAATTACACAGAATGACATTATCCAGTGCCACCCACTGGAACACCAACAATTCCTCCCCATGTCGCTTGACGGCAAAAGTGGAAGATAATGATGATGTTGCCAAGAGGCTTAGTAGAAGCAGTTATAAAACATCAAAGACTTTGTACAGTCACATGGAATGAGACTATCCAGTGTCACCCATCAGGCGCTGGGACGTCAATTATTCAACCCCACGATGCTTGACGGCTAAAGTGGAACAATGATGATGATGAATGAAAGGGATCCTTGACCAAAATAAAAGCCAAAATGCTGCAGAGTTCATGCTTCGTGCGATGCTCTGAGCAGGCAGCTTGCCATACTATGGAGTCAGACAGAGCTGGATGGGGTAAAACTCGGTGCAATGAAGTTGATCCTCTGGCATTAAACCTTCTAGTGTTTCTTTAGAAGGGAGAGCAGACTGGAAATAACCCTGAGAATCTGTGGTGCCTTGTTTTCCTCCTGCATGTACTTGCTATAGTTTCTATGACTACACCTTGAATATTAACTTGCTGCTAGGCTTTAAACTGAGGTGAGCTGTGGCTGAGAGTTTCGGGTGTCCACCTTGAGCTCAGAAGGTATCAGGTTCGATCTTCGAAGAGGGCTGGGAATTGTTTCAAGAACCATAGGTATCTACTGGTAATAAGTTCAATCTTCGAAGATGACTGGGAATTGTTTCTAGAACCATAGGTATCTACTGGTAATAAGTTCAATCTTCGAAGATGACTGGGAATTGTTTCTAGAACCATAGGTATCTACTGGTAATAAGTTCAATCTTCGAAGATGACTGGGAATTGTTTCTAGAACCATAGGTATCTACTGGTATCACCTTCCCAGCATGAGACACACGGCTTGACCACTTTGCTGTGGAGATTTCTCTGTGTTTCAGTTCATTATGATTATCATAATCATATGTGTTGAAGTAAAATGTAGTAATTATTCTGTGTTCAAGAATCCAAGTTTTTAGTATGATAGCTGAAACAATGTAAGACAAAAACTGCATGCCCAGTTCTTCAATATTTAGAATAAAGTTCTTTCACTGTCAGTCACTCTATCTGTCTGTATGTCTGTCTGTCTCATACTGCCTGTCTCTGATTTTTGTATGTGTGTGCCTGTTGATCTCCGTGTCTGATGTTTACGTATTTTCCTCGCTAGTAATTTAAACCCAAATCCACTGTTGGTTATAAAAGTTGCCACTATTGCAGGTTTGGCCTGGCTCAATCCAGCCAGCCAGCCTTAGATGTGGCCACAGGAAATTACAACACCAACATCGTCAGGTTAGTTCTCTTCTCTCACTCGTAAAGTTAGTTGCATGTCTTTGGCAGAGTGTTAGTCAACCCCAGCATTTATTGGCTGTTTATGATTTACTGGGCAATTTTCTGTTCAGTAGTTTGCCATTGTTTTCTGAATGGCCAGCTTCTCACAGCATAGAAGCTAATGCAAAATGGTCTGCTTACAAATTGTCCATGTCTGATTTTGAACTCTTGGCTCAGTGTGTCGGGAAAATTATGAAATTATGTCTTTCACTATCCCCTAAGCTTACTTAAGACAACAGCAGCATGTTCACAAACTCAATCATTGAAGTCAGTAAAATGTGGCAGTGGTGATTAGTTCCACTTATGTGTTACCAGGTCCCATATCAGATGCAAACAATAACAACACTGTCACCTGCCATAAATGTCATAAGAAGCAACTAAGGAGGGTTGGGTTGGCTTTCACATCCCGTAGAAAACTTTAGATGCAACCGTGAACAGTCTAAGGATAAAGAAGAAAGAATAGCAGCTTGGGATTATGCAAGCAGAACAGTAATTGAACGTTCTAAAGAAGTAAACAAAGATCTACACCTTTGCTTTATTGACTACACAAAGGCTTTTGATAAAGTGAGACATGTCGACATGATAAGGGTGCTTGAAGATCTACAAATTGATGGAAAAGACCTTAAACTTGTAAAGAACATATATTGGAAGCAACAAGCTGCCATAAGAATTGATAACAATGTAGGTCAGTATCAGCCTTTTAAGAGAGATGTGAGACAGGGATGTGTAATGTCTCCAGATCTTTTTTCTCTGTACAGTGAAAATATTTTCATAAATATAGAAAATATGGAAGGAATCAATACTCATTTTGATTATGGATAGGAGACCTCAAAGCATGAATGTGAAGCTTCCAAACTGAATGCCAACCTTCATTGGGATTTGTTGAAGCTCTTTCAGTTTCAGTCTTCAAGCCGTGCTGTATACAGCAGGCTTCATCACACTGGAGACTGTGAACCTCAGGGAGGTGACGGAACAATCTTATCACCCCACATGTCATCTAGCAGGACGTTTGAAAGAAACAGTTTCCCCAATAGCTTTCATTGACTAGGAAGGCCAATGTTGGAGAAACAACACCACACACAGCGTTTTGAAACAGTGATTGTCGACACTGGCCAGATTGTCTTGGATGTCTCATATTTTTTTTTTTTGGCGCTCGCTCGCTCGCTTTGAACCCTAGCGTAGTCCACACACACTATATATAGTAGTGATGGACTGAATTTTGCGTGTGGATTAGCTTTCCCTATTAACGGTGTCCCACGCTATCAGGCGAACCCACTCCGACTTCAGAGGTACTTGTAATTTATGTCCCCAAGTCAAGGGCGACAAGTGAACATTTTAGTCCAGCTGTCCAGGATAGGGGTTGAACCGATTTCCTCGGCATCAGCACAATGGATTTGTAAGAACATGCATTCTTACCCATTCGACCATGCTGACCTGCGGATGTCTCATATGACATGCTTGATAAGTTATGGTGGTAGTAATTTTTGCTTCCCTGGTTGGTCCAGGCAACACATGTGTGAGTAGAGTAGGTTTAAAGTAACATCTATCAGTAGTAGGAAACTGTTGTTGAGCAGTGGCTGGCACACTTGCCTGGTTGGTCCGGAAACTCATTGAGCGGTGGCTGTCACTCTTGCCTGGTTGGTCCAGGAAACACATGTGTGAGTACAGTAGGTTTAAAGTAACAACTGCCTGGAGTAGGAAACTGCCATTGAGCAGTGGCTAACATGCTTTGCTCCAGACCCAGTAGTCATAAGTTCAAATCCCCATTGAGTCAGACTTTTAAAATTGGCCAGGCTCCCAGGTTGACCCAGCCTAAAAATGGGTACCAGAAAATATTATGGGAAGTAAAGGTGGCAAGTAAAATTTTGACCACATCACCCATGAAGTAATTTTGACCACATTACCCATGAAGTAATTTTGACCACATTACCCATGAAGTAATTTTGACCACATCACTCATGAAGTAATTTTGACCACATCACCCATGAAGTAATTTTGACCACATCACTCGTGAAGTAATTTTGACCACATCACCCATGAAGTAATTTTGACCACATGTCAGGGTCTTAAACCTGGCTCGTTGTACCTAACATATGTGAGACAAGTACAAGTACAAAATGATTGGACTTGACACACAATGACACTAAGTTCAATGGATTTATTCACAATTCACATGCAAGACAATCTAGTTTTGGCATGTGATGATCATTACAATACATATACAATACATCAGTACACTTACAGACAAAACCCACAGCATCACAGTCTATCTCACAAGATATACAAGCACTCGACTTTCGGGCACAGAAACGATACGAAGCCTTTCTCAACCCACACGTCTTGTCATGTCCGAGTTCCCAAGCAGTCTGCCGGTTTCCTCACACAGTGCTTGCCCTGTGGACTGGCTTCACGAGGACTGCGTGCGTCTTGCTTTGTCCTTGCCTGACCGCTGACGATCGCGTCAGCCAGCAACCTGTGGGCAGGTAACTGCTACTCGCCTGGTGGCCGTAACAATGTTACTGCATCCCGGCTGGCGACTATTCGCCTGGCGGGCGTAACGATGTTCCTGCATCTCGGTTGGAGACATAGAGATTCTGACACGCTCCCCCGGGGCTTATTCATGAAAGATTTTATATTTCATGCATAATCTACCTAGACACAGGGTTTATATTTTAACCATGTCAGAATCGACCTTTCTGTTGTCATGTACATTGGCATAGAAATACATAAGAAATGCAAGTTGTATGTTAAGTCGTGCGGTGTTCAATCTTCACCACTTTCCAAGTTTCATCCTCTCGATGGATGATCACCTGAGTTGCAATATTGACCCAGTCAGATCGGTAGCATCAGCAACAATGCAACTACCTCGCAACCTCTAAAAAAAACTGAATAATATGCTTTTTGCAACAAAAAACATCAGGTAAGACCGTAATACGACTTTTTATAAGCCGTATTCAACGCTCGATTTCCGACCTCATTTGGCCGGGAGCTCTTCCGTTGGTCTACAACTCCGGTAACCCTATACCATACCTAGCTGATGACCATTTGGAGTGTTGACAATCTGGCAACACAATGGCTATTTTTATACAACACATCTCTGAATACATTTCCATTTACCGCCCTTAGTGTAATAAAGTAATAACAACAAAAATGAAAGGGACATAATTTCAAAAGATTTCAAATCTAAATTATTACAACTATTATTCTATTTCTCAGCGTCATAGCTTGATGCTTTTCCATACTAGCGAAAAAAATGTCGGTAGTGTGAATAAGTTAATCAAGATATGATTCTAAGATTACATTAGTCGAAAAATGTTAATACACAATTCGTGTATTCGAAATTGGTGTTTCATAATTATTTTAGAAGCGTCATAAATTTTAAAGATTTTTGTTTATCGTCTGCTACTTTTAGCTAAATTTACAAATTCTCCGGAAGTACACACGAACAGCTGGTGTTGTTAAAACTCTATCACACACTTGTTCCGCTCTGGTGTAGCAATGCGAAATTGTTCTGATAGTTCATGTGTTCGTTGTTTTACTGGAAAACTTCTGGATTCTGATTAACTGCAGTGGTGTAAATGTCAAAGTTCAGTTCACACTTTCGTTCACGGATTAAAATGTCACTGGATATGATCCACTCGCAGATACCACTGATAACTTGACTAGTTCGCTTGAGGTAAGTTGAAAGCGCATGTGGCACTGTTCTTGTTTTATAATATATACAATTAATATTGTTCGCATTCTACCACACACTACACAATTATTCAAGACGATTACTACACTAATAATAAAATAAGAAACAATATTTACAGTGGGAATGAACCTTATCACATCACATCATCGATGTACACAGCTTTTCTGAAAAACTACTCTCAATGCTGGCTGTGTTGGTCTGAGTGTTTTCTAACACACTGCACTGAGACACTAGTGCTTACTGGGTCATTCGGACAACGGGACAAAAGATCAGCAATCGTGTTGGTTCTGCCAGCGATATGTCGAACTTCAAAGCTGTAATATTGAAGCAAAAGAGACCAGCGAGCTATCATTTGGTTTGTCGGGACTCCTGAAGTAATAAATTTTAATGGACTATTGTCGGACTCCACAATGAAATGCCGTCCTAGAAGGAATCTGGACAATTTAGTTATACCCACCACTAGAGCAAGAGCTTCTAACTGAGGTGTGGACCAAGCGCGTTCTCTTGGTTTCAATTTCCTAGAGACGTAGTATACAGGATATAGAATGTTGTCATGTTCCTGTAACAGAACAGCCCCAATCGCCACGGAGCTCGCGTCTGTGCGTAATCTGAAAGGAATATGTAAATTTGGCAATTTGAGAATGGGATTCTTTAAACTATTCTCAGAAAAATAAGATAACACTTTCTGGAATGCAAATTTTAGGCATTCGTTGTTTACAATCTTTTCAGGTTGGTTTTTCGTTAGTAGGTTAGTAAATATTTCTGTCAGTTCAGCAAAATGTGGTATGAACTGCCTATAATAATTTAATAGTCCTAATACACTTCTGACTTGTTTCTTGGTAGTCGGAAGTGAGAGTTTTAGTATTTTGGACACGATGTTATCGTCTGTCGTGACAAAGCCATTAGATATTCTATAACCCAAGAATGAGATTTCCTGATAGGCTATGTCTACTTTTGTCGGCTTCACAGTCAGTCCGTGTTGTCTAATCCGTTCAAATGTCTGCTGTAATGTCTTTATGTGGTCTGTCATCGTCTTTGTGTGAACACAAATGTCGTCCATGTAACAGATAATGTTTGTTATGTCCACAAGTAATAGTCGTGTCATACGTACGAATGTCGCTGGGGCATTGACTAGCCCAAATGGTAATTTGCACCATTCGTACAGTCCCCAAGGTGTGGCAAAAGCTGTCAGATGTCTGCTCTGTTCGTCTACCGTTATCTGCCAGTACCCTTTCGTCATATCTAACTTCATGAAGTACCTAGAGTCTGTCAGTTCTGTCAGTAGGTCCTCGCAGTTGGTCATTGGTTCCAGATCTAGAAGTGTTATTTTATTTAATTTTTAATTTTCTATAGTCGACACGAGTCTTATCGTGTTGTCCTTTTTGCGTACCATGACCATTGGAGATGAAAAATGTGATTGGGATCGTCTAATGATGTTGTTTTTCTCTAAGCTAATGATCTCTTGATGTAAGTTTTCTTTGTAATGTAATGGAATGGTGTAAGGTCTGCATTTTATTGGTGTGTTTGAAGTGAGTGTGATGTGGTGTTGTACTAATTCTGTTTGTCCTGGGTTGTTGGAGAAGATGGTGTTGTATTGTTGTATGAGATGTGTGCAACTGTCTGTTTCTGCTTGAGTTAAGTTTGGGTTTATTTTGATTTCTTTCAAGCAGTTTGTCGTGTCTAATGCAGGTGTTGGAATTTCGTCACTATCTTCGTCATCTTCATGGTCTATTTAGTTAGTTAGTTAGTTAGTTAGTTATTCGCAGTTCCAACTTCACAGCAACGGGTCGTCCCCATTATGCTCCGTTCCTGTGCCAGTGAATATCACACAAAACGCTCCTCACTGCCCAATGTGAAAAGTGGAGAAGACAGGAGTCTCGACAAACAAAAGCCCGCACAGATACACTGTGCATAATGCCGCCGCCAGAATGTCAACACACCAGTTCCCCACGAAACACCCAATTCATTTCTGATGGAATCAGCAGTCATTTTCCTATCTGGATGTTTCCTAGATGTTCACCTACACAGTCCACGAACATACAGTTCATCACCGACGGCAGTGGCAGTCAACCAGAAGCCCAGCAGCCACGCATTTCTGCATAAGGCAAAAACTGGTCAACTCTGGGACATAGCCACCTGCCATCGCTCCGAACATGCAGCCACGTTCTAAAAATAAAAACTTGGGCCGATTCAAAAGCACTTCACATGAAACCCACAGCTCACAGTGTCGCACCACGCACTCACTCAGTAGCAGGGCGACGGAACCATCAAGCCTCCTTAGTCGCCTCTTACGACATGCGTGGGAGCCTGTGATCTGGCATGCGGGTCAAGTGACCAGCCCAGCGAATCTGATTCTTCATCAGTATAGTGTGGATACTGGGCATGGATGCTCTTTCTAGGACTTCAGTGTCTGGAATCTTGTCTTGCCATTTAATCTTCAGTAGCTTCCTTAGGCAGACTGTGTGGAAGTGGTTTAATTTCCTAGCGTGTCGCTGATAAACAGTCCAGGTTTCACAAGCATATAGCAGTGTGGATAATACAACTGCTTTGTAGACTTTTAGCTTTGTTTGCAGGCTTATTCCAGTTCTGTCCCATACATTCTTGTACAGTCTGAAAAAGGCTGCACTGGCCTTGGAGATTCTTGCATTCACTTCGTCATCGATTGTGGCAGCTTGTGACACAGTGCTGCCAAGATAGGTGAATTTGTCCACAACACTTAGTCTATGATCATTCACTTTGATATTCGGCACAGTGTGATTATTCCCTGGAGCTGGCTGGTACATAACTACAGTCTTCTCCAAGTTGATATTGAGCCCAAAGTTGGCACAGGCATGTGAGAAAGCTGAAACATTATGTTGCATGTCCGCCTCTGAGTTGGCGTATAGAGCGCAATCATCAGCAAACAGGAGCTCTCTGACAGTGCCGCTGTCAATTTTGGTTTTAGCTGTCAGCCTTCTGAGATTGAATAACTTTCCATCCATACGGTAGTTGATGTCTATTCCAATGTCGTCGTTCTCGAAGGCATTCATCAACATGGCTGAAAACATGAGGCTGAACAGTGTTGGTGCCAGGACACATCCTTGCTTCACTCCATTGGTTACAGGAAAGGGTTCAGACAGTTCACCATTTTCCTGTACTCTTGCCTGCATGCCGTCATGAAATAGCCGCACTATTTGGACAAACTTTCGTGGACAGCCATATTTTGCCATAATCTTCCACAGTCCTTCTCTGCTGACTGTATCAAAAGCCTTGGTAAGGTCAATGAAAGTGGAGAACATTTCGCAGTTCTGTTCCTGACATTTCTCTTGCAGCTGCCTTGCAGCGAAAATCATGTCAACAGTTCCACGTTCTTTTCTGAAGCCACATTGACTCTCAGGAAGAAGACCTTGATCGAGATGGGCTGTGAGGCGATTGAGAAGAATTCTGGCGAGTATCTTCCCTGCAATTGAAAGCAAGGAGATGCCTCGGTGGTTGTCACAGGATTGGCGGTTTCCTTTACGTTTGTAAAGGTGGACTATTGACGCGTCCTTAAAATCTTGTGGCATGGTCTCGTTCATCCAAATGTTTGTGAAGACTTGGTGAAGCTGCTCTGTTAGGACCGGCCCACCTGCCTTGTATATCTCTGCTGGGATGGAGTCAGGACCAGGTGCCTTGCCGCTGGAGAGTTGCTGGATGGCTTTGTTTATTTCCACTATGGTTGGCAGGTCACCAAGTGTCTCATTGGTGGGAACTTGAGGAAGGCAGTTGATGGTTTCATCATCGAAGAAGGAAGTTGCATTTAGGATTTTGCTGAAATGCTCTGCCCAGCGTTGGAGGATTTCTTTCTTATCGGTGACCAATGTTCCCCCGTCTGCACTGAGGAGGGGAACTATGCCTGGTGATGAAGGACCATAGACCGCTTTCAGTGAGTCGTAGAAGTTTTTCATATCATGTCTGTCAGCAAAGCCCTGAATTTCATCAGCTTTGCTGCTCAGCCAGGAGTCCCGCATGTGCCGAAGTTTCTGCTGCACTACTCTCTGAATGTTCTTGAAAGCATCTTTTTTTGATGTTGACTTTGGGTCATTCAAATGTGCCTTGAGGAGAAGATGTTTCTCGGCCAGCAATTGATTGATGTCTTCGGAATTTTCATCAAACCAATCTTTATGCTTTCGGGGGGCTGGACCCAGGATTTCCATAGCAGTGTTGTAAATTGTGTCCTTTAGGGCTCTCCATTCTGTTTCTGTATCCTGTTTAGCTTCAGCATTGGGCTTGAGGCGGTCTTCCAGCATATTTTCAAACGACTGCTGCATTTTCTTGCTGTTTAGGCGGGTGACATTTAGCTTTGTTTGCATTTTCGCCCCTTGAGGACGCCTTGGTGGCCTGATGTGGATGTTCATTTTCGAGACAATGAGACGATGGTCTGTCCAACATTCGGCACTACACATGGATTTTGTCACTCGAACGTCTTGTCTGTCACTCCTCCTGACGATGACATAGTCAATGAGGTGCCAGTGTTTCGAGCGAGGGTGCATCCACGATGTCCTATTTCTCATGGGGAGACGGAAAATTGTGTTCGTAATCAGGAGATCATGTTCGGCACATGTCTGAAGGAGGCGGAGTCCATTGCTGTTACAATTTCCGACTCCATGCTTTCCAATAATGCCACTCCAAGAGGTGGTGTCCGTGCCTACTCTGGCATTGAAATCCCCAAGGAGTATAAGTTTGTCTCCTTTGGGAACAGACGTTAATACACTGTGCAGGTCCTCATAGAACTTGTTCTTGACATCATCTTCGTTGGTCATAGTTGGTGCGTAGACACTCACAATGGTTGCGTGCTTCCTTCCATTCAGCAGAGGCAACTTCATGGTCATGAGCCTGTCGTTTATAGCCTTTGGAAATCCAGCTAATTTGCCGACCAGGGCCGACTTAATGGCAAATCCCACACCGAATTGGCGTCTTTCCTCGCTTTTCCTTCCACTCCAGAAAAATGTGTAGCCGGCACCAATTTCACAGATTTGGCCTTCTTCTGCAAGTTGTGTCTCGCTCAAGGCTGCAATGTCGATGTTGTACCTGCCCAGCTCTCTCCCAATCAGTGCTGTTCGTCTCTCTGGACCCGACGCGCCGTCTCTGTCAAGTAGGGTGCGTACATTCCAAGTTCCAATTGTTAAAGGAATATGGTTTACTCTTTTAGCTTTGCTTGTTTTATCTTTCTTTGTATGTCGACCGCAGTTAAGGGTACCCACCAACCGCGGCTAGCTGGTTAGGTAGTGATGAAGCAGACAATGTTTAGGGCACCTTTTCTAGCCCCTTCCTCATGCTATGGAGGTGAGCAGTGTGTTCCTATAGAGGGCTGCTCAGTCGCTCAGGGGGCTGCCGAATCCCACTGCTGCTCCGGTCAGTAGAAGACGACCATATGGCCTGAGCCGCCTGTGTGCAGGTCTGCGACTACGGCTGCCAGCGTACCCACGCCTGCCGCTTTGCCGCTCGTCCATCGCCACAGGGCTTGAAGGTGATATGTGACGTTGGATGAAGAATGACTTGCGCGATGACTTGGATTAAAGTGAGGAAGAGTTGCGCAATTCGTCGACCTCACTCTCTCGCCTGAGTCCATCTGAGTCCAGTGGCAAGACAAGTCGAGACGATTGGAGACGAATACAGGTGCAGTGGATGACCAGGGCGCTCTACGTGCCTTGCCGTGCTCATTACGTTCCACAACGCTTTGCAGGTAAACGCCGTCTTGCCCGTTGAATCAGGAATGATTTCTTCCGCGCAGTCTGCCGAATCCTGTCTTCACATGCTGGGTAGGCATACCCTAGTTTACCTCTTGGTTTGACACCAAATCGGATACCCATGCCTGGTTTAGCCAGCCTCTCACAGCTGTTGCCCGGGGGGTGGCCGCTGTCGCATGCTGACAGCTACTAGGAGCCACAGGCACGAGCTGGGTGTCAGACTTGGACCAGTGGGGGATGGGTCCTGAAAGGACATGAGAGCCATCCTTACCAAAGGTGCTACCAATGCCTGACACCCCGTACCCCCCAACATTGAATGGTAGATACTCAATGGGCCACGTGGTTTGGCACCATAGATAAGTTCAAAAGGAGAGAATCCAGTACTAGAATGTGGGACCTCGCGATAAGCAAAAAGTATAGCGGGCAAATATATGTCCCAGTTTTTGGGATGTTCTTGTGTGACTTTAGCTTCAAATCACCGTTAAACTTTTCGATGATTCCCGTTGAGTGAGGATGGTATGGAGAATTGAAACATTGTTTCACCCCTAACATTTTGGTGAAAGCTTGAGTAGATGCAGCAATAAATTGACTTCCCCTATCTGATAGGATAGTGTCTGGAAATCCTATTCGTGAAAATATATGGAAGAAAACTTCCATATATCATTGGCAGTTATGTTCTTTAACGGAATCGCTTCCGGCCAGCGGCTACATAAATCAATGATGGTAATGATGAACCTATTCCCTCTGGATGTTACTTGATTCAGAGGGCCCACTATGTCGACAGATATTTTCTCAAAAGGTCGACTGGCTAAGTCGGTAATTTGTAATTTGGCCTGTGGGTTTTTACCTTTTTTCACTAGTTTTTGGCAGATGTCACAACTTCTACAATATTTCTTAATGTCATTGCAGAATCTTGGCCAATAAAACTGTGTTAATAATCTTGATCTGGTCTTAGAGTATGCCATATGCCCTGCAAGAGGTATATCATGGGCAAGATGTAAGGCTTGCTTACGGTATTCAATTGGCAACACAGTTTGCTCTGTGGTGCTGTCACCTCTGATATAGTATCTGGTGAGGATGCCATTCTTCAGAGCAAAATGCCATCTTGCATTTTTGGTTACCTTTGGCTTTTGGCCGATCAGATTAAAATATTTAGATAATGAAGGATCAACCTTTTGGGCTGCTACAAAATTCTCCTTCATGGTTTTAGGAGGTAGTATGACTGGGCTAAGTATTTCTATAGCCTCAGTTTGATTAATTTCATCTTGCACTCTCGCAGTAGATCTGGTTACTGCGTTCACACATTCAATGATATCAGATGGTGATGAAACATTTTGGTCAATGGATTCATGAAGTGTTAGTGCTCCATTAGCTACCATACATTCATCTGGTGATACTATACTTTCAATGATGACATGTGATGGTGATGATGTTGTGTTATCATCAATACAAACAGATGTAATATCATGAGGCATACCATTCACCTCTGGTAAATTACCAATGATAATATCACACACAGGGTTAGTTAATGCAGCGCATTTTACTTTCCCAGTGAGGAAAGGTGTCTGAATATATGCCCATGCTAATGGGTACTTTTCAATATTTCCAGAGACGAGCCCCCACGTTCACACATGTCAGGGTCTTAAACCTGGCTCGTTGTACCTAACATATGTGAGACAAGTACAAGTACAAAATGATTGGACTTGACACACAATGACACTAAGTTCAAGGGATTTATTCACAATTCACATGCAAGACAATCTAGTTTTGGCATGTGATGATCATTACAATACATATACAATACATCAGTACACTTACAGACAAAACCTACAGCATCACAGTCTACCTCACAAGATATACAAGCACTCGACTTTCGGGCACAGAAACGATACGAAGCCTTTCTCAACCCACACGTCTTGTCATGTCCGAGTTCCCAAGCAGTCTGCCGGTTTCCTCACACAGTGCTTGCCCTGTGGACTGGCTTCATGAGGACTGCGTGCGTCTTGCTTTGTCCTTGCCTGACCGCTGACGATCGCGTCAGCCAGCAACCTGTGGGCAGGTAACTGCTACTCGCCTGGCGGCCGTAACGATGTTACTGCATCCCGGCTGGCGACTATTCGCCTGGCGGGCGTAACGATGTTCCTGCATCTCGGTTGGAGACATAGAGATTCTGACACCACATCACCCATGAAGTAATTTTTACCACATCACCCATGAAGTAATTTTGACCACATCACCCATGAAGTAATTTTGACCACATCACCCAAGAAGTAATTTTAAACATCACTCATGAAGTAATTTTGACCACATCACCCATGAAGTAATTTTGACCACATCACCCATGAAGTAATTTTGACCACATCACTCGTGAAGTAATTTTGACCACATCACTCATGAAGTAATTTTAACCATATCACTCATGAAGTAATTTTGACCATATCACCCAAGAAGTAATTTTGACCATATCACCCATGAAGTAATTTTGACCACATCACTCGTGAAGTAATTTTGACCACATCACTCATGAAGTAATTTTAACCATATCACTCATGAAGTAATTTTGACCACATCACTCATGAAGTAATTTTAACCATATCACTCATGAAGTAATTTTGACCATATCACCCATGAAGTAGTTTTGACCTCATCACTCATAAAAGAGACGATTGGCTTATAAAAATAATAGGCCTGGCACCATATACTCAGTATGCCTGAAGGTGCAGAAAAGGGTCCTAAACTTTCTCAGGAGGGGATTACTTTCAAATCTGACTTGGCTAAAATTTCTCAGAAGGGGATTATTTACAAATCTGACTAGGCTAAACTTTCTCAATGAGGAGATTATTTCCAAATCTTGCCCTGGCCATGCGGTTGTACGGGGGAATGAACAGGCTGATAGGCTAGCACCTCTTGGTGGTATTTTACCTATGGACAAGGGGGAGGTGGAGAAGGCAAAGGAACAGATTGAGAACTCATATGTGGAAAGAATTAGATTGCAGGGGATCGGCAGGGGTTCTGGAAGAATCTCAAAACTGAGAGGGAAGACCAGAAGAACTGTTAATCAGATAGTGGTGGGAACGATTAGTAGTATGACTCTTCGCTGGCTGTTCAATGAGGGGACTGAGCACATATGGGAATGTCCTGAGTGCAGTGATGTCGGTTCTTAACTCAACTCAACTCATCATTCCAAATCTGACTAGGCTAAATTTTCTCAGGAGGGGATTATTTCCAAATCTGACTAGGCTAAACTTTCTCAGAAGGGGATTATTTCCAAATCTGACTAGGCTAAACTTTCTCAGAAGGGGATTATTTCCAAATCTGACTAGGCTAAACTTTCTCAGGAGGGGATTATTTCCAAATCTGATTAGGCTAAACTTTCTCAAGAGGGGATTATTTCCAAATCTGACTAGGCTAAACTTTCTCAGAAGGGGATTATTTCCAAATCTGATTAGGCTAAACTTTCTCAGGAGGGGATTATTTCCAAATCTGACTAGGCTAAGCTTTCTCAGAAGGAGATTATTTCAAAATCTGACTAGGCTAAACTTTCTCAGAAGGGGATTATTTTCAAATCTGACTAGGCTAAACTTTCTCTGGAGGGAATCATTTCAAAATCTGATTAAGCTAAACTTTCTCAGGAGGGGATTATTTCCACAACTGATTAGGCTAAACTTTCTCAGGAGGGAATTAATTTCAAATCTGACTAGGCTAAACTTTCTCTGGAGGGGATTATTTTCAAATCTGATTAGGCTAAACTTTCTCAGGAGGGGATTATTTTCAGATCTGACTAGGCTAAACTTTCTCAGAAGGGGATTATTTTCAAATCTGACTAGGCTAAACTTTCTCGGGAGGGGATTATTTTCAAATCTGACTAGGCTAAACTTTCTCAGGGTGGGTGTTATTTCAAAATCTGATTAGGCTAAACTTTCTCAGGAGAGGATTATTTCAAAATCTGACTAGGCTATACTTTCTCAGGAGTGGGTTTTTCCCAAAACTGATTAGGCTAAACTTACTCAGGAGGGAATTAATTTCAAATCTGACTAGGCTAAACTTTCTCAGGAGGGGATTATTTTCAAATCTTAACTAGGCTAAACTTTCTCAGGAGGGGATTATTTACAAATCTGATTAGGCTACACTTTCTCAAGAGGGAATTATTTTCAAATCTGACTAGGCTAAACTTTCTCAGGAGGGGATTATTTTCAAATCTGGCTTCATTAAACTTTCTCAGGAGGGGATTATTTTCAAATCTGACTAGCAAACCAGATTTAACTTGAAGTAAATGATGAAAGCAAACAAAAATTTCCAGTTTTCTGTTTGGCTGTGATTGCAGAATCAATTGCCTGATCGCTGTTTGCCTGAGTCAAGCAGGGCTGATGTGGAACTTCATCACCTTCCATTTGCGTAAGTGGAGAGAGAGATCTGGCGGCTACAAGAGGCTACGCTCTCCTATAAAGAAGAAAGCTCCTAAAAGTGAGTGAGACAATAAATGTAATAGTAATTGTGATGTAAATGTATTACTTGACTGAATCTTTGTATTGTAAATATGTTTCTTGACTGTATCATTGTGTTGTAAATATGTTTCCTGAATGTATTGTTGTTTTCTAAATGTGTTTCCTGAATGTATCATTGTGTTGTAAATATGTTCCATGTAAATATGAAGATCGTAAACTGATTAGAGACATTAGACGTAGACAGTCAAAATTATTTGGGCATGTTATGAGAAGAAATGAATTGGAGAACTTGGTTATGACTGGCAAGATCGAAGGGAAGAGGCCAAGGGGAAGACTGAGAAGTGAATACCTGGATGGCTCAGCCACGTGGCATGGTCGAGAAAGAAACACAGAGCTGATCCACAACTCTGGTGATCGAGTGAGATGGTAGAACATGACCGCCCACGCTTATCGGATGACACATGATGGATGGATGTTCCATGACTGTATCATTGTGTTAATGTGTTCCCTGAATGTATAATTGTGTTGTAAATATGTTCTTTGACTGTATCTCATTGTGTCGGTAATGTGTGTGTATCATTGTGTTGTAAATGTGTTTCTTGATGGTAACATTGTGTTGTAAATGTTTCTCTACTGTATTTTTGTGTTTTAAATATGTTCCCTGAATGTA
Source organism: Cepaea hortensis (assembly GCA_963921405.1). NCBI lineage: Eukaryota > Metazoa > Mollusca > Gastropoda > Stylommatophora > Helicidae > Cepaea > Cepaea hortensis. The sequence continues at coordinate 27,229,168 of OY992895.1, forward strand.
TCATTGAGCTGTAGAGTGCTTGTTGTCTGTACATTTGTGTTGTAAAGTGTTCTTGGACTATCATTGTGGTGTTGTCTCTTCTGTATCATTGTGTTGTAAATATGTTCCTGAAAATATTGTGTTGTAAATGTGTTCCTTGGTGGTATCATTGTGTTGTAAATGTGTTCCCTGAATGTATCTTTATGTTTTAAATGTGTTCCCTGAATACAGTATTCATTTCACATTTGTGTGGCAGATTAATCTGTGTGTAAAATTCATGTTATTATCCTGAAGGTTCTTTCAAACTCTTTTTTTGTTTTTACGTGAGTAACATCGGACACCATGAGTGCGCAAAGTTGGCAAACCAGCACACTAACAACTGTGCCCCATTTATATTTTCTTAACTACTTGCAGATCCTTTGATTTTCTAGGAAATTTTATATTAAGTAGTTTATGTTTAGTCAACGTTTAAGTCCAGCTTAATGCAAGTGTAGGTATAGAACTCCCTACCCCACCGTTAACGCTCCGGAAATTTAACAGTGTCAGGATCTTATAATTGGCTCGTTAGCTAACACGTGTGAGACAGTACAAGTATAACGTGATTCGACGTAAGACACAGCAACACAAGTTCTATGGATTTATTGCCACATTAAATACAGAACGATAATTACAACAATCTACAATATATAACTCACGACGCTCACAACCACAATACAGCTCATAGGTCTGACGCTCAAGATATCAGTCGTTCGGCTTTCAATCACGGAGATTCACACAAACGCCTTGCTCTCATCGCACATGTCCGTCCAGTCTCCGGTCCCAGCTCGGTCTGAGCTTAGCACGCCAACTGCCCACTGCCTCTAGTGGTGTCACGTGTCCTGCGTGCGTCTGTCGTCAGCCTGACCGCTGGTCGCGTGTCAGGTAACAATCTTGTCCGCCGACAATTCTTGTCCGCCGGGTGTCGTCACGATGTTGCTGCATAGCTATACCATGTTAGGCTCTGACATTCTCCCCGGGTACCTCAATGAAAGATGTCATCTTTCATTCATGACGTATGTATATACTGGGGTAGTGTTAACTTCATGTCAGAGACTACTCTTTCCCAGTGTTATGCATGAAAATACATATATGGCATGGAAATATATACAAAAAATGTAAGTTGCATTGAAATGACACATGAAGTACAACTTTTAACACAACTCAGGTTTCATCCCCCTGATGGCTGGTTACCTCCATTGCAACAATACCCAGTCAGATCAGTAGTACCAGCTTCACGCATCTACTTCGCAGCAATTTGAAAAAAACGTAATAATATGGTTGTTTTGCAACAGCCATCTAGCCAGACTGAAATACGACTTTATATGAGTCGTATTAAACACTCAAACTCTGACCTCATTTGGCCAGGAGCTCTTATGTTGGTTTGCAATGTTGGCAGCTCTCTGCCATGCTTGGCGGACGCCTACCCGGTGTGTTAACCATTTGAGCAACAAAATGTCTATTTATTCAATACTCATTAATGAATATGTTTCAAATTATGGCCCTTGGTGTAATTCGTAAATGCAAGGGAAGTAATTTTGACAATCAAGAAATTCAATAAATTACAATAATTATTTAATTTCTTAGCGTCATTGCTTGACGTTTCTTCATATTAACGAGAAAAAGTCGGTAATATGAATACATTAATCAAGGTATGATTCTAAGATTACACTAATCAAAAAAAATAAGTACCCAATTGGTGTATTATATTTTATACATTCAAAAGGATTTTACAATCGTCATAAGTTTTTGAATATTTGTATATCGTCTGCTAATTTTGCTATACTTTTTAAATTACACAGGAAGTACACACGAAACGCAAAATTTAGTTGCTGTTACACGGTTTGAACACAAATGCTCCCGTTTTCTTTTGTAACGGATAGTTAAATGTTCTCAAAGTTCGTGTTTGATGTTCTAGTATCACAATTATCGGATTATGATGGAATGTTCTTATTTCCGATGTGTTCACAACTTCTGGATAAAGATTGAATGTTCTTATTTCCGATGTTCAACTGTCGAACATTTTGGATTAAATTCGATGCAGAGGTGGTGTAGAAGTCACTGTTCAGTCCACATTTGCACACGTCGTTAAAATATCACGGTGAAGAAAGTCACTCACAGCTGTCACTGTTAAATTGTAAAGTTCGCTTCTGGTAAGTGGTTAAGCGTCTGTGACACTGTTCTTGGTGTATATTTACAATTAATAATGTTCTCTTTCTAACACACACTACACAATTATACTACACTCATTACATGGCTTGATTAAAATAAGTATATTATACATGTCGGTTTTTTTAACCGTATCACAATTTCAATTATAGACCTTACACAGTAGGTGAATAGAAACAACATTCACTCATTGGTGGCTGTGTTGTTCTGAGTGTATTAGTACACTCTGCACTCAGACATTGCTTACTGGGTCGGTTGGACAACGGGACAAAAGGTCGGCAATTGTATTGATTCTGCCTGAAATATGACGAACCTCGAAACTGTAATTTTGAAGCTTCAAGGACCAGCGAGCAATCATATTGTTGGATGGTACTCCGGCATTTATATACCGTAATGGACTGTTGTCAGTTTCGATGATAAAGTGACGTCCTAGAAGGTATCTGGATAGTTTCGTCACACTTTCTACTAAGGCAAGTGCCTCTAATTGTGGAATGGACCATGCCCGCTCTCGAGGCCTTAGTTTTCTTGATATGAAACAAATGGGATGCAGGATGTTGTTGTATTCCTGCAACAGGACTGCCCCAATAGCAACGGAGCTAGCATCTGTTCTCAATCTGAAAGGTAAACGAATGTTGGGCAATTTAAGGATGAGATTATTCGAATTCTTATCAGAAAAGTATGTCAAAACTTTATGAAATGCATTTCGTAGGCATTCATCGTGTACAACTTTTTCAGGCTTATCCTTGGTTAGTAAGTTAGAAAAAACCTCGGTCAGTTCTGAAAAATCAGGAATGAATTGCCTGTAATAATTGATCAGTCCCAACAAACTCCGGACTTGTTTCTTATTAGTCGGGAGTGACAGTTTTAGAATTTTGGAGACAATTTTGTTGTCTGTCATGACAAAGCCATTGGATATTCTGTACCCCAAAAATGATATCTCTTGGTAAGCCATGCTCACCTTTGAAGGCTTCACTGTCAGTCCGTGCTGTCTGATACGTTCTAGTGTCTGTTCTAGTGTCTTTATATGTTCCGTCATTGTCTCTGTATGGACACAGATGTCGTCAATATAGCAAATGATATTAGGAATGTCAGATAGGAGGAGTCGTGTCATGCGTACGAATGTGGCTGGGGCATTGACTAGCCCAAATGGAAGTTTGCACCATTCGTACAGTCCCCAAGGTGTGGCAAAAGCTGTTAGATGTCTGCTGTCTTCATGTACAGCTATCTGCCAGTAACCTTTAGACATGTCAAGCGTCGTAAAGAACTTAGCGTCAGTCAGTTCTGTCAGAAGATCGTCAGTGTTTGCCATTGGTTCAAGATCTAAAACAGTTATTTTGTTCAGTTTTCTGTAGTCGATGCAAAGTCGTATTGTCTTGTCCTTTTTGCGTACAATGACCATGGGTGAAGAGAAGTCTGATAAGGATCGTCTGATGATGTTGTTTTTTTCTAAGTTGATGATTTCTTGATGTAACTGTTCTTTGTAGTGTAATGGTATTGTGTATGGTCTGCATCTTATTGGTGTGTTTGATGTGAGTGTGATGTGATGCTGTACTAATTCTGTTTGTCCTGGGTTGTCAGAAAAGATGGTGTTGTACTGTTGTATCAACTGTTTGCAACTGTTTGTCTCTGCTTGACTTAGGTTTGGATTGATCTTGATCTCATTCAAGCAGTTTGTCGTGTCTAATGTAGGTGTTGGAATCTCATCGCTAGAATCGTCATCTTCGTGATCTATTATCACGGTGCAAGCTGTCGTATCGTCTTGTTCGTTGTCTCTGTTGTGGTATGGTCTTAGCATATTTATGTGAAATATTTTGTGTTTGTCTTTTATTAGGATTTCGTAGTCTACAGGTGAGATTTGTCTTGTCACTTTAAAAGGTCCCTGCCAAGAATCAGTCAGTAGCTGTCTGTCACTAGGTAGTAGTAGTAGAACGTCCTGTCCAGGTGTCAATGTTATAGTCCTGTTACCTTTGTCTGCGTACTGTCTGTAAGTAGCACCAGATAGTTTAAGTGCATTTTTAGCAATTTCACATGATTTAATAATCCTTTCACGCAATGATGTTACATACACAAATGATGATATGGGTTTCAGTATTGGAGTAGAATCAGTTAACATTTGGTGATAAATTGTTAATGGGCCTCGTGGTTTGGCACCATAGATGAGTTCAAAAGGAGAGAAACCGGTACTAGAATGTGGTACCTCGCGATAAGCAAAAAGGACAGCTGGTAAGTATACATCCCAGTTGTTGGGGTGATCTTGAGTTACTTTGGCAAGCATGTGCTTCAGGTCCCCATTAAGCTTTTCTATAATCCCGCTAGAGTGAGGATGATAGGGGCTATTGAAAACTTGCTTCACTCCTAACATTTTAGTGAAAGCTTGGGTGGATGCGGCAATAAACTGAGTGCCTCTATCAGACTGGATAGTATCTGGAAATCCAATTCGGGAGAAAATATGGAAGAACACTTCCATGATGTCGTTGGCAGTAATGTTCTTTAGCGGAATCGCTTCTGGCCAGCGACTACATTGATCAATTAAAGTTAGAATATATTTATTCCCTCTAGTAGTTGTATGACTAAGAGGGCCCACAATGTCAACTGATAATTTTTCAAAAGGTCGACTGGCTAAGTCAGTGACTTGTAACTTTGCCTGTGGGTGTTTACCTTTTTTTACTAGTTTCTGGCATGTATCACAACTTCTGCAATATGTTCTTATGTCATTGCAAAATTTTGGCCAATGAAACTGTGTCAAAAGTCTTGACCTGGTTTTAACATATGCCATATGACCTGCAAAAGGTATATCGTGAGCAAGATGTAAAGCTTGCTTGCGATAAGTAGTTGGCAAAACAGTTTGCTTCGTTGTAATGTCACCTCTGGTGTAATACCTGGTGAGTATATCATTGTGTAAAGCAAAATGCCATTTCGCATTTTTGGTTACTCTTGCCTTTTTGCCGATCAGGTCAAAGTACTTTGACAGTGAAGGATCAGCTTTTTGAGCTGTTATGAATGTTTCCTTCATAGAGTCACTAGGTGGTAATTCTGGGCTAAGCATTTGTATAGCCTCAGTTTGGTTACTTTCATCTTGCACTCTAGCAGTAGCTCTTGTTACTGCGTTCACACACTCAATGACATCAGATGATGATGGAATGATATCGTCAATGATGTGATGAGAACTTAGTGCTGCATTAGCTAACATACATTCAATAGGTGATATGACATTTTCAGTGATGACATTTGGTGGTGATGTGTTATCATCAATACATAGTGATGTTATATCATGATTATGAGGTTTGTCATTCACCTCAGGTAAATTTCCTATGATTATATCGCACACTGGGTTTGTAAGTGCCGCGACCTTTACTTTCCCGGTGAGGAATGGTGTTTCAATGTATGCCCATGCTAATGGATATTTTTCAATATTGCCTGAAAATGTTCTACATGTGATGTGTCTGCCTGTATAGTCTGTAGGCGTTATGAATGTTGTTTTCAGGCCAATAAGTGTACTTCCGGTGTCGCGAAGTACTGTAGCAAACTTGCCATTAACATATCCGTGATGGATGTCTAATCTGCCTTTTGAGTCTATTACCAAGTTAGCTTCCTCATTGGCAATAGGGATGGCGTGCCCGCATGTTAAGATACCATCTTCATAGAAGGTGTTACAGACAGTGCATTTATTAGCACTAAATACATCACAAGCCTGTGCTGCATTCACAGGATGTTTCTCTGGATTTTCGTCTTCTGACGCTGAGCTATCGAACAAGGCGGCATTGGCTTTGTTGGTCATATGCCTGCCTCTACAATCCATGCGATGGTGCCCGAAAGCCTTGCAGAGAAAACATTTACGTAAACTTTTGAACGATTTACGCTCTCTGTCTTGTCTGTTTACCATATTTTGCAAGTATGTTTGGTACCCTGGGTTTTTATCGCACATCTCGTTCAAATGGTGAGAAAATTTACAATGAATGCAATGTCTAAATTTCTCAGAGGTAGGCCTGTTTGGTTTTTGCCTACTATAGTTTTTCTCATAGTTGGCTGCTGCTACCCAGTTACTGTCAGTAGCTTCAGTGGCAAAGCATTGTTTGTTGGCCGTGTAATAGGCCGACCCACGTCTTTCAATTTCTTCCACACTTGTGCATTCATTCTCCTGTAAGAACTTAGAAAACGATGATGGGATAGAAGAAATGATTTTATCTCGAATGATGAGATCTTCTAATCTATCATAACTTTTATTAATTTTGGCTGCTGAAGTCCATTTGCTGAAAACATCTCGGACTAAACAGAGGTAGTCAGAGAACGTTTGAGTTGATTTTGGACTCAATTTACTGAATTGTTCTCTGTAACCTGCCTCGTCTAACATGAAATGTGCCATTATCTTAGATTTAATATAATGGTACTCTTTCCTTAGGTCTTTGGGGATGGTTTCAATGACTTTAAGAGGTTCCCCAGATAGACTCCTCATATAAAGAATATTCCATTCAGAAAGTGGAACTTGGTAATGTTCCATTAAAGTCTCAAAATTTTGGGTAAAGGCTGCTATGCAGTCACCCGAGGTATAGTTACGTACGATACCTTGATACTTCTTATACTGGTTTTCTTTTTCCAGTCTTTCAGATTTCTTTGATTCTTTATTCATCGCAGTCTCAGTGTCAAGTTGTTTCATTTTCAACTGTAACTCTAGTTCTTCTTTCTTACTCTGAGCTGCTATTTCTGCTTTCTTAAGTTCACTGTCTATCTCAGCTTGCTTTAATGCTGTTTCAATCTCTGCCTGTTTTAAGGCTGTTTCTGCCTCTGCTTGCTTGGCAGCCATTTCTGCTTGTTTTAGAGCTCTCTCCGCTGCTCTTTCTTCGCGTTCATTATTTTTTTCCTGTACCAGCAGGTATTCAGAGTATTTGTTCTCGCTCCATTTTGTTAATTCATCACCTGTTAGATGTAATTTAATACCCATATCGATGAAATCAAATAATGACGACATGATGGGGAAAATACGTCAATGAAAATCAACCACACAAAATATGTTATAAATGGTTAGTAATACACAATTTACAATTTATTTTACTATACGATGCGTGCCTACTATTGCATACGTAAAGTTAAAGTATCGAAAAATATACTCAAGTGCCCTGGATACGGTGAAGAATGGTTGGACACTCGGGCTAGAAAACTGTAGGGTCGTTACTTCGGAACCACTAATGACCTCTACGGCAAGGTTATGGATGGTACGAAAAAAACCTGCTTTGTTTTTGGAAGAAAATAAGTTAGCGTCTATTTGTTGGTGTGTGCCTGCAAGTCACTAAGTGTTGACTAGGTTTGGATGGCGTCGAGTGTAATTGTATGTCGTAAATTTGTCGTCAACAGTGTTTTTCTCAACAGAAGTTACACTCTTTCCAAACCTCTTTGCGTTCCACAAACTCAATACACAAAGACAATCTATCTGTATTTGAACACTCAATAACATTGATGACACATCACTTACATCAAGATGACATTCAGTAAGGACATAGACATCAAGTTTACAAGATGGCGACAAGGTCAAAATGGCGACAAAATAACAATGTCGACAAGGTCAAACGGTGACAAGTTTCACAAATCACAAATGTTTTACACGTTTACAGGATCAAACAATATGTACTGCACATTTACTAATGGTTTTAAACATATTTAAACAATGTAATAATGGATCATACTGAGACTTTCACGATCACGTTTACATAGCTATAACCTTGACAAATTTTACAATTTCAAGAATTATAGTTTTAAATACCAAAGACGAGCAACACACGTCTACATATATTAGGTTCTTAAACAAGGACGAGCAACCCACGTCCACACATGTCAGGATCTTATAATTGGCTCGTTAGCTAACACGTGTGAGACAGTACAAGTATAACGTGATTCGACGTAAGACACAGCAACACAAGTTCTATGGATTTATTGCCACATTAAATACAGAACGATAATTACAACAATCTACAATATATAACTCACGACGCTCACAACCACAATACAGCTCATAGGTCTGACGCTCAAGATATCAGTCGTTCGGCTTTCAATCACGGAGATTCACACAAACGCCTTGCTCTCATCGCACATGTCCGTCCAGTCTCCGGTCCCAGCTCGGTCTGAGCTTAGCACGCCAACTGCCCACTGCCTCTAGTGGTGTCACGTGTCCTGCGTGCGTCTGTCGTCAGCCTGACCGCTGGTCGCGTGTCAGGTAACAATCTTGTCCGCCGACAATTCTTGTCCGCCGGGTGTCGTCACGATGTTGCTGCATAGCTATACCATGTTAGGCTCTGACATGCGAGTTTAACTGAATGTTTGTGTTTCCTTAGTTACTGTTCCTCTTGAGGAGTTGGACTCTCTGCCGGAGGTCGATCAGAACGCAGCTGCTGAAAACGGCAATTTTAGAGCAAGGAAGATCAAGAAATAGACTGCCCAGCAATAAGATTACCTGTGTCATCAAAATATGAGTAGGATTTTTGTAATGTTTAATTCGTAGATACATACTGAACTGGTGGTAATTTGGTTTATACAATTAGTAAATGAATGTGTGATTCAAATATTTTGGTACACTGAATACATCATATGGTTGATGTAATACAAAAGTATGAAAGAGAACTAGCTTATGTGAAACTGCATCAAGTGAAAACTGCATTTGATAAAATAATTTTGAAAAGCATAGGCAGTAATGACTTATTGTAAGCAAAAAAAATAATTCTGGAGCGTTCCATATAACTAATTTTGACAAATGTCTGTGAAATATGGACAGCTGGACAATAAGAAAAATAATCATCCTAGCTTCAGAAATGGGGTTTTATCATCATCATCATCATTATCATCATCATCACCACCATGTGTCATGCCGATAAGCGTGAGAGGTCATGTTTTGCCATCTCATATGATCAACTGAGTCATGTATCAGCTCTATGTTCGTGTCTCAGTCATGCCATGTGGCCAAAACATCCAGATATTTACTTCACTGTCTTCCCCTCATTCTTTTCCCCTCAATCTTGCCAGTTGTCATTAAGTTCTCAAATTTTTTTCTTCTCATAATATGCACACAAATTTTTTTGACTGTCTGATTTCTCCAGTCAGTTTACCATTTTCATTTGCTTCTTGTAGGACTTGGTCATTGGTTTTTCTGTCTGTCCATGGTGTTGCATTTCCTTAAGAAACCACATGTTCACTGCCATTACTTATTTTTCATCTTGTCTGCTCATCGTCCACGTTTCACATCCATATAAAAGCATAGGTTGGATGTAGCACCGTAACACTTTTTCTTGTTGTAATTGACAACTTTTTATTGGAAAGTATGTTTTCCATGTTGCCATAGTCATTCTTGTTCTAATTTATTATATTACATAAGAATGTTCATAATACCACAGATATCCAAAGTAAGTTTTCAAGAATATCTGTAACAGAAAGTAAGATAGTCATGTACATCAGAAACAGTGTAGATCATTTGGTCATGCCATGAGAAGATAACTTTTTCTTGTAGTCCATGCCGTTTGTCATTGCTAATCATGTCTGCCAACAGCCTTGTCTCTTGTGATGCCAATCATTTATAAAACTGACATTTCTCCTTATCATGATGTCAAACTGTCAAGCATCTTTTCTCTCGGTCTTTCCCTGCCTCTCTTCCACTCCAGCCTTCTCATTGTATTGTGTACAGACATGATAGGTGATTCATCTCTAAAGAAGGTAGTTTGCCATTGCTTTCCTTTTTGACAGTGATCATACTGCTCAGAGACTGTAGCCATTGTCTCTGTAAAGAGATCATCTGCCTTCCTTCACAAAACTTGAGACCACAACCAACAACTATCTGTTGGCTGCTCCTCGCTTCCAACCACCGCCTGCTCACATGGCTGCACATGAAATATATATTGTAACAGCGGGAAGGATTCATGGAAAAAAAGAGGTTGAAGGTGACAGCGAGAAAAGATAATAGACATTTTAGCATCATAGCTTGGTACAGTGTGAATGCATGAATTGATATACAGCAGGGAACATTGGTTGTGGAGAAACTGTGGCCAATGCCATTTGGCAACCCACTGGATGGTGATCTGAATATGTGTATTGAGATGTTGTAAGTACTACGATTCAGCATTTCTGTGGAGATTTTATGTTTCAATCCGTGATTGTATATTGCATGGTGGTCAGTGAGGTACTTGTGAAATGAAGTCCGATGCCAGAGGTTAGAATTATGTCCGTTTTTGTTGGTTTGTTGTTGATTTTCTCCAAATTTAAAGTAATTTTTGGTGAATGCTGAACCATGACGGTAGTCAAATATAGAAAATTACATATTTATTAGTTGTTATTCTCCAAATTGGAACTCATTTTTGGTGAATCTTGAACCATCATGGTAATCAAATATTATAGAAAATCATATACTTATTAGTTGTTATTCTCCAAATTCAGAGTAATTTGTGGTGAATCTTGAACCATGACAGTAGTCAAATATAGAAAATTAGATACTTATTAGTTATTCTCCAAATTTAAAGTAATTATTGGTGAATATTGAACCATGACGGTAGTCAAATATAGAAAATTAGATACTTATTAGTTGTTATTCTCCAAATTTAAAGTAATTTTTGGCGAATATTGAATCATGACGGTAGTCAAATATAGAAAATTATATACTTATTAGTTGTTGTTATTCTCAAAATGTGAAATAATATTTGACGAATGCTGAAACATCGCAGTAACCAAATACAATAGAAAAATCAAATATTTATGAATGGTTATTACACTTTAAAGTTTGGCCGGCTCTGTGGTGAAGGGGTTACAAATGTAATTTATAATCCTGCATACCACAGTTGAAACACAGCTGCAGGCGATTTGGAAGCAGACCGCCTTGCGTTGGTGTTTCCATACAATGGTATGTGTGCCAGTCGTTCTAAAAGCAATGGCAAACTACTGACCGTAAACATGCCCAGGAATCACAAACAGCCAAAATATGTTGGAATTGACTGCTATGTCCTGTAAAGGATATACAACTAACTTTTTTTTTAAAAGTTTGAATAATTTATGGTGAATACTGAAACTTGATGGTAGTAAGTTATATAGAAAATAAGATACTTGTTAGTTGTTGTTGTTGATATTCAAATGTAAAATAATTTTTGGTGAATACTGAAACTTGATGGTAGTAAGTTATATAGAAAATAAGATACTTGTTAATATTCAAATGTAAAATAATTTTTGGTGAATGCAGAACCATGACTGGTGTCATTTTATAGAAAATGAGATACTTATCAGTTGTCATTATTCTATAATTTTATGATGTTTGGTATTACTGAACCATTACGGTAGTCTTACTATATATAATGAGATACTTATTATTTGTTGTTATTGTTATTCTTGAAATTTTAAATAATTTGTGATGAAAAGCTGAACCCAGACAGTAGTCAAATATTAAGAAAATGAAATGCTTATTGCCGTTGTTCTTTTAGGTTAGAGTAATTTCTGGTGAATGCTGAAACATAATGGTAGACAGATATATAGAAAATGAGATACTTATTAGTTGTTATTCTCTAAATATAACATTATTTGGGTGAATGATGAACCATGATGACAGTCAAATGCTATAGAAGAAGAGATGTTCGTTAACTGTTGTTGCTCTTTTAAGTTAGAAGATTTTGCTGTGAATGCTAAAACATGATGGAAGTCAAATATATAGAAAAAAGGAGATATATTTAGTTGTTGTTATTCTTCAAATGTAAAAAAATGTTTGTTGAATGTTGAACCATGACTGGTGTCATATTACAAAAAAATGAGGTACTTATCAGTTGTTGTTATTTTATAAATTTATGTTTGGTATTACTGAACCATGAAGGTAGTCATAGTATGGAAAATAAGATACTTGTCAGTTGTTGTTATTCTCCAAATGTAAAATTGCTGAACCATGATGCTAGTCAAATACTATAAGAAATGAGATACTTATTAGTTGTTGTTACACTTTAAAGTTAGAATAATTTTTGGTGAATACTGAACCCTGACAGTAGTCAAATACTATAGAAAATGAGATGCTTGTTATTTGTTGTTCTTCTCCAAATGTAAAATTATTTTTGGCTTATGCTGAACCATGATGCTAGTCATTAACTGTAGAAAATATGATAGTTTTGTTAAATTATTTGTTGGAAAATGTAATGTGTAATAAACAGCAGTACAAGGTCTACTAAAATAATTATCTGAATTTTGGCTGGGAAAAATACAATTGTTTTTCTGGAGTCTCAAACCCTAATCAACTTCAGAATACTTTCCCTGGGACTGCACATACTTTTGCCATCGTTTCTTCCGATGTTGGAAGCATGTTAGGAAGGCCTCTTTGGGAATAAAATACAACAAGGCCGTTGCATTCCATGTGTATGACTCGGATTGAGTCCCATTCAGCTGCATTCTCAGCTTGAAAACAACTGAACATCACAAGGAGTAGTGTCAGGAGAGTAGGCCGCCTGAAGAACCAGAGGAATGTTGTCTTTGGTCAAGAAAACCTGAATCGGATGTGAAGGATCAGCTTTGTAATGCTATGCAACACAAGCAGACAGACTTGTTGGTAATGGGAACTTGGCAACTCCAGCTTGATAACACACTCACCCATTCTTTGCCATCTTATTTTTGGCTGTTCCCCAAGCAGAAAATGTTGCAGAAAAGGACCCAGTTTGAGGCATGAGAAGACATTGTATGCAATGTAATGTCCCTGCTGTACTCCATTCCCAAAGAGATCTTCCTGAAATGCTTCCAACAACGGTGGGATCACTGGGAGAATTTGTACAGCCCCAGGGAGAGGACCTTGAATGAGATTAGAGTTTTTAACTGATTAATTTCATTTTTCGGACCAAAAATCCAATACTTAAAAAAAACAAAACAGACCTTGTATTTTAAACAGAGCTGATCCACGACTCTGATGATTGTGTAAGATGGCGAAACATCACCGCCCATACTTATCAGCATGCCACTTGATGATGATATATTTTGATATACATTTATTATTAGGTTGAAATATTTTATTATGGTAATTCCATGGTGGGACTGCTCTATTGGTGTGAAGAGATATAGCTTCACACATACTAGGTCACACAGTGGTGGGCTGACGATCTTCCACCCTCGCAACACTTTAACAAAGCAACATTTCTGGTACCAGTTTTGTGAAACGGGGTTGAATGTGCTAGTCACATAAACAAATCAAACTCTGCTGTACTGCTGTGTAAGTCAATCAGCAGTGTTCAGTTTAATTCATTGCTAATTCATTCTACTCCGGACATGTCCATAAATGCTTCTACCTCCTGCGTAATAAACCCAGCAGCTTACAGCAAAACTGTCAGTTTGGTGTTGATTGACAAGTCTCCTTTTATTCTCGGTGTCAGGCTTTTTTCTGGCCACTCCACATTTCAATCCAATCATTTGCGTTTTCTTCTTCCAAGAATATTCCCTCCATAAATGTTTAAAAAAAAAACAAAAACAACCTTTGTGACGTTTGAGGTGGCTTGTGACATTTGAGGTGGCTTGTGACATTTGAGGTGGCTTGTGATGTTTGAGGTGGCTTGTGATGTTTCAGGTGGCTTGTGACGTTTGAGGTGGCTTGTGATGTTTGAGGTGGATTGTGATGTTTGAGGTGGCTTGTGACGTTTGAGGTGGCTAAAGTATTTTAAGTGTCCACAACATGATATTGTTTATGATGGTATTTCTTTGATGTTCACATCTTGTAGTGTCAGGGGATGTTTTGTGGCGACACGGTTATGCTGTCTGCCTCATGCTCTGAAGGTTGTGTGTTCAAATCCGGGCTACGCCGTTCGGTTTGTGCATTCAGTTTTATCGGAGACTCCTGGGGGGTCATTGCTGGAGCTACAGAGTTTGTGCTTTGTGTGATGTTTTTGGCAGGTTTATTTTACACATCAGTTTACCGAGCCATACAGGATAAACCTGGTGCAATGAAGTCGATCTTCTTGCATTTAAACACTTTTAATCTTGTTGCATATCAGTATTTTTTATTTTTTATTCACTGTATTATAAGAATTTTTCAGAAACATTTTAGATGAAAAGTCTTAGTTACCTCGGAAGTCGGAGTGGGCTCGCCTGATGGCGAGGGACACTGGTAATAGGGAACGCTCAGTTTTCCTCTTTAGTTCTTCTTCTGTTCGCTGGAAATGTGTCTATATCTACAATGTTGTCTCTTGTATGAATTTCATTCTTCTTCAGTGTTTGTGAAAAGGTCCATGACTGTCATCCATATGCTACCATAAGAAAAGTATCTGTTCTAAAATACTTTTATTTGTATTTAGTGTTCTGCTTTATGTTCTTCATCTTCAGCCTCTTCATTTATAAGGCCTGTCTCCTCCTCATTCCTTTTGTTCAGGCCCTAGTCGTGTTAATTATGAAACCAGGGTATTCACAGTGTGCAACATTTTAAGTTTCTTCATTGCTAATTGTAATTTTTGGTTGATATGTGGTTTTGTGTTAATGGAACTAGCTTTAATTTCTGCCACTCAAATGTTTTGTTATGGTTGAGTTAGCCATGACAGAAAATCAAAATAGCCACAGGTTCCCAAAGCAAAATGAAATGAACTATGGGGTCACCTACCTCCCATGTATTGTACACATTTTTGTGACCATTATTGATGTTTCTGTGACTATTGTTGATGTTTTTGTGACTATTTTTGATGTTTTTGTGACTATTGTTGATGTTTTTGTGACTATCATTAGTGTTTTTGTGACTATTGTTGATGTTTTTGTGACTATTGTTGATGTTTTTGTGACTATCGTTAGTGTTTTTGTGACTATTGTTAATGTTTTTGGGACTATTGTTAATGTTTTTGGGACTATTGTTGATGTTTTTTGAGACTGTTGTTGATGATTTGTGACTATTGTTGATGTTTTTTGTGACTGTTGTTGATGTTTTGTGACTATTGTTGATGTTTTTGTGACTGTTGTTGATGTTTTTGTGATTATTGTTGATGTTTTTGTGACTTGTTAATGTTTTTGTGACTATTGTTGATGTTTTTGTGACTATTGTTGATGTTTTAAAAACTGTTGAGCAAATTTGTTACCTGTAAAATGTAAAATGAGTGCACTAAATATATAGTGGGATTGTCTTATCTAAGCTGTATACTGATCTAACTATATGAATATGCTACTTAATTACTGACTAACTGAATCTTCTTATATACATAGCTGTCTCTTTGTTGACTTACCTACTTACATATATATCTAGCCATCTATCTGCAGATCCACCTCTCTCTACCCCCCCCCCCCCCCCCCCCCCCCATCCTTTCCACACACACACACAACACACGCACACGCGCACACACTCACTCATCACAGTCAGTCACTCAGTCACTCAGTCAGTCAGTCACTCACTCATTCACTCACTCAGTCAGTCACTCTCTCAGTCACTCACTCACTCACTCAGTCACTCACTCACTCACTCACTCACCCACCCACTCGCTCACATTTTGTTTCTTTTACTGACCTAGCTACCTACAGAATACGCACACATATATATGCAGACCTGTTCATGCCTACCCCTCTCGTCTATCTGAGACTGTCATGTCATGCTGTGGTTTAGGGGCAGTGAACGCTTTTCACAGTTCTCCCACATACCGAGTCAAGGGTTTGAAATCAGCTGCAGACAATTTGGAAGCAGCGTTGATTATGATGGTATGAGCGTTTGTCGTTCACAAAAGCATTGACAAACTGCTGACATAAAAATTGCTTAGCAAGCTGCCTAAAATGCTGGGGTTGATTGCAACATCCTGTAAAGGACAAACAACTAATGTCAGCTCATCTGTTTACTGACTGACTTATAAACATACAATTTTTAGAAGAGTCGCGAACAAGATATTTTATGTTCTTGTGTTTTTTACATGATTTTAAAATGTCATTGTTAATTATTGTTAGTGGAATAATTGTTCTTATATGCCTAAACAAAGTTAATGCTTGTACAGTTGCAAACAGCAATGTTGTTGATTGTTTTTGGTTTGTTATTTGCTTGTTTGTCTTAGCTGACACACTTGTTTTCCTTGGTGTCACCTGCTGCTGTTAGAGCTTGTAATGTTTACATACAGTTGGTGTTGCTTGTTTTGGAAACCACAGTGTTGGGAGTGATGAAAATTCATTGTTATGCTCTTGTTGGCACGTTGTTTGGGATATCGAATGCCAACAGTGATGCAGAAAATGCATGTACTGGTATGCTACTGGTAGGACCACATTTTGTGTTTAGCCCTTTTTGAACCTTGTCCTCCTTGATTTGTGGATGCCCTGAAATGGAACGCTTAGTGTGAAGAGAAGGTTTGGTTGTTGGTATGTGTTGTTACAGTGAAGCTGTGTGTGTTGTTACAGTGAAGCTGTGTGTGTTGTTACAGTGAAGCTGTGTGTGTTGTTACAGTGAAGCTGTGTGTGTTGTTACAGTGAAGCTGTGTGTGTTGTTACAGTGAAGATGTGTGTGTTGTTACAGTGAAGATGTGTGTGTTGTTACAGTGAAGATGTGTGTGTTGTTACAGTGAAACTGTGTGTGTTGTTACAGTGAAGCTGTATGATGCTACAGTGAAGCTGTGTGTGTTGTTACAGTGAAGCTGTGTGTGTTGCTACAGTGAAGCTGTATGATGCTACAGTGAAGATGTGTGTTGGTATAGTAAAGCTGTGTGCTGATACTGCGAAGCTGTGTGCTGCTACACTGAAGCTGAGTGTTGCTACAGTGAATCTGTGTACAGCGAATCTGTGTATGTTGCTATAGTGAAGATGTGTGCTGCTACAGTGAAGATGTGTGCTGCTACAGTGAAGATGTGTGCTGCTATAGTGAAGATGTGTGTTGCTACAGTGAAGATGTGTGCTGCTACAGTGAAGATGTGTGCTGCTACAGTGAAGATGTGTGCTGCTATAGTGAAGATGTGTGCTGCTACAGTGAAGATGTGTGCTGCTACACTGAAGCTGAGTGTTGCTACAGTGAATCTGTGTACAGCGAATCTGTGTATGTTGCTACAGTGAAGATGTGTGCTGCTACAGTGAAGATGTGTGCTGCTATAGTGAAGATGTGTGTTGCTACAGTGAAGATGTGTGCTGCTACAGTGAAGATGTGTGCTGCTACAGTGAAGATGTGTGCTGCTACAGTGAAGATGTGTGCTGCTACAGTGAAGATGTGTGCTGCTACAGTGAAGATGTGTGCTGCTACAGTGAAGATGTGTGCTGCTACAGTGAAGATGTGTGCTGCTACAGTGAAGATGTGTGCTGCTACAGTGAAGATGTGTGCTGCTACAGTGAAGATGTGTGCTGCTACAGTGAAGATGTGTGCTGCTACAGTGAAGATGTGTGCTGCTACAGTGAAGATGTGTGCTGCTACAGTGAAGATGTGTGCTGCTACAGTGAAGATGTGTGCTGCTACAGTGAAGATGTGTGCTGCTACACTGAAGCTGAGTGTTGCTACAGTGAAGTTGTGTGTTGCTACAGTGAAGCTGTGTGTTGCTACAGTGAAGCTGGCTGCATGTTATATGAAGGTATGCCATTCAGGAAAAAGGCATGCTTCTTGATGATTGAGATCATTAGATGTTTCTCTTTAGTACATCTTCATTCTTTCTTCTCCCCCCTCCCCCTTTAATTTTTAAATCCCCCCTCTCAATCAATGCCACCTGTTGATCTCTCTCTCTCTCTCTCTCTCTCTCTCTCTCTCTCTCTCTCTCTCTCTCTCTCTCTCACAGATGCACACACACACACACACACACACACTCACACTCACAGAGAGAGAGAGAGAGACCTTCTGCCTGTTGTCTTTTAAACTTGTGTAAATATCCTCCTCTGCCCCCCACCGCCCCTCCCACCACCACCACACACACTATCTAGACATGGACAGACATAAAATTTGTTTGTGTTTCCTATCATAAATTTCCTAGTCATGTGTCTGAGCACATTTGTAATAAATTGGTAACCAGTTTATGTCTGTGTACTACATAAGCATTTCATGTGCAAATATTCTTAATTGTTTGTCACGGAAAATCAACATCACATCATGGAGAAATTGTTTTGTATGTCACAATGTCATGTCATAGAGAGATTGTTTTGTTTGTCACAGAATGTCACGTCATGGAGAAATTGTTTTGTATATCACAGTGTCATGCCATAGAGCGATTGTTTTGTTTGTCACAGAATGTCATGTCATGGAGAAATTGTTTTGTATGTCACACAATATCATGTCATAGAGAGATTGTATTGTGTATCACAGAATGTTACATCATAGAAAGATTGTTCTGTTTGTCACAGAAAGTCACATCACTGAAAGTCACATCATAAAAAAACTGTTTTCCTAGTCACAGAACATCACTTTATAGAAAGATTGTTTGTTAAATTTAACATAATTTTGCCAGGAACTCACATAGAACCCTGGGTTTTATATGTACATTTATGATAGCCTCACAACTTGAGTATGCGTGTGTATATACATATATGCCTATCTGTATGCATGCATGTATCTGTGTGTGTGTAGATGTAAGGTAATCCTCTCGCAAATACTTCTCAATGGTGTGAAGTGTTAGGCCGTCAGATATTGTAGGCTGTCAGATATTGTAGGCTGTCAGATATTGTAGGCCGTCAGATATTCTAGGCCGTCAGATATTCTAGGCCGTCAGATATTCTAGGCTGTCAGATATTGTAGGCTGTCAGATATTGTAGGCCGTCAGATATTCTAGGTCGTCAGATATTCTAGGCCGTCAGATATTCTAGGCCGTCAGATATTCTAGGCCGTCAGATATTCTAGGCTGTCAGATATTGTAGGCCACAGGATTCTTGCTTGTGTTCGCTGGCTGTGAACTCCAACGCGAAGTCCTGTATGTCGGATGAAGACATCCTGTTGTCCAAAATCAGTGTGATGTCATACCGGACCTGAGGTTTGCGTGAGTATCCGTTGTCCCATGTCTGGTTTATTGGTGTGCAGACTGGTGGTTCCTCGCCGTGCAGGCAGATACTCTCCGACTTCGGAAGAATTAGCGATCCTACTACGTTAGCCAGGACCCCGAAGGGACCTGTTGCCCAGGACGCACGACTAGGACGTGTTAGTAGGTCTTGGCCAGTATAGAACCTGGCCTGACTGGGAAGGTTAACCCGGTCAACAAATGCCCACAGAAGTTGAATGTGTCGGCTTAACTGCGCAAGAATGCAGGCACAACAGGCACAACGCAATCATGTCCGGAAAAAAAAACTCAGGATGAACGCAGAAGAAGAAGAAGAAGAACCTGGCCCTGGTGCCTTGGAACCACCTCTGCATCCTTAGGCCATGGTATAATAAATCCCCACCAAGGCAGATTTCAGCCTAAACAAATTGACCAGGTCTCGCAGGTGGACCTAGCCTAACAGCGGGAGCCAGAAATTGCCCTAGGGAGTAAAGGAGTCCGGCATGATATGAACCACATCCACCCATTGAGTGCCAGCCTGTCTATAAAATATGGGTTTTGCACCAGATATCCAGTGCAGCTCAAATACTGTACATGGGTCCTTGACTTGTGTCTGATTACTGTACCATGTACCCAGTATGTTTACACACACAAGCTACAAACCGTAGGTTGCACAATGTTTAGCCCTGCATGTTTCGCTGCATCTCGTCAGGTGTATACTGCAGAGTTATATATCATATAAAGTGAATTAATAAATAATACTTTAGCTGAACAAATTAAAACACAAAACCACAAGTATTGTTCGAATGTGGAGCATCTGTTATCACCACGGTAATTTCACATTTAGAATGAACTCTTTCTGTGTTTTAACTGTTTCAGCTAAAGTATTATTCATTTATTCACTTCATATGGTATATAACTTTACAGTAAACACTTGGCGAGATGCAGCAAAATATGCCAGGCAATAAATTGTGCAACATATTGTTTGCGTCTTCTGTGCGTAAATTCAATATAGGAATACATTGTTATGTACCCAGTTTGTCTCAAAATATGTAAAAGGGCCCTGCTTGTTTACTTAATGGCTGTGTGGTCAACCCAGCAATGGCTGTGTGGTCAACCCTGCCTGGTGTAGTGGTACCAGAAGTTGGCCTGGGAAGTAAGGCGGCTATTGCGATGTTGGGGTGCCATTTGGTCAAGAAAATACCAGCCTAGTGCTATATTGTTAATGGCATAATGGCATGGAAACAGGATTGCTCATGTTCCTCAACTGTATATATATATATATATATATATATATATATATATATATATATATATATATATATATATATATATATACTCAATTGTGAATAATTATATATATATATATATATATATATATATATATATATATATATATATATATATATATATATATATATATATGTACCCACTCA
Organism: Cepaea hortensis; assembly: GCA_963921405.1. Classification (NCBI taxonomy): domain Eukaryota; kingdom Metazoa; phylum Mollusca; class Gastropoda; order Stylommatophora; family Helicidae; genus Cepaea; species Cepaea hortensis. The sequence continues at coordinate 27,249,650 of OY992895.1, forward strand.
ATTGTGAATAATTATAAATTGTGCTTATTTCATGAGTATAGACAGCAACATTTGTTAATCTTGTTATATTTTGTGAATCAAAAGCTGCTTTGACTCCTGGGTTATATTTGTCTTCGTGATATTTAGTTTGATAATGTACCTGACAAATAATTGTACTCATCTACATGCATGGCCAAGACAAGCATCTCTTGTATTCACTTGTTCGGTTTCTGAAGAATTTGCACGGAAATCTTCATTTATTTTTCATTAAATAAATCAAGGAAAAGAAATTACTGCATGCCACTATGTGTGTTTTTGTAATATGTCGAGAAGGTGAATTGCTAATGAGATAGCTTGGTGTGGTAACTACTGATTCATTGCCAAGCAAAAAGTAAGTTTGGACCAAACATGGTACGTAATCAAATGAACAAGTATTATAATGTAAAGTTTAATTCATTATTACCCTTCCGCACTAAATCAGTTAAGTGTACACTGAAGATGATTGACATATATTTGGGAGACATGAGGAAGGGCTTAAGTGTACACTGAAGATGATTGACATATGTTTGGGAGACATGAGGAGGGGCTTCAGTGATTGACATATGTTTGGAGACATGAAGAAATGCTTCAATGACTGACATATGTTTGGGAGACATGAGGAGGGGCTTAAGTATACACTGAAGATGATTGACATATGTTTGGGAGACATGAGGAGGGGCTTAAGTATACACTGAAGATGATTGACATATGTTTGGGAGACATGAGGAAGGGCTTAAGTGATTGACATATGTTTGAGAGACATAATGAAAGGCTTAAGTGATTGACATATGTTTGGAAGACATGAGGAAGGGCTTAAGTGATTGATATATGTTTGGAGACATGAAGAAACGCTTCAATGATTGACATATGTTTGGGACACATAACGAAGGGTTTAAGTGATTGACATATGTTTGGGAGACATAAGGAAGGGCTTAAGTGATTGACATATATTTGAGAGACATAATGAAAGGCTTAAGTGATTGACATATGTTTGGGAGACATGAGGAAGGGCTTATATGATTGACATATGTTTGGGAGACATAAGGAAGGGCTTAGGTGATTGACATATATTTGGGAGACATAAGGAAGGGCTTAAGTGATTAACATATGTTTGGGAGACATAAGGAAGGGCTTAAGTGATTAACATATGTTTGGGAGACATAAGGAAGGGCTTAGGTGATTGACATATATTTGGGAGACATAAGGAAGGGCTTAAGTGATTAACATATGTTTGGGAGACATAAGGAAGGGCTTAAGTGATTAACATATGTTTGGGAGACATAAGGAAGGGCTTAAGTGATTAACATATGTTTGGGAGACATAAGGAAGGGCTTAGGTGATTGACATATATTTGGGAGACATAAGGAAGGGCTTAAGTGATTAACATATGTTTGGGAGACATAAGGAAGGGCTTAAGTGATTAACATATGTTTAGGAGACATGAGGAGGGGCTTAAGTGATTGATATATGTTTTTGAGACATAAGGAAGGGCTTAAGTGATTGACATATGCTTGGGAGACATAAGGAAGGGCTTAAGTGATTGATATATGTTTGGGAGACATGAGGAGGGGCTTAAGTGTTCACTGAAAATGTTTGACATATGTTTGGGAGACATAAAGAAGGGCCAAGTGTCACTTTGTCATCACACATTGCGTGGGACTGAAAGAGTTCATTGTCTATGTTATGAAACCTTACCCATGAAGTATTTACTGCTTAACTTTTGTTATATCTGTGGTACTCCATAACCTTGTTTGACTAGACTGCTAATTTCAATTTGTTGCTGCTGTTGTTGTTTTACAAGTTATATTGATGACACATTAGTTTCTAACATCTTCCATGTTTTCTGTATGTATGGCATGTCATGTTTTACCGCACTTAAAATTTATAAATCAAGTGGATTTTGTTTTGCTTTGTTTTGTTTGTTTGTTTGTTTGTGTGGTTTGTTGGTTGTTGATGAAGTGACCAGTTGAAGATTTGATTCAACCTTTAGCCTTGGAAATATAGTACAGTTAGTTAGTCTTTCCTCTTGAGCCTAAGTCAGCGCATAGTGCAGAAGTCATGGCTCTCCATGTCCGGCGGTTCACTGCTACCTGTTGTAGATCCTGGATGTTCACTTGGCCGTTGAATGAGCCTTCTCTGACGATGGTTCTACACAGGGTCTCTCTTAGTCTTCCCCGTTTTCTTTTCCCTACTGGTGACCATATGAGGGCTTGGTAGGGGAATCTTGTCTTGTCCATTCTGAGTACATGGCTGATGTAGTTCCAACGGCGTTTTCTTATAAAATTGGATACAATATCTTGCTTAGTCTCTTGTCTTATTTGCGTATTGGTTTTGAAATCTGTCCACTGGATGTTTAGAATTCTTCTAAGACGTTTGTTCTCAAAATTGTCAAATTTTTTATCTAAAGCTACCGTTGATTTCCAACTCTCGCATCCATATGTTAGCACTGGAATCACACAAGAGTTGAAGATTTTAAGTTTAATACAGTGGCTGAGAGATTTAAACTTTCCCTTCTAACCGCGACATAGTGGGTTTGTATCACATGTGGATATGTGGTCATTTAGATTTAAATGTTGACTTCTCGTCCTTGACTTGCAGACATAAATTACCAGTACCTTTGATGTTGGAGAAGGGTTCGCCTGATGGTGAGGGACACTGGTAATAGGGAAAGCTAACCCTCACGAAAAATCAATCCCGTGCACACACTGGTAGAAGCAGCTACTGGTAGCTGTATCATGTGCGTGGGCTTCGCTTGAGTTCAAAGTGAGGAAACGCCAAATATAAATAAATAAATAATGCAGTGGGATTGTTTATGAGTAATTATTTCAAACTGGGGAGATCATTCTAAATGAATGGATACCATTAGATATGTTAACATTTAAACTTATTCTGTCCCAGGCACGTTAACTTGTTCTTTCCCACGAAGCTGTTACGTTAACTGGTTATTTTCTACAAAGCTGTTAACTTGTTCTTTCCTAAGAGGTTGTTATGTTAGCTAGTTCTTTCATAAGATGCTGTTGTGTTAACTGGTTCTTTCCTAAGAAGCTGTTATATTAAATGGTTCTTTCTTAAGAAGCAGTTATGTTAACTGGTTCTTTCCCTAGAAGCTGTTATTAACTTGTTCTTTCCTAAGAGGCTGTTATATTAAATGGTTCTTTCTTAAGAAGCAGTTATGTTAACTGGTTCTTTCCCTAGAAGCTGTTATTAACTTGTTCTTTCCTAAGAGGCTGTTATGTTAACTGGTACTTTCCCTAGAAGATGTTATGTTAACTTGTTCTTTCCTAAGAGGCTGTTATGTTAACTTGCTCTTTCCTAAGAAGCTGTAATGTTAATTCATTATTTCCAACGAAGCTGTTACTCTTAGCTTGTTCTTTTCTAAGAAGCATCTAACCATTGAGCTACTGCTGTTTTGAAGGATAGAATGGGCTAATGTAATGATCGGATAACACAGATGGAGTAAAGCACATGACATGTAGAGTAACTGTCAGCGACTTGTTCGCTACAGAGTTGTCAGGACTCCCCTACTTTCGCACTGCACGAAATAATAACTCGTGACATTTGCAAAAGGAATGCAATTTATTTAGAGTTGATAATTCATTGGCTCTGCGAGCGTTATGCTTCATCATCATTATACAACACGAATGCAATGAAGTGGTGAGAAATGATGCTAATAATCACAATCTAAATGTACAGCCTAATATTTGACTATTGCCTAGAAACTATAGCATTTGTACAGGACACGCCTACTCTCTACCGTCTCCAGTCGGGTCTGTCCTCACGCTACACATTGCGTGGTCAAGCACGGAGGCTGTCCTCCTCGTGCAGTAGCGGTTCTGGCGTGCATAGAGTCTCAAGCATGCTGGCTTGTGAGCTTGAGTAACCAGGCACTTCACGGTTACTCGCAAGGCCAAGCTTCCCAATGGCTTGGGGAAAGCCCTTGCTCACTTGTACGCGTTGGCCCCTGGTCTGACACAAATGTGTCTCCTTGTGAGGCTATTTATAGCGCTGGTGTCTCTCCTGTCTGGTGTCTCCCTACTAGACTAGTATTAACTCTCTAACTCCTTATTGGGGATTCTGACAGGCTCCCCTCCTCTCTGTGAAGTGTTACTTCCCTTTTACTAATGTTTGTAACACGTCTGGTCACAAAGAAAAATTGGTTGTTCCAATTTTGTCAGATCTCCAATAAGTTAAAAATCTCTTGTTTGGGGATAGAACAACTCTCTTCTTCCTTTACTCACACTGTTCTATCTTTTCACTTGGCTAATTAAGTAGCCCATGTATCACTATAGTTGGTTCTATAGATATCTTTGGGAATTGTTTTGAACCGGAACCGTTCTCTTATGACTTATGTCCTGGCTTCCGTCTTTTGACCCTTTGTCTTTTGACTTTCACCTATTGACTTCTGTCTCGACCTGTCCTCCAATTGCCCGAAATGACAACCCAAATACAAGTTGACTCTGTTATGAGTGCAACACATGAGCATAAAATGTTCATGTTCCCATTAATATCCCCTCCAACTCAAATACACACAGTTCTACTTTTCACCTTCTCGCTTCCGCTTGTGAAAAGCTATCTTCAATGTTACATTAAGGTTTCTAAGACGTTATTGTGTCCCCTGAATTAAAGTTGTAGTTCTTTGAACCAAAATAGTGTGTGCAACTTTATGTGTTTGTTTTCATGTTTGTTTGTGTGTTTTCTAATAAACTACAGTGTACTTAACTGCTAACCATGTGTATGCGTTAGTGTACTAAATGTGTATGTTCCTTCGAGCGCCGTAAATCGGTTTATTGTGGTTACAAACGTTTGTTATGCTTATTTGTGACCACAACTCCGCTTTCTGAAACTCGAAGTACATTCCCTATCTACTCTATTAAAGTATGGCAGTAACACACATAAAAACCTGACAACACATTGGATACACAGATGACACAGACAAGTCACAATAAGACGTTTCCAGCGGTGGAAAACTTTTCCGCTATCTTTCTCTCTCGCTCTCTTTCTTTCAACGTTTACTCATTCTTTCATTCTCTCCTCGCATTTATTCGTCGTGCATACATCTTTCACTCGCTTTCATACTCTCTTTTTGCTCATTCATTCACCCGTCATTAAAATATGTTTCATAGCATCAAATACATGAAAATACATATTTACAATAAATGATTGGCTGAATTATAACAGTAATCACGCCAAATGACTGTGCATTTTGTTTGCATGTGTCATGTCTATACACAATATACAAAGTTATGAGGATGGTTTGTTACCGATCCTGTAATAGTAACTGATTTGATTTGGTGTGCTGGCCTGAATTATCCTCAAGAGAAATAATCTAACTACTTACTTTCATTTAAGAGAATTGGGTTAACTACCTTAAAGTATTATTTGCAAAAATGATGTTAATTCCTAAATGATTAGGTTAGTTTCGAAATGATATTTTAGATAAATGACTTTATAACTGGTTATGATTATGAGGTGATAACCTAATATAATATCTAGCAATTGTATTTCTATAATTGGTGTTATCTTAAATGGTTTATTAACTACATGATGGTGATTTCTAACTACCACATGAAATAAATAAAGTTATATATGCATTTGAACAATTTGCAATTCAATTATTCATAGAAAAATGAAGTTATGTGTACTGTTAATAAAATAATAATATACATATATCACAGTTACATTTCTATATCTAATTACACTAACTCGAAGTCCTCGTTTCCAGTGTGAAGATGAAGCAATGTTCTTTGTAGACTATTATAACATAGTTCATTTCGGCAAAGTCTTCTATGCTCTCCTTCATGGGTCGTGTATAAATATAGTTACCTACTAACATATGTAGGTTCATAGCTAACACTTCAATGTTCTCCTAGCTTATCTATGTGTCAGCGCATGTTACTTATGCGTCTGTTCATTACACTTTTCATAGCACTGTTAATTTCACACAGTTACATGTTTGGCGATGATAACGCACTTACAGTGTATCTTAATCACCACATACGGCACTGAGTTACATAATATTTACAGTGTCACTGTCTCTGGTGATGGGTGGTCGATCCCTTTGTGCCAATCAGGTACTTCAATGGTTGACGGTCGACTCAAAATGTCTGCAACAGTGTTCAATCTCCCCTTTAAGTGCTGAATGGTAAATGTGTAATTTTGGAGAATTAAAGCCCACCTGTAAACTCTGTTGTTGTGGGGAACGCCTGATTGCATCACCGACAACGGAGAATTATCGGTTTCGATTACAAACTGTGCTCCTGCCAAAAATCTATGAAATTTCTTTACACAATAGATCAAACTGAGGCCCTCCAGTTCTGTTGCTGAGTATCTAGATTCAGCAGGGCTAATCTTGCGACTTACGTACATTACTGGGTGGAACTTCCCTTCGTAGAACTGTCCTAGTATCCCAGATATGGAGATGGCACTCGCATCTGTGCGTAAGAAATAGGTAAGTTTTGGATTAGGCATACGAAGGATAGGTGGAACGCTGAAAAGATGTTTTAATTTTGATAACGCGCTAATTAATCCTGCATCTTGTACAGATAATTTAGCCAAAGCTTTTAAGATGTTAGAAAAAACACTGGTAATTTCTGCCAGATTTGGAATAAATTTACTATAGTAGTTTACCAAACCCATTTAACTTCGGACCTGTTTCTTGGTCGTCGGCATTGTCAAGTTCAGAATCTTGGTGACGATTCTGTTGTCAGTTTTTAATTGACCTCTGCAGATGGTATGACCCAGAAAGTCAATTTTTTCCATGCCCAACTCTACTTTGGTCGGCTTCGCTGTGAACCCAAATACTCGCAACCTGTCGAAGACTTGTCGCAGTTTCAGTAGGTGTGTTGTCCAGTCTTCCGTATGTCGTCTGTCAGTTTAGTTTCTATCTTTATGCAGTCAATGGTCGCTGTCGTGTCTACAGTAGGGACTGGTAGTTCCATCTCGTCTTCGTCTGTCTCGTTCAATACTGTTGTGGTGCTAGCTGTGTGTGCTGTTACCTGGCTAAATGTGTTTGCGTTGTCGCTGTCGTGTGTCGCCCTATCTAGTGGAGTTGTGTTGTGTAAGTCTGTCGTTTCATTACTTGGTGTTTGTGCAATTTGTTCGTCTGTCTGTTGTTCTTGTCGTGAAAAGTATGGTTTCAACATGTTGATATGAAATATCTTTATGTGTCCTTTTATCGACACTTAAAGATATTTCATATCAACATGTTGAAACCATACTTTTTAAAAACCTTTCTTTGTTACGAAACAAATACATGAGCCTCGATACCGGACTGACTTATCTGGACAACGACCTTGGAACGTTAAAGGACTTTTGAGATTTGGAACATGGAATGTACGGACACTATATCGAGCTGGAGCGGCCGAAGAACTAACCCGGGAGCTGGGTGAATATCAAATGGATATAACAGCAATTCAAGAAATAAGGTGGCCAGGAGAGGGTACTTTAGAGCAAAATGGAATGATTATAATATATGGAGGAAACACCCAAAATAAACATGAATTAGGAACAGGATTTGTCATCAAAAAAGAGTTATGGGGGAACGTTTTAAACTTTAAAGCTTTTAATGACAGGATTAGTAAATTACGAATAAAAGGTAAATGGAAAAATATAACGATGATTAATGTACATGCACCTACTGAAGAGAAAGAAGATGATATTAAAGAAGACTTTTATAATGATCTGGAAGATGTCATAGAAGAAACCGCCAAACAGGACATCCTGATTGTGCTGGGAGACTTCAATGCAAAAATAGGTAGAGAGCAAACTAATAAAAAAGTGGCCGGTATGGAAAGCCTACATACAACTTCAAATGATAATGGATGGAGAGTCATCAACCTGGCAGAAGCCAAAGGACTGCAGATTAGCAGTACCAGACTACAAAGAAAGGATATACACAAACAAACTTGGAAATCATGTGACAAGAGAACCTATAATCAAATAGATCACATTTTAATTAACAACAGAAATGCATCAAACATACAGCAAGTCAGAAGTTATAGAGGAGCCGAGTGCCACAGTGATCACTTCCTCGTTGGAGCAAAATTTAAAATAAAACTTAAGAGAGCTTTCTATACTAAATTACAAAGATTACACCCAACATATAACAGAGAAAAACTGCAAGACATTACAGTCAAAGAGAAATTTACAGATGAAATAAAATGTAAACTTGAAACTCTGCAAAACCCTTTGGAGGAAAGCGTTGACCAAACTTGGTTGAACATCAAGAATACAATTCAGTCTACCGCAGAAGAATGTCTCGGTGTGTTAACCACGCATAGAAAGAACAGATGGTTCAATAAAAAATGTGAAGAAGCAGTCATTAGGAAGAAGAATGCCAGACATGTATGGTTAAATGACATCAATAACATCCAAAAGGAAGAGCATTATAGAAATGAATGTAAAGAGGCTACAAAAATAGTCAGACAGCAGAAGCGAGAATATATGAGTAATACAATCAAAGATAGGAAACTAATCACCAGAAAAGTGAATCCAGAAAATTTTTTAAAGAACTGAAGTCAATGAAACGAGGGCACCAACAAAACACATATGGTTTAAAAGACAAAAATGGGAATATGATAAATACCAATGAGGAAATATGCAACACATGGAAAGAATATTTTATTGAATTACTAAATTGTGAAGCTCCAAGTCACATTTTCCCACAGGAAGAGGTTCTAACATGCGAACCACAAATTGAAGAACCTACATTTGAAGAAATCCTATATGTAATCACACGACTTAAAAACAATAAGGAAACTGGGACTGATGGAATTGCTGCTGAATTTATAAAGGCAGGTGGCCATGCATTACATCTAAAGCTATACGAACTAATAATAAAAATCTGGAGGACAGAAGAATTACCCCATGACTGGAAAGAGTCATTATTGATACCTATCTTTAAGAAAGGAGACAAGTTCCAATGTGGAAATTATAGAGGAATATCACTACTGTCCACAAGCTATAAGATACTATCCGCAGTATTACTAAATAGACTAAAACCATATTCAGAAGACATATTAGGTGACTACCAGGCGGGTTTTAGACAAAACAGATCAACAATAGATCAGATATTTATCTTACGACAAATAGCCGAGAAACATTGGGAATATAAAAGAGATCTCCATAACATTTTTGTGGATTTTAAAAAGGCTTATGATAGTGTCCATAGGAATAGTCTATGGAATGCTATGCAGGAATTTGGAATACCAAGGAAGTTAATCAACATAACCAGACTATGCATGGAAGATACTTATAATATAGTAACATATAAAGGCAGGAAATCAGACCCCTTCCAAATAACATCTGGCTTGAAACAGGGTGATGCACTATCGCCGCTACTCTTCAATCTGGCTCTAGAGAAAGTTGTAAGGAAGGTAAAGGAGGAATGTGATATTGGAGGAACATCCAAGCTGCTTGGTTATGCAGATGATATAGATATTATAGGGCAAAGTGAACAAAAGACATTGGAAATATTGACTCACTTAAAGGGAAAAGCCTAACAGATGGGGCTGGTTATCAACCAAGATAAGACAGAATATATGGTAATTTCAAGAGACGGAATGGCTAGAAACTCTGGCCACATACAAATAGATAATATGACCATTAAAAGAACGGAAACATACAAATACCTGGGTACAATCTTCAACTGCTCCAACATCATAAGGGAAGAAATACAAACTAGAATCAACTCTGGAAATAAGATATACTATGCACTACAACATCTACTAAAATCAAAGGCACTATCTCGTAACACCAAAATCACAATATACAAAACACTGATCAGACCAGTTGTGCTTTATGGCTCTGAAACCTGGAGTACAACGAAAGGAGACGAAGCCTTGTTACAAACCTTTGAGAACAAAATTTTAAGACGCATCTTTGGACCCATTAGGGATACACAAAGTGGAGAGTGGAAAAGAAGAAGTAACAAAGACATTTATGATCTGTTTAAGTCCCCGCTAATCACTGGTATGATGAAGGCTAATAGACTACAATGGCTGGGGCATATAGAAAGAATGGAAGATAATAGGGAAACAAAACTCGCTTACACTCAGGAAATAAATGACCGTAGACCCCGAGGTAGACCAAGAAGGCGGTGGAGAGATAATACATGTACAGACCTACAAGCACTTGGAATCAACGACTGGCAAGAGAAGGTCCACCAGAGAGACGAATGGAGACGGATTGTATTTGCAGCAAAGAACCTCAATGGCTCGGAACGCTGAAGAAGAAGAAGAAGTCCTTTTATCGATATTTCATAATCCACATCTGATATTTTACGTTCAACGTTGAATGGCCCTTGCCAAGATGTTAGTAACAAATTTCGTTTATCAGGTAGTAGAAGCAAAACCTTCTGGTTTGGTTCAAGGTGGATAGTTTTAGCACCTTTATTTGCATAGTCGAGGTTTCCATTGCTCGACACCTGTTGTAGGGGTCCAGCAATATCGACCGCTATACTCTCATGTGGTATAGATGCTAATACTGACCTAACTTCGGCCGTCACATGCTTTCTCTTTCGTACAAGATGTTGACAAATAGTACAAGATCGACAGACAATTTTTATGTCCGCACAAAATTTGAGCCAGTAAAATTGTGACAGAACTCTTTCTTTTGTTGTATCATAGGCCAAATGTCCAGCAAACGGTGACTCATGTGCGATCTTTAGCACATTTTGTCGGTATGTTACAGGTAACACCGTCTGCTGAATTTCATGGTTATTATATGTGTAATAACGCATGAGAATTCCGTTAATTTTTTTAAAGTACCAAGATGCATTCTTCGTCACTTTCGCTCGTTCACCCAAAAATTTAAAATACGGTGTAATTGTTTGGTCGGTGCTTTGTGCCTCGATCAATTTTTGTCGAGTAGTGTTGGTATCTGCACCACTTGGTGTTAATAGCTGTAGCATTTCATTTTGTAGGTCAGTATAGTTTGTTTCTGTATCTGACCTTGTTACAGCGTTAGGCATATGTGTATGTTTCCAGGCTTTTATGTCGTCGTCTGTACATTCTTTCAATGAATCTAAGCATCCTAAAATGAGATCCGTGCATGGATCTTGCAGGATTGCGCAAGTAAATGTGCCGGTAAGGAACGGGGTATTGATATGCGCTTTTGCCAGTGGATATTTCTCAATGGTTCCAGAGAAAGTACGGCATTTGACAAATTCACCCGTATAATCTTTTGGTCTAGCAAGTTCTTTCCTTAAACCCAGTAGAGTGCTCCCGCTATCGAGCAAGCATTGGCATGGCTGATCGTTGACCAGTGCATCGTAGAACTTAAGTTTACCTCTGGAGGCACACGCTGCGTTAGCGTCTTCATTTGAACATGATATTACGTGCCCACATTCTAATTTACCAGTCGCATGAAATTGGTGGCATACATTACATTTCTTAAAGTCTAAAATATCTGTTACTAATGCTACACTCTCACATTCACTCGTTGGCAACACATTCACAAGTTCCGGATCAATGTCACTCTCATCGTCTGATGATGTGTCGATGAGTGCTGCATTGTTTGCCTTCATTCGTTGTCTACCAATACATCTATTGCTATAGTGGCCATAACTGGAACAAAAATAACATTTAACAGCACGTTTGAACGATGATCTTCTGCTTTCTTGCTTCTTTAACACTGCCTCTAAGTGTGACGGATATGCGGGGTTCTTATCACACATCGAGTAAGTCGGGTGCAAAAGACTACAATAGTTACATCGAGTTTTTTTTTGGATATGGTTTGTCCTTCTTACGGTAATCTTTTTGGTTGTAAGATCTATCAGGAACTTTGTTTGCAAAGGCAGTAAATTCTGTATCATGTGTTGTAGATTTAAATATGTCCCTATTAGATGAAAAATATGCTGATCCCCGTTTCTCTAATTGCTGAATGGACTCAATATCTGACTGTTGTAAAAACTTCGCAAAAGGGGTAGGAACGGTAGCTATTACCTTGTCCATTACCATCAGTTCTTCTAGTTTTTCATAGTTGTTACCCACTTTCGCTGCCCTAGTCCACTTTTTAAATGTGCTCTGCACGTTAGAGATGTAGTCTAAGAAGGTTTCAGTTGCTTTTGGCTTAATTTGGGAGAATTGAATTTGGTACCCAGTAGCGTCTAAAAGAAAATGTTGCATTATCCTATCGTGTATGTACTGATAATTGTTCCTTAGCTCTGTAGGTATGGATTCTATTACTTTTAACGGCTCCCCACTGAGGTTCCTCATGTAGATCATTGCCCAGTCATCCAAAGGTATTTTCTGCGTCTTTAGTTGGAATTCTATGTTTTCAGTCCATGCGCTAATTGAATCCCCTACACTGTATGGTTTTATAAGGCCTTTGTACTTACTAAATCTGTTCTGTTCTTCTTGGCTCTTTTGTTTGCTAGAGGCTATTTGTATGTTAGAATCTACCTCCATTTCCTTCATCTTTAGTTTAGTCTCTGAATCTGCTTGTATCTGCTTTTGTTTGGTGACTTCCTCTGCTTGTTTGTTAGCATGATCTAAGTCTAACTGTTTTTGTTTGATAACTTGATCTAACTCTAATTGTTTCTGTTTGGTAGCCTCTTCGACCTCTTTCATTTCTTTTTGGTGCTGCCTTTCCAATGCTCTTTCCTCCCTGTCAAGAGCAGCTTTTCTTTCTGTTTCTTCTCTATGCCGAGCTATTTCTTCTTTATACTTTTGATCCGCCCACTTTTCTAACTTTTCGCCAGTGTGGCCCATTTCCTTGCCTGCCTTGATACAATCATTTAGTGACGCCATTTTATGGCTTTATGTTAGTTCAAAAATGATATCACAGTAATATTCACACAATAGTTTGTAATAATGTGTTAGTAAATATACATCTTTACTGAAAAAGAAGATGCATGATTAATTTAGAGCATACCAAAATATTCTGAAAATATACTCATCTAATTCTTTGGAAAATACGGTTCTTGGGATGTTCCACCGCTGTCTTCCACACTCACAAAATGTTTGACTTGATAACACAATGACTGCTTCTGTTTAGTAGAGCATCAAAAATTAGCCACACGCTTATGTTGTAAATACAAGCTTATCTTTCATGCGAATGATGAATGAAAAAATGTGATAGATAGTGATAAATGGAGTTAATGAATGAATGATATGATTGTCTGAATGATATGTTATGATATATGTCGTATGACAGTCAATGTCGTCTTGTCTTCACTTTCTGACTATGGTGTAACTCCGTTCTAGGCTTTAGTTCAGTCGCTAATCTATTTACTGACTTCGTAGAATGGTGACATTGATGGCTGTATCACACAAAATGAAATGTACACGATGGTTACGTTGGTAATATTCACTGATGATTGTACACATTTCTATAGATTTCTTTATAATAACACACTTTCAAAATTAATTTCCGTAGAATTTCACAATTTATCGATTTAATTTGGCTTTATTGTGGTTCACGCCCCACAAATGGTATGATCGTATAATTACCAAAGAAAATTATTTCAGCCATGTATGGAAACAAATTTACATTATTTTCACATATATAACACGGCAATGATGTTAAATCGTGCAATTCACTGATGCTGGTTCAGAACTTTTTGATACAAATTGATAGCTGGCGTTAGTTCAGTGGTTTATAACACCACTTGCCTACTGGCGTTGGTTCACTGGTTTCTGACACCAATTGGGGTCCTGCCTGTCAGCGACTTGTTCGCTACAGAGTTGTCAGGACTCCCCTACTTTCGCACTGCACGAAATAATAACTCGTGACATTTGCAAAAGGAATGCAATTTATTTAGAGTTGATAATTCATTGGCTCTGCGAGCGTTATGCTTCATCATCATTATACAACACGAATGCAATGAAGTGGTGAGAAATGATGCTAATAATCACAATCTAAATGTACAGCCTAATATTTGACTATTGCCTAGAAACTATAGCATTTGTACAGGACACGTCTACTCTCTACCGTCTCCAGTCGGGTCTGTCCTCACGCTACACATTGCGTGGTCAAGCACGGAGGCTGTCCTCTTCGTGCAGTAGCGGGTCTGGCGTGCATAGAGTCTCAAGCACGCTGGCTTGTGAGCTTGAGTAACCGGGCACTTCACGGTTACTCGCAAGGCCAAGCTTCCCAATGGCTTGGGGAAAGCCCTTGCTCACTTGTACGCGTTGGCCCCTGGTCTGACACAAATGTGTCTCCTTGTGAGGCTATTTATAGCGCTGGTGTCTCTCCTGTCTGGTGTCTCCCTACTAGACTAGTATTAACTCTCTAACTCCTTATTGGAGATTCTGACCATTGAGCTACTGCTGTTTTGAAGGATAGAATGGGCTAATGTAATGATCGGATAACACAGAAGGAGTAAAGCACATGACATGTAGAGTAACTAACAAACCTATCGTAAGTTGTTTGGTACAAACAGAGTTAACGGATGGGAAGCCAGTATTTGTGACAATCACAAATAGAGTTAATGGATGGGAAGCCAGTTTTCGTGACAATCACAGAGTTAATGGATGGGAAGCCAGTATTTGTGACAATCACAAACAGAGTTAACGGATGGGAAGCCTGTATTTGTGACAAACATAAACAGAGTTAATGGATGGGAAGCCAGTATTTGTGACAAACGCAAAAGAGTTAACGGATGGGAAGCCAGTATTTGTGACAAACTCAGAGTTAACGGATGGGAAGCCAGTATTTGTGACAAACACAGAGTTAATGGATGGGAAGTCAGTATTTGTGACAAACACAAATAGAGTTAACGGATGTGAAGCCAGTATTTGTGACAATCACAAATAGAGTTAACGGATAGGAAGTCAGTATTTATCACAAACACAAATAGAGTTAAAGGATGGGAAGTCAGTATTTGTGAGAAAAAAAGTTAACAGATGGGAAGCCAGTATTTGTGACAAACGCAAATAGAGTTTACAGATGGGAAGCTAGTATTTGTGACAAACACAAATAGATAAAGTTAACGGATGGGAAGCCAGTATTTGTGACACAGACAGAGTTTACAGATGAGAAACCAATATTTGTGACGTAGTTAACAGATGGGAAGCCAGTATTTGTAACAAACACAAATAGATAAAGTTAACGGATGAGGAACCAGTATTTGTGACAAAGAGAGTTAAATGATATGAAACCAGTATTTGTGACGTAGTTAACAGATGAGAAGCGAGTATTTGTAACAAACACAAATAGATAAAGTTAACGGATGAGGCACCAGTATTTGTGACAAAGAGAGTTAAATGATGGGAAACCAGTATTTGTGACAAACAGAGTTAACGGATGGGAAACGAGTATTTGTGATAAACAGAAGTAGGATGGGAAGCCAGCTGCAAACGAATTGGTAATCCGACAAATCTAAAAAAATAACAGCGTGGCCATACGGATTTCAGTATCCCAAAAATACATTTTTAACATGGCACACACAAATGGTATTAAACACAACACATCCCCGGGAAGGTTAACCCGGTCAACAAATGCCCGCAGAAGTCGGATGTGTCGGCCTAACGGCGCAAGAACGCAGCTCTGCTGTAAACAGGCACAACGCAGTCACATCCGAAAAAAAATCCGGATGAACGCAGAAGAAGAAGAAGAAACACAACACACGGCACACATAGAGGGCGTTAAAAACACATGGCACACATAAAGGGCGTTAAAAATAACACGGCACACATAGAGGGCGTTAAAAACACATGGCACACATAAAGGGCGTTAAAAACAACATGGCACACATAAAGGGCGTTAAAAACACATGGCACACATAAAGGGCGTTAAAAACAACATGGCACACATAAAGGGCGTTAAAAACAACATGGCACACATAAAGGGCGTTATAAACAACATGGCACACATAAAAGGCGTTAAAAATAACATGGCACACATTGAGGGCGTTAAAAATAACATGGCACACATAAAGGGCGTTATAAATAACATGGCACACATTGAGGGCGTTAAAAGTAACATGGCACACATAAAGGGCGTTAAAAACAACATGGCACACATAAAGGGCGTTAAAAACGCATGGCACTCATAAAGGGCGTAAAAAATAACATGGCACACATAAAGGGAGTTATAAATAACATGGCACACATTGAGGGCGTTAAAAGTAACATGGCACACATAAAGGGCGTTAAAAACAACATGGCACACAGAAAGGGCGTTAAAAATAACATGACACACATTGAGGACGTTAAAAATAACATGGCACACATAAAGGGCGTTATAAATAACATGGCACACATAAAGGGCGTTAAAAACAACATGGCACACATAAAGGGCGTTAAAAACAACATGGCACACATAAAGGGCGTTAAAAACACATGGCACACATAAAGGGCGTTAAAAATAACATGGCACACATAAAGGGCGTTATAAATAACATGGCACACATTGAGGGCGTTAAAAGTAACATGGCACACATAAAGGACGTTAAAAACAACATGGCACACATAAAGGGCGTTAAAAACAACATGGCACACATAAAGGGCGTTATAAATAACTTGGCACACATAAAGGGCGTTATAAATAACATGGCACACATTGAGGGCGTTAAAAGTAACATGGCACACATTTTTTTTGGTTGCACATCCCTTACAGGACGTTGCAGTCAAGATCAGCATCTTCCAGCTGCTGTTGGTGTACTAGGCAAGATTACGCTCAGTAGTTTGATAATGCTTTCTGAGCGGTCGGCTCACATACCTTGTAATTTACCAACATGGCGAGAACCGCTACCGTTACTCACGAGAATATAAGGGATTACAAAGAAAGACGTTAACCCCTTAGCAAGGGAGACCGGCAGGCACACATAGAGTGCGTTAAAAACAATATGGCAC
Source organism: Cepaea hortensis (assembly GCA_963921405.1). Taxonomy (NCBI): domain Eukaryota; kingdom Metazoa; phylum Mollusca; class Gastropoda; order Stylommatophora; family Helicidae; genus Cepaea; species Cepaea hortensis. The sequence goes on from OY992895.1 coordinate 27,266,464, forward strand.
ATATAAAGGGCGTTAAAAACAAACATGGTACACATAAAGGGCGTTAAAAACAACATGGCACACATAAAGGGCGTTAAAAACAAAATGGCACACATAAAGGACGTTAAAAACAAAATGGCACACAGAAGGTGTTAAAAACAACATGGCACACATAGAGGTAAAAACAACATGACACACATAAAGGGCGTTAAAAACAACATGGCACACAGAAGGCGTTAAAACAACACTGCACACATAGAGGGCGTTAAAAACAACATGACACACAAAAAGGGCGTTAAAAATAACATGACACACATAAAAGGCGTTAAAAACAACATGGCACACATAAAGGGCTTTAAAAACAGACTTTGTCTGTAGTTAGTTGCATATCCTTTACAGGACGTCAAAATCAACCCCATCATTTTTTTGCTGTTTGTTATTCCTGAGTAAATTTACGTTCGGTAGTTTGCCATTGCTTTCTGAATGACCGACAGCCTGCTGCCTAATTGCCTGCAGCTGTGTTTTGAACGTGGTATGCGGGATTACGAATTGGGTCTGTAACTCTTCGCCGGCTACTGAGAAAAAGAGAAAAAAAACAAACAAAAAAACAACACAAATTGAAACAACCTAACGAATAATTTTCCAGGTAATTTCAGAAAATGTGTGTACTCCAAACAAATGTAATTATCTATTTAAAATAAATACCATATAAGTGTGACTTTTGTGATTGTAAAGTATTGATAAACTGAATCTTTCCGTTGTATATTTGTTGCTTTAGTGTTGTTAAAACTGTTTGTTGCTATTATAGATAGGCTAGTTGCCAGTTGGTGGCAATAAGCACGTGTTAATTATCTGATTCACTACCAAGAGCCGATTAATCGGCTGAACTGAACTACCCTAAACTGCCAAAGAGCCGATTGATCGACTGAATGTTGACAGTGCATTATTTTTTAAATTTCCCGTAGCTTCCGCAATTTTAGTGCCAGATAAATGAAAATTTACACCGGAAAAGATATGACTTTCGAACATCATCGGACAAGAATCACGGAGTAAGCGTGTTTAAAAAAAAATAGCTTGTGAAACTGGTTTGTTTTTATTATTTTAGAAATAGCAACGCCCTCCGGTTCTCGACCACGTTGATTTACACCAGATTAGCTAGTTAGTTAGTCGACAGATCATCCTCATTGCACATCGAAACATTCAGTCCATAAGTGCTCGGATCCCCTCCTCAGCAAATCCCGCAGCGTGTAGCAGCTAACGACACCAGTTCTGTGTTGGTTTATCAGTCTTCTTTGGCTTCCCGCGTAGTGTTCTTGTTTGGCCACCCCTCTTTTAATTTGCTGTTTTCGCAGTCTGGCCATGGTTGTAGATTCACAGTCATCACATGGTTCTCGCAAAAGTCTTACTTCTGATTTACACCAGATTATCGTTTTAAACAATTGACAAATGACAAAGTACATTGTAATATAATGATTCTTTTATGTGGAACTATTGTACTAGACAGTTCGATCGTGCCATTACCATTTGTACTCGTACAACGCCAACAAGCATGCACGTATGTCCACGCAATTAGAAATTATATCAAAGAGGATTATAGTAAATCACAGAGGAGGAATCAGTTTAATAATAAACTAAAATTAAAGGGGAAAAGGCGGAAAATAGTGTTGAAGTGCTACATATAACCAGTACTTTTGTATGGATGTGAAACGTAGATATTGAACAGACAAGCTGCAAGACATCTAATGGCAGTGGAAGAAGTGTGGTTTCTGAGGGAAATGCAAAGAGTGCCATGGACAGACAAATAAACAAATGAGCAAGTCTCACAACAAACAAAGAAAACCGTAAACTGATTAGAGAAATTAGACGCAGACAGTCAAGAATTTTTGAGCACGTTTTGGGAAGATTAAATGGAGAACTTCGTGTCAACTGACAAGATTGAGGGAAAATGAATAATGGGAAGGCAGAGAGGTAAATATCTAGATGGTTTGGCCACATGGCATACCTCCTCTCATTGCATCTTGTTCCTCTTGTACCTTGCTGTGTCGAGGTGAAACATAAACAGCGGGAGAGTGCCCGTTTACGGGCTTCATATATTTATGTATCCATGGTTATTCCCTCTGTCTATCGTTTACAATCGCTTCCATGGTTGGTCTCTTCTTCTGGTTCCATTTGGTCTGTACATCATTGCTTGTTGAGGTATACTGTCAGTCGGTAGCCTAGTTACGTCACCAAACTATTTCACTTGCTGTTTTCTAATAAAATCTAGCTCTGCTATAGCTCCCACCTTAGTCCTGATTTCAGTTTCATCATTTTTGATTTACTTCTTGATACATTGAGTATTTTCTCGGGAATCTCATTTCCGTTTTTGTAATTTTTCTTTTCTATTTTTCTGTCATTGTCCAGTTTGGCATTGGTAGCATAGAGCTGTTAGGAAGATTGTGTTGTAGAGTGCTTTTTGTATCTATTGTTACGTGTTTATTCCTTATTATTGGTGCCATTTGTCGAATGAGTTGATTTGCCTCATTGCATCTATTTTCGAGCTCGTCTTCTGATTTATAACTTGATGATATTATACTTCCTAAGTACTTGAAGCTCTTTACATGTTTCATTGGGTGTTCTTTTAGATCAGGGGTCACCAAACTACGGCCCGCGGGCCGGATCCGGCCCGCGACGTCATTTCATCCGGCCCGCCGTCGGTACTCGAACTTGCTTGATATAACTATGAAACACGAGACGTTGTGATACAATTTAAATGTAAATATTATGTTTAGAGTAATAGGAGATCTTCACACGTGCGGAGACCTCCTGGCTACACTAGGTTGTTTATTTAGGTGGCCCTATTTATAAATTTTGCGAACTTTATTATGAGATATATTCTATTAACTTGTGGTATTCTCTGGCGCTGGATGAGTCTACTGATCTCTCGAGAACGTCACATCTTCTCGTGTTCATTTGTGGTGTCAATTTGGACTTTCAGATAACGGAAGAGTTTGCGTCAGTTTGCAGCATGCATGGAACAATAACTGGGAAAGTCATTTTCGTGGAAGTGCAAACATTTTTCCAAGAATAGCCAACCTTCTTCGGTGGATACCAGCTTCGAGGTGTTACAGTTGATGAGGGAAAAAAAACATGACTGGAGTGAGGAAGGGTCTGTTGGGGCAGATCAGGACTCATTTGGAAGATTTGCAAATTCCGGGCACTCTGTTCATACACTGCATCGTACATCAGCAAGTATTCTGTGGGAAAGATTTAGATATTTCTTGTGTACTGAAACCAGTAGTTTCTGCTGTGAACTTCATTCGGGAACATGCACTCAGTCACCGTCAGTTCTAGGCTTTTCTTGAAAAAATTGATTCTGAATTCTGTGACTTGCCTTATCACATATCAGTCAGGTGGCTCAGCTGCAGTAAAGTCCTGCTTCGTTTTTACAAGCTCCGAAACGTAATAGATGTTTTCCTCACTGAAAAAGATAAAGCTGATTCACAGCTGTCAGATCCTACCTGGCTGTCAAAGTTGTCAATTTTGGTCGATATGAATGAACTGAACTTGAAACTTCAGGGAAAGTATTACCACGTCTGTGATCTCTACAGAACCATCAAAGGATTTCGAAGAAAGCTGTCATTGTTGGAAGCACAACTGGAAGGAGAAAACCTTTCTCATTTTCACTGTTTCAAAGAGTTTGGAGAGATTTTCAGATCTTGACAGATTTGAGAGTGGCGTCCTTCTGTTCCAGAATCCGTTTGATTGTAACCTTAATGGTGTGCCAGTTGAATTACAATTGGAGCTCACTGAGAAGGAAGTACCGGTGCTTACCTGATGTTGAGTTTCCGAAACTTAAGAAATTTGCCGCTGGTATGACATCATTGTTTGGAACAACATATGTCTGTTAGCTAACATTTTCAAAAAGGAAGTCTGTGAAGTCACCACATCGAATGCGATTGACTGATGAACATTTGAAAGCAATTCTCTTGATTGGATGCAGCGATTCCAAACCAAACATTGATGGTATTTTGAAAGCCACACGTCAGTTTCACAAAACTCACTATCCTCTTTTGCTGCATAGTTTGTGAGATTCGGATATGTGCACAATAGGTCTGATGTAACTATCTTTTTGCTAACGTCGCCTTCTTTGATAACTTTGTTTAGTAAATAAATATAAATATATTGGTTGTCTTTGTTTGTTTGTTTGTTTGTTTATGTGCATTGCACGCCCTTTCCATGTTTAACTTAGTTTTTCGTCTTTTTTTTCCCCAGAGCTTTCGTTCTAGCTTGAAATTATTGTTAAAGTTAGTTGTATATCCTTTACAGGACGTTTACAGTCAAAACCAGCATTGTTTGCTGTTGTTGATGTCTTGGCAAGTTTACGTTCAGTAGTTTACCATTGCTTTTCGAACGACCGGCACCCATAACATAGCGTAAAAACCAGCGCAACGTTGTCTGTTACCAAATCGCTCTCAGCTGTATTTCAAACGTGGGTATACGGGATTACGAACAGCGTCCGTAAGATCTTCGCCACGGAGCGTGGCGCAAGTATTCTACAGAATGAGTATCAGGCCCGCGCTCGTCATTTTGTCAGTTATCCGGCCCGCGCTCGTCATTTTGTCAGTTATCCAGCCCGCCGTGAAAAAAGTTTGGTGACCCCTGCCCTAGTCCATATTTGCCCACTATGCATCCATCCTGTTGATTTCCAACTTTGGCATTCAAGTCACCCATTATGACAGTTACTTCAGAATTCTTGCATTTCTTGAAGGCTTTCTCTAAATCACTAAATTTATCGAAGCTGTCATCACTACTGTCTGCTGTTGGTGCATAAACTTGTATGACGTTGACATCAAAAGGTCTTCCACTAAACTTCACCAGTAACACTCTGTCTGATACAGTCCAATATACTTTGATCGATTTTTCTCTCTCTGTATGCATTATAATTGCCACTCCTCGCTGTTGTTTCTCTCCATCAGAATAGATTATTCTATATTCCTCAGATGTCATAATGCCCATCCCTGTCCATCTGGTCTCACGTACACCTAACAGGTTAATATTTAATCTTCTCATTTCATTCTTAATGTTATCAAATTTCCCATCCCCACTCATAATTCTTACATTCCAAGTTCCTACTTTCAATGTTGATATTCTTTTGCACTCAGTCTCCTGATGACGGTCTGGAGTCACCTGGTGCACATGACTACCCCTACCGGGCGAGGATCCCTCCTATGGAGCACCCATTTACGCCGTTTCTCTGATTATTGATAAGACTTCAGTACATGATATTCTTGGCATCTGTAAAGAAGGTAGTTTGCCATTGCTTTCCTTCCTAGCAGTGACCATACTGGTCGATGACCGTAGCCAATGTCTCCCCAAAAAGAGATCATCTGCCTTCCGCCCTGAAGCTGTGGAGACCATAACCTAAAACTATCTGTCGGCTGCTCTTCAACTTCATCCACCACTTGCACCCATGGCTTCACGTAACCCTGATCGGGAGCGAAACGGGTTCTCCACCTTGCCCAAGGATGTCCCATAGGTTAGCGGAGGGAAGAAGGCACCCATCAAGGCATTACTATCATGTTATTATGATATTTTAAATATTTTCTAAGCAAACGTAATTGCACCAGCATGTGTGTGTGAGAGAGAGAGAGAGAGAGAGAGGGAGAGAGAGAGAGAGAGAGAGAGAGAGAGAGAGAGAGAGAGAGAGAGAGAGAGAGAGAGAGAGAGAGAGAGAGAGAACTATTTGTTTAAATTGAATATGAAATTTACAAACATAAATGACATTTCCTCTAAACGTATTTATCAACATAAACCCCATAGACTTCCAAGGTCTTTCGCCGTTAATATAAGTAAATTTTCTTTAAATTGTGGGTGGCCTTAAGAGGCCAGTAAAAAATGTTGTTTCCCCACATCGGGGAAATACCTTGAAGCCGAAACCAACCACCTATCATTAAAAGTACAGTTTTAAAAATTAAACATAAATGTAGTATTGAAAAAGTTGATTATAAAATGTAAGTAGAAAAAGATTAAACAAATGTTGTATAAAGACTTTAATAGCTTTCTTCCCACGATTGAAAAAGTTGACTGCGGTATTAACTATTTTATTTCTCAAATAAAAATAAAAGATTTTAATGTTAGTTGTAGGTATTGTAGCTAGGTATACCATTTTCTTTTTCAAGTTTTAGTAAACTCCCTTGTAACAATATTAGATGATTATGTCCCCCTACCAAGCGCAGACTGCTACTGCAACCATAGATTAATCTTAGGCAATTTACATATAAACTTAAAGAAAGTCAAATATACAAATAGAAACGCAAAATTTGATCTACAGGCACTGAAGAGTGAGGAGATAAAAGATAAATTTAACGTAGAGGTAAAGAACAGATTCGATGCATTGTCCGATATGGCAATGCAATATTATTTCAAGACGACAGTGACCAATTGAAAATATAAAAGAAATCAGTCAAGAAGCTGCACTAGCAACAATGATAATCCCAAAAATAAAGATAATAGGGCGCAAGAAATAGATGATGGAAGACATCTTAAAACTCATGGAAATAAGAAGAAATAACAAAAATAACAAGGAAATATACGAAGAGATTCACAGGAAAATTAGGAAGCTACTGCTATGCAAAGAGGCAAAAGAAACATGGCTTGTGGAAAATTGCAAGGAAATTGAAAACCAACACAACACCCAGAATACCAAATTAATGCACACAAGAATTAATGACATCACTAACAAAAGAACAGACACATCAACAGTTTGCCTAAAAAATAAAGATGGCAAAATCATAATAGAAAAAGATCAGATTTTACATGCAAGGTCAGATTATGTGAAAGACCTTTATGATGATACAAGACAAGAACAATATGATCACCAGAATAATAATGAAGGACCATCAATTTTGTTTGCCGGGGTGTTTTTCTTTTAGATATCTAGCAATTCCGCGGAGCCGGCTCCCTGGCGAAGGTGTTAACGATTTTCTCCGTAATCCCGTATATCCACGTGTGGGGAAACAGCTGCGCGAGATTCGGTAGGGAATCGGGTCGCATTGGTTACTTACAGGGGTATCTGAGATTGTCGCGCAGTAAGCAATGCAAAATACTGTGCGTAATCTTGCAAAGACATCAACAACAGCGGTAAAATGCTGTTGTTGACAGCGATGTAAATAGGATATGCGAAAAAAAAAAAAAAATCCGCAGAATGCTTGAACATAAGTGTAGTGATCAATCAAGGCATTACTATCATGTTATTATGATATTTGAAATATTCTCTAAGCAAACGTAATTGCACCAGCATTTAGCTGAGAGAGAGAGAGAGAGAGAGAGAGAGAGAGAGAGAGAGAGAGAGAGAGAGAGAGAGAGAGAGAGAGAGAGAGAGAGAGAGAGAGAGAGAGAGAGAAAGAGAGAGAGAGAGAGAAAGAGAGATAGGAGGGAGGAAGAATGGGGGGAGGGGAACTATTTGTAATATTTGTCAACATAAGCCCCATAAGCTTTCACGGCCTTTCGCCAGTGCGAAAATAAGTGCATGCAGGCCTTGATTGTGCCAGACCAGGTTTTGTCCTACTCACTTCGCCTATTAATCGTCATCTCTCTCATTCCTATCACCTAGACCAGGGGTCACAAAACTATGGCCCGCGGGCCGGATCCGGCCGCGACGTCATCTCATCCGGCCCGCCGTCGGTACTCGAACTTGCTTGATATAACTATGAAATTAGTATATCGTCCACATAACGACGGTAAAAGGCCAAGTTGTTGATGTCTGAGGATCTCTTTTCTTATAAATGTGCCATGAAGATTTCCGCTAGAATAGGACCAAGAGGATTCCCCATGGCCACTCCGTCAATTTGGCGGTATGACTTAGTTCGCCAAATTGACGGAGTGGCCAAGGGGAGTCCGCTTGGTCCTATTCTAGCGGACATCTTCATGGCACATTTAGAAGAAAAGAGATCCTCAGACATCAACAACTTGGCCTTTTACCGTCGTTATGTGGACGATATACTAATTATCACCACAGACGAGCTACAAGCAACATCGTTCCAGGCCACAATGAACAAGACGCATAAAAACATCTCTCTGTCTATGGAACACGAACACAACAAAGCGTTGCCGTTCCTAGATATTCTAATGAGACGTAGAGCAGACGGCACAATTCAAAGATCGGTTACAGTAAAGCTGTGTTGCTACAGTGAAGCTGTGTGTGTTGTTACAGTGAATTTGTGTGTTGCTACAGTGAAGGTATGTGTTGCTACAGTGAAGATGTATGCTGCTACATTGAAGATGTGTGCTGCTATAGTGAAGCTGTGTGATGATACTGCGAAGCTGTGTGATGCTACATTGAAGCTGAGTGTTGCTACAGTGAAGATGTGTGCTGCTACAGTGAATCTTTGTGTGCTGCTACAGTGAATCTTTGTGTGCTGCTATAGTGAAGCTGTGTGCTGCTACAGTGAAGCTGTGTGTTGCTACAGTGAAGCTGTGTGTTGCTACAGTGAAGCTGTGTGCTGCTACAGTGAAGCTGTGTGTTGCTACAGTGAAGATGTGTGTTGCTACAGTGAAGCTGTGTGTTGCTACAGTGAAGATGTGTGTTGCTACAGTGAAGCTGTGTGTTGCTACAGTGAAGATGTGTGCTGCTACAGTGAAGCTGTGTGTTGCTACAGTGAAGATGTATGCTGCTACAGTGAAGCTGTGTGTTGCTACAGTGAAGATGTGTGCTGCTACAGTGAAGATGTGTGCTGCTACAGTGAAGCTGTTTTCTGCTACAGTGAAGATGTGTGTTGCTACAGTGAAGCTGTGTGTTGCTACAGTGAAGATGTGTGCTGCTACAGTGAAGATGTGTGTTGCTACAGTGAAGATGTGTGTTGCTACAGTGAAGATGTATGCTGCTACAGTGAAGCTGTGTGTTGCTACAGTGAAGTTGAGTGTTGCTACAGTGAATCTGTGTATGTTGCTATAGTGAAGATGTGTGCTGCTACAGTGAAGTTGAGTGTTGCTACAGTGAATCTGTGTATGTTGCTATAGTGAAGATGTGTGCTGCTACAGTGAAGATGTGTGCTGCTACAGTGAAGATGTGTGCTGCTACAGTGAAGATGTGTGCTGCTACAGTGAAGATGTGTGCTGCTACAGTGAAGTTGAGTGTTGATACAGTGAATCTGTGTATGTTGCTACAGTGAAGATGTGTGCTGCTTCGGTGAAGATGTGTGTTGCTACAGTGAAGCTGTGTGTTGCTACAGTGAAGATGTGTGTTGCTACAGTGAAGATGTGTGCTGCTACAGTGAAGATGTGTGTTGCTACAGTGAAGATGTGTGTTGCTACAGTGAAGATGTATGCTGCTACAGTGAAGATGTGTGCTGCTACAGTGAAGTTGAGTGTTGCTACAGTGAATCTGTGTATGTTGCTATAGTGAAGATGTGTGCTGCTACAGTGAAGATGTGTGCTGCTACAGTGAAGATGTATGCTGCTACAGTGAAGTTGAGTGTTGCTACAGTGAATCTGTGTATGTTGCTATAGTGAAGATGTGTGCTGCTACAGTGAAGTTGAGTGTTGCTACAGTGAATCTGTGTATGTTGCTATAGTGAAGATGTGTGCTGATACAGTGAAGATGTATGCTGCTACAGTGAAGTTGAGTGTTGCTACAGTGAATCTGTGTATGTTGCTACAGTGAAGCTGTGTGTTGCTACAGTGAAGATGTGTGCTGCTACAGTGAAGATGTGTGTTGCTACAGTGAAGCTGTGTGCTGCTACAGTGAAGCTGAGTGTTGCTACAGTGAATCTGTGTATGTTGCTACAGTGAAGATGTGTGCTGCTACAGTGAAGATGTGTGCTGCTACAGTGAAGATGTGTGATGCTACAGTGAAGATGTGTGTTGCTACAGTGAAGCTGTGTGCTGCTACAGTGAAGCTGGCTGCATGTTATATGAAGGTATGCCATTCAGGAAAAGGGCATGCTTCTTGATGATTGAGATCATTAGATGTTTCTCTTTAGTACATCTTCAATCTTTCTTCTCCCCGCTTCCCCCTTTAATTTTTAAATCCCCCCTCTCAACCAATGCCACCTGTTGATCTCTCTCTCTCTCTCTCTCTCTCTCTCTCTCTCTCTCTCTCTCTCTCTCTCACACACACACTCACACACACACACACACACACACTCAGAGAGAGAGAGAGACCTTCTGCCTGTTGCCTTTTAAACTTGTGTAAATATCCTCCTCTCCCCCCCCCCCACCCCCCCCCCCCCCACCGCCCCTCCCACCACCACCACAAACACTATCTAGACATGGGCAGACACAAAATTTGTGACTGTTTCCTATCATAAATTTCCTAGTCATGTGTCTGTGCACATTTGTAATAAATTGGTAACCAGTTTATGTCTGTGTACCACATAAGCATTTCATGTGCAAATATTCTTAATTGTTTGTCTTGGAAAATCAACATCACATCATGGAGAAATTGTTTTGTATGTCACAATGTCAAGTCATAGAGAGGTTGTTTTATTTGTCACAAAATGTCATGTCATGGAGAAATGGTTTTGTATGTCACAATGTCAAGTCATAGAGAGATTCTTTTATTTGTCACAGAAAGTCACGTCATGGAGACATTGTTTTGTTTATCACAGAACATCACATCATGGAGAAATTGTTTTGTATGTCACACAATGTCATATCACAGAGATATTGTTTTATATGTCACACAATGTCATGTCATAGAGAGATTGTATTGTGTGTCACAGAATGTCACATCATAGAGAGATTGTTCTGTTTATCACAGAAAATCACATAATAGAAAGTCACATCATAGAGAGATTGTTCTGTTTATGACAGAAAATCACATAATAGAAAGTCACATCATAGAGAGATTGTTCTCTTTATCACAGAAAATTACATAGAAAGATTGATCTGTTTGTCACAGAAATTCACATCATAGAAAGATTGTTCTGTTTATCACAGTAAATCACATCACAGAAAATCACATCATAGGAAGATTGTTCTGTTCGTCACAGAAAGTCGCATCATAGAGAGATTGTTTTATACGTCACAGAAAGTCATGTTGCAGAAATATTGTTTTGTACGTCACAGAAAGTCACATCATAGAGAGATTGTTTTGTACGTCACAGAAAGTCACATCATAGAGAGATTGTTTTGTACGTCACAGAAAGTCACATCATAGAGAGATTGTTTTGCTTGTCACAGAACATCACTTTATAGAAAGATTGTTAAATGTAACATAATGTTGCCAGGAGCTCACATAGAACCCTGGGTTTTATATGTACATTTATGATAGCCTTACAACTTGAGTATGCGTGTGTGTGTGTATATATATACATATATACCTATCTGTATGCATGCATGCATCTGTGTGTGTGTAGATGTAAGGTAATCCTCTCGCAAATACTTCTCAATGGTGTGAAGTGTTAGGCTGTCAGATATTCTAGGCCATCAGATATTCTAGGCCGTTAGATATTCTAGGCCGTCAGATATTCTAGGCCGTCAGATATTCTAGGCCGTCAGATATTCCAGGCCGTCAGATATTCCAGGCCACGGTATGCTTGCTTGCTTGTTTACGTTCGCTGGCTGTGAACTCCAGCGTGAAGTCCTGTATGTCGGATGAAGGCATCCTGTTGTCCAACATCAGTGTAATGTCATACCGGACCTGAGGTTTGCGTAAGTATCTGTTGTCCCATGTCTGGCTTATTGGTGTGCAGACTGGTGGTGCCTCACTGTGCAGGCAGATACTCTCTGACTTCGGAAGAATCAGCGATCCCACTACGTTAGCCAGGACCCCGAAGGGATCTGTTGCCCAGGATGCACGACTAGGACGTGTTAGTAGGTCTTGGCCAGTATAGAACCTGGCCCTGGTGCCTTGGAAACACCTCTGCGTCCCTAGGCCATGGTATAATAAATAAATCCCCACCAAGGCAGATTTCAGCCTAAACAAATTGACCAGGCCTCGCATGTTGACCTAGCCTAACGATGGGTGCCAGAAAATGCCCTAGGGAGTAAAGGAGTCCGGCATGATATGAACCTCATCCACCCATTGAGTGCCAGCCTGTCTGTAAAATATGGGTTTAGCACCAGATATCCAGTGCAGCTCAAAGGCTGTACATGGGTCCTTGACTTGTGTCTGATTACTTTACCATGTACCCAGTATGTTTACACACACAAGCTACAAACTGTAGGTTGCACAATGTTTAGCCCGGCATGTTTCTCTACATCTCGTCAGGTGTATACTGCAGAGTTATATATCATATAAAGTGAATTAATAAATAATACTTTAGCTGAACAAATTAAAACACAAAACCACAAGTATTGTTCGAATGTGGAGCATCTGTTATCCCCACGGTAATTTCACATTTAGAATGAACTCTTTCTGTTTTTTAACTGTTTCAGCTGAAGTATTATTCATTTATTCACTTCATATGGTATATAACTTTACAGTAAACACCTGACGAGATGCAGCAAAATATGCCAGGCAATAAATTGTGCAACATATTGTTTGCGTCTTCTGTGCATAAATTCAATATGGGAATACATTGTTATGTACCCAGTTTGTCTCAAAATATGTAAAAGGGCCCTGCTTGTTTACTTAATGGTTGTGCAGCAATGGCTGTGTGGTCAACCCAGCCTGGTGTAGTGGTACCAGAAGTTGGCCTGGGAAGTAAGGCGGCTATTGCGATGTTGGGGTGCCATTTGGTCAAGAAAATACCAGCCTAGTGCTATATTGTTAATGGCATAATGGCATGGAAACAGGATTGCTCATGTTCCTCAACTGTATATATATATATATATGTACCCACTCAATTGTGAATAATTATAAATTGTGCTTATTTCATGAGTATAGACAGCAACATTTGTTAATCTTGTTATATTTTGTGAATCAAAAGCTGCTTTGACTCCTGGGTTATATTTGTCTTCGTGATATTTAGTTTGATAATGTACCTGACAAATAATTGTACTCATCTACATGCATGGCCAAGACAAGCATCCCTTGTATTCACTTGTTCAGTTTCTGAAGAATTTGCACGGAAATCTTCATTTATTTTTCATTAAATAAATCAAGGAAAAGAAATTACTGCATGCCACTATGTGTGTTTTTGTAATATGTCGAGAAGGTGAATTGCTAATGAGATAGCTTGGTGTGGTAACTACTGATTCATTGCCAAGCAAAAAGTAAGTTTGGACCAAACATGGTACGTAATCAAATGAACAAGTATTATAATGTAAAGTTTAATTCATTATTACCCTTCCGCACTAAATCAGTTAAGTGTACACTGAAGATGATTGACATATATTTGGGAGACACGAGGAAGGGCTTAAGTGTACACTGAAGATGATTGACATATGTTTGGGAGACATGAGGAGGGGCTTCAGTGATTGACATATGTTTGGAGACATGAAGAAATGCTTCAATGACTGACATATGTTTGGGAGACATGAGGAGGGGCTTAAGTATACACTGAAGATGATTGACATATGTTTGGGAGACATGAGGAGGGGCTTAAGTATACACTGAAGATGATTGACATATGTTTGGGAGACATGAGGAAGGGCTTAAGTGATTGACATATGTTTGAGAGACATAATGAAAGGCTTAAGTGATTGACATATGTTTGGGAGACATGAGGAAGGGCTTAAGTGATTGATATATGTTTGGAGACATGAAGAAACGCTTCAATGATTGACATATGTTTGGGACACATAACGAAGGGTTTAAGTGATTGACATATGTTTGGGAGACATAAGGAAGGGCTTACGTGATTGACATATATTTGAGAGACATAATGAAAGGCGTAAGTGATTGACATATGTTTGGGAGACATGAGGAAGGGCTTATATGATTGACATATGTTTGGGAGACATTAGGAAGGGCTTAGGTGATTGACATATATTTGGGAGACATAAGGAAGGGCTTAAGTGATTAACATATGTTTGGGAGACATAAGGAAGGGCTTAAGTGATTAACATATGTTTGGGAGACATAAGGAAGGGCTTAGGTGATTGACATATATTTGGGAGACATAAGGAAGGGCTTAAGTGATTAACATATGTTTGGGAGACATAAGGAAGGGCTTAAGTGATTAACATATGTTTGGGAGACATAAGGAAGGGCTTAAGTGATTAACATATGTTTGGGAGACATAAGGAAGGGCTTAAGTGATTAACATATGTTTGGGAGACATAAGGAAGGGCTTAGGTGATTGACATATATTTGGGAGACATAAGGAAGGGCTTAAGTGATTAACATATGTTTGGGAGACATAAGGAAGGGCTTAAGTGATTAACATATGTTTAGGAGACATGAGGAGGGGCTTAAGTGATTGATATATGTTTTTGAGACATAAGGAAGGGCTTAAGTGATTGACATATGCTTGGGAGACATAAGGAAGGGCTTAAGTGATTGATATATGTTTGGGAGACATGAGGAGGGGCTTAAGTGTTCACTGAAAATGTTTGACATATGTTTGGGAGACATAAAGAAGGGCCAAGTGTCACTTTGTCATCACACATTGCGTGGGACTGAAAGAGTTCATTGTCTATGTTATGAAACCTTACCCATGAAGTATTTACTGCTTAACTTTTGTTATATCTGTGGTACTCCATAACCTTGTTTGACTAGACTGCTAATTTCAATTTGTTGCTGTTGTTGTTGTTTTACAAGTTATATTGATGACACATTAGTTTCTAACATCTTCCATGTTTTCTGTATGTATGGCATGTCATGTTTTACCGCACTTAAAATTTATAAATCAAGTGGATTTTGTTTTGCCTTGTTTTGTTTGTTTGTTTGTTTGTTTGTGTGGTTTGTTGGTTGTTGATGAAGTGACCAGTTGAAGATTTGATTCAACCTTTAGCCTTGGAAATATAGTACAGTTAGTTAGTCTTTCCTCTTGAGCCTAAGTCAGCGCATAGTGCAGAAGTCATGGCTCTCCATGTCCGGCGGTTCACTGCTACCTGTTGTAGATCCTGGATGTTCACTTGGCCGTTGAATGAGCCTTCTCTGACGATGGTTCTACACAGGGTCTCTCTTGGTCTTCCCCGTTTTCTTTTCCCTACTGGTGACCATATGAGGGCTTGGCACTGGAATCACACAAGAGTTGAAGATTTTAAGTTTAATACAGTGGCTGAGAGATTTAAACTTTCCCTTCTAACCGCGACATAGTGGGTTTGTATCACATGTGGATATGTGGTCATTTAGATTTAAATGTTAACTTCTCGTCCTTGACTTGCAGACATAAATTACCAGTACCTTTGATATTGGAGAAGGGTTCGCCTGATGGTGAGGGACACTGGTAATAGGGAAAGCTAACCCTCACGAAAAATCAATCCCGTGCACACACTGGTAGAAGCAGCTACTGGTAGCTGTATCATGTGCGTGGGCTTCGCTTGAGTTCAAAGTGAGGAAACGCCAAATATAAATAAATAAATAATGCAGTGGGATTGTTTCTGAGTAATTATTTCAAACTGGGGAGATCATTCTAAATGAATGGATACCATTAGATATGTTAACATTTAAACTTATTCTGTCCCAGGCACGTTAACTTGTTCTTTCCCACGAAGCTGTTACGTTAACTGGTTATTTTCTACAAAGCTGTTAACTTGTTCTTTCCTAAGAGGTTGTTATGTTAGCTAGTTCTTTCATAAGATGCTGTTGTGTTAACTGGTTCTTTCCTAAGAAGCTGTTATATTAAATGGTTCTTTCTTAAGAAGCAGTTATGTTAACTGGTTCTTTCCCTAGAAGCTGTTATTAACTTGTTCTTTCCTAAGAGGCTGTTATGTTAACTGGTACTTTCCCTAGAAGATGTTATGTTAACTTGTTCTTTCCTAAGAGGCCGTTATGTTAACTTGCTCTTTCCTAAGAAGCTGTAATGTTAATTCATTATTTCCTACGAAGCTGTTACTCTTAGCTTGTTCTTTTCTAAGAAGCATCTAACCATTGAGCTACTGCTGTTTTGAAGGATAGAATGGGCTAATGTAATGATCGGATAACACAGATGGAGTAAAGCACATGACATGTAGAGTAACTGTCAGCGACTTGTTCGCTACAGAGTTGTCAGGACTCCCCTACTTTCGCACTGCACGAAATAATAACTCGTGACATTTGCAAAAGGAATGCAATTTATTTAGAGTTAATTCATTGGCTCTGCGAGCGTTATGCTTCATCATCATTATACAACACGAATGCAATGAAGTGGTGAGAAATGATGCTAATAATCACAATCTAAATGTACAGCCTAATATTTGACTATTGCCTAGAAACTATAGCATTTGTACAGGACACGTCTACTCTCTACCGTCTCCAGTCGGGTCTGTCCTCACGCTACACATTGCGTGGTCAAGCACGGAGGCTGTCCTCCTCGTGCAGTAGCGGTTCTGGCGTGCATAGAGTCTCAAGCACGCTGGCTTGTGAGCTTGAGTAACCGGGCACTTCACGGTTACTCGCAAGGCCAAGCTTCCCAATGGCTTGGGGAAAGCCCTTGCTCACTTGTACGCGTTGGCCCCTGGTCTGACACAAATGTGTCTCCTTGTGAGGCTATTTATAGCGCTGGTGTCTCTCCTGTCTGGTGTCTCCCTACTAGACTAGTATTAACTCTCTAACTCCTTATTGGGGATTCTGACAGGCTCCCCTCCTCTCTGTGAAGTGTTACTTCCCTTTTACTAATGTTTGTAACACGTCTGGTCACAAAGAAAAATTGGTTGTTCCAATTTTGTCAGATCTCCAATAAGTTATAAATCTCTTGTTTGGGGATAGAACAACTCTCTTCTTCCTTTACTCACACTGTTCTATCTTTTCACTTGGCTAATTAAGTAGCCCATGTATCACTATAGTTGGTTCTATAGATATCTTTGGGAATTGTTTTGAACCGGAACCGTTCTCTTATGACTTATGTCCTGGCTTCCGTCTTTTGACCCTTTGTCTTTTGACTTTCACCTATTGACTTCTGTCTCGACCTGTCCTCCAATTGCCCGAAATGACAACCCAAATGCAAGTTGACTCTGTTATGAGTGCAACACATGAGCATAAAATGTTCATGTTCCCATTAATATCCCCTCCAACTCAAATACACACAGTTCTACTTTTCACCTTCTCGCTTCCGCTTGTGAAAAGCTATCTTCAATGTTACATTAAGGTTTCTAAGACGTTATTGTGTCCCCTGAATTAAAGTTGTAGTTCTTTGAACCAAAATAGTGTGTGCAACTTTATGTGTTTGTTTTCATGTTTGTTTGTGTGTTTTCTAATAAACTACAGTGTACTTAACTGCTAACCATGTGTATGCGTTAGTGTACTAAATGTGTATGTTCCTTCGAGCGCCGTAAATCGGTTTATTGTGGTTACAAACGTTTGTTATGCTTATTTGTGACCACAACTCCGCTTTCTGAAACTTGAAGTACATTCCCTATCTACTCTATTAAAGTATGGCAGTAACACACATAAAAACCTGACAACACATTGGATACACAGATGACACAGACAAGTCACAATAAGACGTTTCCAGCGGTGGAAAACTTTTCCGCTATCTTTCTCTCTCGCTCTCTTTCTTTCAACGTTTACTCATTCTTTCATTCTCTCCTCGCATTTATTCGTCTTGCATACATCTTTCACTCGCTTTCATACTCTCTTTTTGCTCATTCATTCACCCGTCATTAAAATATGTTTCATAGCATCAAATACATGAAAATACATATTTACAATAAATGATTGGCTGAATTATAACAGTAATCACGCCAAATGACTGTGCATTTTGTTTGCACGTGTCATGTCTATACACAATATACAAAGTTATGAGGATGGTTTGTTACCGATCCTGTAATAGTAACTGATTTGATTTGGTGTGCTGGCCTGAATTATCCTCAAGAGAAATAATCTAACTACTTACTTTCATTTAAGAGAATTGGGTTAACTACCTTAAAGTATTATTTGCAAAAATGATGTTAATTCCTAAATGATTAGGTTAGTTTCGAAATGATATTTTAGATAAATGACTTTATAACTGGTTATGATTATGAGGTGATAACCTAATATAATATCTAGCAATTGTATTTCTATAATTGGTGTTATCTTAAATGGTTTATTAACTACATGATGGTGATTTCTAACTACCACATGAAATAAATAAAGTTATATATGCATTTGAACAATTTGCAATTCAATTATTCATAGAAAAATGAAGTTATGTGTACTGTTAATAAAATAATAATATACATATATCACAGTTACATTTCTATATCTAATTACACTAACTCGAAGTCCTCCTTTCCAGTGTGAAGATGAAGCAATGTTCTTTGTAGACTATTATAACATAGTTCATTTCGGCAAAGTCTTCTATGCTCTCCTTCATGGGTCGTGTATAAATATAGTTACCTACTAACATATGTAGGTTCATAGCTAACACTTCAATGTTTTCCTAGCTTATCTATGTGTCAGCGCATGTTACTTATGCGTCTGTTCATTACACTTTTCATAGCACTGTTAATTTCACACAGTTACATGTTTGGCGATGATAACGCACTTACAGTGTATCTTAATCACCACATACGGCACTGAGTTACATAATATTTACAGTGTCACTGTCTCTGGTGATGGGTGGTCGATCCCTTTGTGCCAATCAGGTACTTCAATGGTTGACGGTCGACTCAAAATGTCTGCAACAGTGTTCAATCTCCCCTTTAAGTGCTGAATGGTAAATGTGTAATTTTGGAGAATTAAACCCACCTGTAAACTCTGTTGTTGTGGGGAACGCCTGATTGCATCACCGACAACGGAGAATTATCGGTTTCGATTACAAACTGTGCTCCTGCCAAAAATCTATGAAATTTCTTTACACAATAGATCAAACTGAGGCCCTCCAGTTCTGTTGCTGAGTATCTAGATTCAGCAGCGCTAATCTTGCGACTTACGTACATTACTGGGTGGAACTTCCCTTCGTAGAACTGTCCTAGTATCCCAGATATGGAGATGGCACTCGCATCTGTGCGTAAGAAATAGGTAAGTTTTGGATTAGGCATACGAAGGATAGGTGGAACGCTGAAAAGATGTTTTAATTTTGATAATGCGCTAATTAATCCTGCATCTTGTACAGATAATTTAGCCAAAGCTTTTAAGATGTTAGAAAAAACACTGGTAATTTCTGCCAGATTTGGAATAAATTTACTATAGTAGTTTACCAAACCCAGTTAACTTCGGACCTGTTTCTTGGTCGTCGGCATTGTCAAGTTCAGAATCTTGGTGACGATTCTGTTGTCAGTTTTTAATTGACCTCTGCAGATGGTATGACCCAGAAAGTCAATTTTTTCCATGCCCAACTCTACTTTGGTCGGCTTCGCTGTGAGCCCAAATACTCGCAACCTGTCGAAGACTTGTCGCAGTTTCAGTAGGTGTGTTGTCCAGTCTTCCGTATGTCGTCTAGGGTCGTCTGTCAGTTTAGTTTCTATCTTTATGCAGTCAATGGTCGCTGTCGTGTCTACAGTAGGGACTGGTAGTTCCATCTCGTCTTCGTCTGTCTCGTTCAATACTGTTGTGGTGCTAGCTGTGTGTGCTGTTACCTGGCTAACTGTGTTTGCGTTGTCGCTGTCGTGTGTCGCCCTATCTAGTGGAGTTGTGTTGTGTAAGTCTGTCGTTTCATTACTTGGTGTTTGTGCAATTTGTTCGTCTGTCTGTTGTTCTTGTCGTGAAAAGTATGGTTTCAACATGTTGATATGAAATATCTTTAAGTGTCCTTTTATCGATATTTCATAATCCACATCTGATATTTTACGTTCAACGTTGAATGGCCCTTGCCAAGATGTTAGTAACAAATTTCGTTTATCAGGTAGTAGAAGCAAAACCTTCTGGTTTGGTTCAAGGTGGATAGTTTTAGCACCTTTATTTGCATAGTCGAGGTTTCCATTGCTCGACACCTGTTGTAGGGGTCCAGCAATATCGACCGCTATACTCTCATGTGGTATAGATGCTAATACTGACCTAACTTCGGCCGTCACATGCTTTCTCTTTCGTACAAGATGTTGACAAATAGTACAAGATCGACAGACAATTTTTATGTCCGCACAAAATTTGGGCCAGTAAAATTGTGACAGAACTCTGGCTTTTGTTGTATCATAGGCCAAATGTCCAGCAAACGGTGACTCATGTGCGATCTTTAGCACATTTTGTCGGTATGTTACAGGTAACACCGTCTGCTGAATTTCATGGTTATTATATGTGTAATAACGCATGAGAATTCCGTTACATTTTTTAAAGTACCAAGATGCATTCTTCGTCACTTTCGCTCGTTCACCCAAAAATTTAAAATACGGTGTAATTGTTTGGTCGGTGCTTTGTGCCTCGATCAATTTTTGTCGAGTAGTGTTGGTATCTGCACCACTTGGTGTTAATAGCTGTAGCATTTCATTTTGTAGGTCAGTATAGTTTGTTTCTGTATCTGACCTTGTTACAGCGTTAGCCATATGTGTATGTTTCCAGGCTTTTATGTCGTCGTCTGTACATTCTTTCAATGAATCTAAGCATCCTAAAATGAGATCCGTGCATGGATCTTGCAGGATTGCGCAAGTAAATGTGCCGGTAAGGAACGGGGTATTGATATGCGCTTTTGCCAGTGGATATTTCTCAATGGTTCCAGAGAAAGTACGGCATTTGACAAATTCACCCGTATAATCTTTTGGTCTAGCAAGTTCTTTCCTTAAACCCAGTAGAGTGCTCCCGCTATCGAGCAAGCATTGGCATGGCTGATCGTTGACCAGTGCATCGTAGAACTTAAGTTTACCTCTGGAGGCACACGCTGCGTTAGCGTCTTCATTTGAACATGATATTACGTGCCCACATTCTAATTTACCAGTCGCATGAAATTGGTGGCATACATTACATTTCTTAAAGTCTAAAATATCTGTTACTAATGCTACACTCTCACATTCACTCGTTGGCAACACATTCACAAGTTCCGGATCAATGTCACTCTCATCGTCTGATGATGTGTCGATGAGTGCTGCATTGTTTGCCTTCATTCGTTGTCTACCAATACATCTATTGCTATAGTGGCCATAACTGGAACAAAAATATTATTTAACAGCACGTTTGAACGATGATCTTCTGCTTTCTTGCTTCTTTCTTTAACACTGCCTCTAAGTGTGACGGATATGCGGGGTTCTTATCACACATCGAGTAAGTCGGGTGCAAAAGACTACAATAGTTACATCGAGTTGTTTTTTTTGATATGGTTTGTCCTTCTTACGGTAATCTTTTTGGTTGTAAGATCTATCAGGAACTTTGTTTGCAAAGGCAGTAAATTCTGTATCATTTGTTGTAGATTTAAATATGTCCCTATTAGATGAAAAATATGCTGATCCCCGTTTCTCTAATTGCTGAATGGACTCAATATCTGACTGTTGTAAAAACTTCGCAAAAGGGGTAGGAACGGTAGCTATTACCTTGTCCATTACCATCAGTTCTTCTAGTTTTTCATAGTTGTTACTCTCTTTCGCTGCCCTAGTCCACTTTTTAAATGTGCTCTGCACGTTAGAGATGTAGTCTAAGAAGGTTTCAGTTGCTTTTGGCTTAATTTGGGAGAATTGAATTTGGTACCCAGTAGCGTCTAAAAGAAAATGTTGCATTATCCTATCGTGTATGTACTGATAATTGTTCCTTAGCTCTGTAGGTATGGATTCTATTACTTTTAACGGCTCCCCACTGAGGTTCCTCATGTAGATCATTGCCCAGTCATCCAAAGGTATTTTCTGCGTCTTTAGTTGGAATTCTATGTTTTCAGTCCATGCGCTAATTGAATCCCCTACATTGTATGGTTTTATAAGGCCTTTGTACTTACTAAATATGTTCTGTTCTTCTTGGCTCTTTTGTTTGCTAGAGGCTATTTGTATGTTAGAATCTACCTCCATTTACTTCATCTTTAGTTTAGTCTCTGAATCTGCTTGTATCTGCTTTTGTTTGGTGACTTCCTCTGCTTGTTTGTTAGCATGATCTAAGTCTAACTGTTTTTGTTTGATAACTTGATCTAACTCTAATTGTTTCTGTTTGGTAGCCTCTTCGACCTCTTTCATTTCTTTTTGGTGCTGCCTTTCCAATGCTCTTTCCTCCCTGTCAAGAGCAGCTTTTCTTTCTGTTTCTTCTCTATGCCGAGCTATTTCTTCTTTATACTTTTGATCCGCCCACTTTTCTAACTTTTCGCCAGTGTGGCCCATTTCCTTGCCTGCCTTGATACAATCATTTAGTGACGCCATTTTATGGCTTTATGTTAGTTCAAAAATGATATCACAGTAATATTCACACAATAGTTTGTAATAATGTGTTAGTAAATATACATCTTTACTGAAAAAGAAGATGCATGATTAATTTAGAGCATACCAAAATATTCTGAAAATATACTCATCTAATTCTTTGGAAAATACGGTTCTTGGGATGTTCTACCGCTGTCTTCCACACTCACAAAATGTTTGACTTGATAACACAATGACTGCTTCTGTTTAGTAGAGCATCAAAAATTAGCCACACGCTTATGTTGTAAATACAAGCTTATCTTTCATGCGAATGATGAATGAAAAAATGTGATAGTGATAAATGGAGTTAATGAATGAATGATATGATTGTCTGAATGATATGTTAGATGATATGTCGTATGACAGTCAATGTCGTCTTGTCTTCACTTTCTGACTATGGTGTAACTCCGTTCTAGGCTTTAGTTCAGTCGCTAATCTATTTACTGACTTCGTAGAATGGTGACATTGATGGCTGTATCACACAAAATGAAATGTACACGATGGTTACGTTGGTAATATTCACTGATGATTGTACACATTTCTATAGATTTCTTTATAATAACACACTTTCAAAATTAATTTCCGTAGAATTTCACAATTTATCGATTTAATTTGGCTTTATTATGGTTCACGCCCCACAAATGGTATGATCGTATAATTACCAAAGAAAATTATTTCAGCCATGTATGGAAACAAATTTACATTATTTTCACATATATAACACGGCAATGATGTTAAATCGTGCAATTCACTGATGCTGGTTCAGAACTTTTTGATACAAATTGATAGCTGGCGTTAGTTCAGTGGTTTATAACACCACTTGCCTACTGGCGTTGGTTCACTGGTTTCTGACACCAATTGGGGTCCTGCCTGTCAGCGACTTGTTCGCTACAGAGTTGTCAGGACTCCCCTACTTTCGCACTGCACGAAATAATAACTCGTGACATTTGCAAAAGGAATGCAATTTATTTAGAGTTGATAATTCATTGGCTCTGCGAGCGTTATGCTTCATCATCATTATACAACACGAATGCAATGAAGTGGTGAGAAATGATGCTAATAATCACAATCTAAATGTACAGCCTAATATTTGACTATTGCCTAGAAACTATAGCATTTGTACAGGACACGTCTACTCTCTACCGTCTCCAGTCGGGTCTGTCCTCACGCTACACATTGCGTGGTCAAGCACGGAGGCTGTCCTCTTCGTGCAGTAGCGGGTCTGGCGTGTATAGAGTCTCAAGCACGCTGGCTTGTGAGCTTGAGTAACCGGGCACTTCACGGTTACTCGCAAGGCCAAGCTTCCCAATGGCTTGGGGAAAGCCCTTGCTCACTTGTACGCGTTGGCCCCTGGTCTGACACAAATGTGTCTCCTTGTGAGGCTATTTATAGCGCTGGTGTCTCTCCTGTCTGGTGTCTCCCTACTAGACTAGTATTAACTCTCTAACTCCTTATTGGGGATTCTGACCATTGAGCTACTGCTGTTTTGAAGGATAGAATGGGCTAATGTAATGATCGGATAACACAGAAGGAGTAAAGCACATGACATGTAGAGTAACTAACAAACCTATCGTAAGTTGTTTGGTACAAACAGAGTTAACGGATGGGAAGCCAGTATTTGTGACAATCACAAATAGAGTTAATGGATGGGAAGCCAGTTTTTGTGACAATCACAGAGTTAATGGATGGGAAGCCAGTATTTGTGACAATCACAAACAGAGTTAACGGATGGGAAGCCTGTATTTGTGACAAACATAAACAGAGTTAATGGATGGGAAGCCAGTATTTGTGACAAACGCAAAAAAGATAACGGATGGGAAGCCATGTCACCGCCTCACGTATATATCTAGTAAAGGGCTGCAATTCCAGCCCAAGGGAAACCATTGAGTCGAGCAGGACCCAAGTAATCTAGAATCTTCTAGATAGAGATGGTCACCAAGTCCATGATTCCGTGGACACTGATGTGGCCCGCCTAATGCGGGGTCCACGAGGAACTCGGACAGAGTTACCGCCCGTGTCGGGTTAGGACACGCGGAGACCGGCAGAGGACGAATGGACTTGAGAGAGGCAACAGGGCCTGCCTTTGAGGGACTCTATAGATATCAATAGATATATAGACATAGGCTAGATAGTTTGCTAGACTGTTAAATGATACTTATGTGTGTGATGTTTCCTATTTGACAGATGTAATATAGCGCGGGTCTGTTTACCCACTGCGCCAACGCATACTGTATATGTAAATACAATAAATATCGATCTCATAAAGGAAAGATTTATTGTTGCCTGTATGAACCCAAGTTTAGTTATCTAGCTACGAGCAAGACTATGACAGGCTTTTTGGGGGCTAGTTTTCCGGTTTTGGCATAGAATGTTTTCTTAAAAACCTATTAAATGCCATGTAAAAGTAATTATGACATCATATCACATTGATTTTTGTTAACACATTGATTTGTTAAATCAAAGAAATTGTTAACGTTGTAAGTTTACATAGAACTAGTAGCTATCTAGCGATAAAATAGAAGTAATCTGAGTCCCTCGGCAATGTCTCAACATTGCCTCCACAGCGCCTCTTTAGTTTGATTCTGTAAACAATTTTTTTTTGACATGTTATTATTTTGACATTTTTTTTGTGTGACAGTCACTAATGTGTTCTCGCTCCACGAGCAGATTGTTCCGCAACAAGTGCCGCGTCCAACCGATGAAACCTTTCCCACAGTAACGAGAGTGCAAGACAACATCGAGGATCTTCAAAAATTCAGAGCTAAGTTTCACCTCATACTCATTGTACTTCTAAGCTGTACTTCTCATGTTTCATCAATGTATTATGTTGTATCATATTGATTTCGTTGCATATTCATGAACTTTTCACCAACATAACCTTGCATTTTGATTTACACATTAATAAGTAAGGGAGTTAACCAAATTTTCGACTACACTACATTTTTTCTAAGGGATTTAATTTTAGGAATATTACAAACAAGTGAAACACAAAATGTCTACCTTAGATAAATGCATTGAGCAAGGAATAAAGCTAGGTTATAAAGAAGAGAAATTATCAGAATGGGCACAGAAAACACACACAGAAAATATTGCCCGTGAAGAAAGAGCGATAGAACGAGAAGAAAAGAAATCTCAAATGGAGGCCGAAGAGAAGAAAATTCAGATGCAAATGCAGATGCAAGCAGAAGAAAAGAAAATGCAGATGCAGGCTCAGGAAAAACAGCTGGAGCTCGAGGCGGCGGCCAAACAGGCCCAATCGAATGCCGAAACACAAATAAAATTAAAACAGATGGAGCTTGAGTCTAACGCAGAAATATCTATAAATAAACTAAGAAGCAAAGAGGAAGAACAAAAATATAATAAATATAAAGGGCTCGTGAAGGCTTTCTGTTCTGGAGATTCCATCTCCGCTTATTTAGAAAATTTTGAATGTCTCATGTCTCATCATAAAATCAATAAATCAGATTGGGCATTTATTCTAATGAGGAATTTGGCTCTTGAACCACTGAAAGTAATAGAAACAATACCACAGGAAATGCGAAAAGACTATGAGTACCTAAAACAACGCATTCTCCAACATTTTTCTTTAGACACTGCAGGTTACCAACAACAATTTGCTAAATTATCTCCACAACCAAACCAAACCTTCATAGATTATGTCAGTACAGTCCAAGACATATGCACAAAATGGATTAACTCGGCTAAAACCAACAATAGCCATGATAAACTTAAGGAACTAATTATAATAGATAAAATAGTTAGCACCATCCCCACACCTTTTGCCAAGTTCTTAAAACAAATGGATTGTAAGAGCATTCAGGAAATCGAGGCGAAAGGAAATGCATTTTTTACAGCAAACAGGGATATTTTTCAACATAATATAAGTCACAATGATACAGCAGCTGCAGTGGTGAACACCAAATACTCCAAACAATCACAGAGCAGATTTAAACCACGATCCAATGTCGGTAAAGTAGTAAGGTGCCAATATTGCAATGCTCATCACGACATTTACGGTATGTGTGACAAGTCACCCTCCTACCCTGAACACCTCAAAAAGATGGTAGAGAAGCAAACAGCTAAACGCATGGCTTACCACAGAGTAGTTAAATGTTATTTCTGCAATAGCTGGGGTCACTATAATAAAGATTGTCAAGGCCGAAAGTTATTGAAACAGGCCAATGCGGCATTAGTAGAAACGTCGACTGACGAAGAGCTTGAGTCACTAAATGAATGTGAAAATCAACACGACAATGAGAGCGAGCTTGGGAATGCTGTACACGTCATAAACACCATAACAGACAGTAAGTGCAACACCTGTACAAAGTTCCAACTGGACACAACACTACATTGTGGTCACATTATCCCAATTGCAAATGAAATAGCTAACGCTGCCTTATCATCCACAGGCAAGCTAGTTTTTTATACAGGGTTTGTTAACAACAAAAAGGGCACGTTAATTCGTGATTCCGGCGCAACTCTCTGTGGGGTGAGGAGAACATTAATAGACGCTAAAGACTACACAGACAAACATGTGACGTGTCGCACATTTTCAGGTACAACAGAGAAATATCCCCTTGCTTTGGTCGAAATTCAAACACCATTCATATCGGGGCAAGTATTGTGTGCTATCCTTGAAAATCCCGTCGCGGATATTATACTTGGTAATTTACCCAACACACATCCTTGCTCTAAAAGAGAAATAAAAAGGTGGGAGCAAAAACACGGTATCCACCACAGAAATGGTAACACAAAAGAGAAACACCATTCTTGCTTGTCTCAATCTGCCAAAAGACCAAGGGAGACAACCACTGAGGTAATTCAGGAAGAATTTACCGAGGTGTACAATGCAGGGGCGGTCGAATCAAGAAACGATACGACCGAATTAAAACCTCGAATTGAGGATGCGACCAAACTACCAAGTACCGAACCTGTAAATGTGCAACAAAACACACAACACACAAAACCAACAATAACACGACAGACAACCCACAAAACCAACACCTACCAACTACAGGAATCATTAGAAATAGTAGCGCCAAACTCAACTAACATCACTTTTGGTAATAAACAGAAAAATGACCCTACACTAGCACCATACTTTAACTTAGTAGGCCGTAAGCCAAAATTAACAAAGAACGCATCGTGGACATTTAGGCTACAGGATAACATCTTAACTAGATTTTACACAACAAAACACACCACGACACAGCAAATAGTGCTACCACAAGCACATCGAAACAAAGTTTTAAAAATAGCCCATGACTCCCCTTTTGGAGGTCATATGACATACGAAATGACCAAGGCTATTATCCTGACCCAGTTTTATTGGCCAAAGATTGACCAGGATATTAAAACCTTTTGTGCAACTTGTGTTATATGTCAGAAACTGGTCAACAAGGGGAATAACCCTACTGTATTCTCTTTAAATAGAAACTTGCAATTATCCCATGGAAATATGTTGAAACCATATTATGTTAGACAGGACAATGAGACAAATGAACTGACTCAACGAACTGGTGACGGAGACAAAACGACAATTTCTCAACGAACTGACACCTCAACAAACGAAGCATCGTTAACGACACACTCTTACGACGACGAAAACGACGAAGACATATGGACATTACCGACAATCTGTGATATAGACATCGACAACAAATTTGACGACATATTGACAACTATTGATCTCGACGACGACGACAATGACATTGAAGACAATTTCCAAACAGTGGCATCTGTGGTAAATCAGACAGACGTGGACAACACTGAAATCCCTGTACCAATCATGACTGACGACGGAAGTATAAATGACATACATATCTCTGACACTTTGACACAACAACAGCGACAAGACATTTTGACTATCCTTGACGAATATAAATCTATCTTTTCTAACAAACCTGGACGCACTGATAAAATAACACATTCAATTGTGTTGACAGATCTGAGACCGGTCAAATGTAGACCATATTCTATTCCTCTCCATTACAGATCTAATTTAGATAAAGAAATTTTAGAGTTAGAGAAAAATGGCATTATTCAAAAATCGATGTCTCAATATTCGTCACCGATTGTTCTGGTGAAGAAAAAGGACCAGACAATTCGTTTGTGCATTGACTATCGAGTATTAAATACAAGAACAACAACAGATGCAGAGCCAATGAACAGCTGTGAGGATCTTATCTTAAATATGGCTCAATCATCCTTATTTTCTAAGACCGATTTAGCTAAAGGATATTGGCAAGTTCCATTACACCCTTCTTGTAGACATATAACAGCATTCGCAACACCTCTTGGCTTGTACGAATGGCTATATCTTCCGTTTGGGCTCAAGAACGCACCGGCCACATTTGTAAGACTAACAAGATTGTTATTACACGGAATTAATGACGTAGTTGCTTATATTGATGATATATGCATCCATTCTTCTGATATGACTTCTCACTTACTCACCCTTAAACAAGTCTTCCACCAAATCTCTCTTTTTGGACTTACTATCAAACCTTCCAAGGTTGAAATAGGTTATACACAAATAGACTTCCTTGGACATAGAATTTCTGAAGGAAAATTGTTGACTGATGATAAAATTGTTTCCAAGATCCTTAAGCTAGAAGTACCTACCACAAAGAAGCAAATTAGAAGTTTACTAGGTCTGATTAACTATTATTCTAAATTTATTCCACATTGGGCAGAACTAACCTCATTTTTCTCTGATATGTTAACTAAAGATCATCCATCGAAAATTTGTAAAAGTACCAGCTTAGATGATGCAATGTGTAAATTGAAACATATTTTTTCGAATCCACCAGTCTTACGATTACCCAACATAAATTTACCCTTTATTTTGACCACAGATGCGAGCGCTATCGCAATAGGAGGATGCCTGATGCAGGAAATGGATGGCATAAAACACCCAATTCTCTATGTAAGCCGCAAACTAAAGCAGGCTGAGACTCGGTATGCCACAGTTGAATTAGAGTGTTTGAGCCTAGTGTTTTGTATATTGAGATTATCGAAGTTCCTCTTAGGGAGTCACTTTGTGGTCCTCACTGACAGTTCGCCATTATTAGTCCTTAACCAGGGGTCGCCTAAAAACCATCGGCTACAAAGATGGTGTCTTCTACTGCAAGATTTCGACTTCGAAATCCGCCACATCAAAGGCACCGACAACATTGTGGCTGACCTTTTGTCACGGCAAGTGAATGCGCCAGTAGAATGACTCTGATCACATCGACCATTAGCCATACTATAAACTGTGATACTTTTAGTCGGTTGCATATTACAGTGGAACTATACACCTGCTAGAGTACTCTCAGTGATTAGTTGAATTACAACACCCAAGAACATGATACGTTACTTTGAGAACTATACCATCAAGTGCCTAAGCGCTAGAACGATTCCAGCAAGAAACAGTAACTGTGTTTGTGTCAACCAATAAGATCAACCAACGAACTAACTCCGAATTCTGTACGAACTCGTTATATAGGACATTAAGAACATGCCATACTTGCTGTTACTACGTAACTTTACAAACAGCCGAAACAGAACCCCATCGACTACGACACTCAAGAGACAGCCATATTAGCTTCACCATTCATGGCATAACACGCTAGCGACAGGAGAACGACGCGCACATCATCTTGGAATTTAATTAATTAATTAGTTTAGGATTAAATATGAATTATATTTCCATTATTGTTGTATATAAATTGTATTCACCTGTAATTTGTACATATTCGACATTAATATTACAGGCGGTACCATTCCTAAGCTAAAGAACCGTCCTATACAATTGTCTCTATCTAAATTGTAACCCATTTGTCATTCATCGTACAAGAAGTACGTATTTACTTAAAGGGCAAATATCGCCTAGCCCATTTTTTCTAAGGGCAATAACACTTACCTCAACTTTAATTATATATTTTAACCAAATACTATTTTTAATCAAAAGTGAGTGAATGACTGTGTGAATGGATTAAATGAGAGAACGATACACTTGGCGGACAAATTGTACGCAAACCGTATTTATTTTAATTTGTCTGCGTCTTTCATGTAAATTGTATGACTTGTCTAATTTGTGAATACATGTGTAGTACTTAGTTTAATAGTCAGTTAATATACTTAGCTTAGCAGTTAGGATACATCTAAGCACCACTACTTGGAATGCCTTTTCATGTATTGCACACAGTGCAGTAGTTCATGATTGAGGTTATCCCAACTCGTGACGCTTGGAAATACGCCACACATTCAGCATACACAGTACACAAACCTTAAAACTCAACACTATCAAGTTAAAATACAGTCACTTTATTAGAAACATCAACTTATTAGTCAAAACACACTAACAAGCCAACAGGGACACTTGTAGTATGAGGGGGATAAAAAAAAAACAAGGTAACTACATATTTAGCATTATATAACATACGAGAGTAAAAGTGTATAGAAATACACACTCAGATCAAGATTTGAAGGTGTACTTATTTAGCCAAGACTTCGGTCTTGTTAACCCTCTATTATATAGGGGTTATTTGTCTGGGTACCATTTTGGGTACTATGAGAAGGGCAAGTTGTAAATACAACTACTAAAATGCCACGTAACTTCGGTCTGATAAGCACATTTAAGCACACGAGAGACAGGGATCTCTGCACCAAATCAGACAAGTGTTGTATGGTAGAATACATGAGTTTTTAGTGCTAATAGGTAGGTTACCAGGTTACTATCCACCAAACTACAACACCAACTGTAGGTGAGTCGGTGACAGAATTAGAACGGATCTAATTCCCAACAACAAATCACGTCACAGGGGAGGGGGGATCCTGTCACCGCCTCACGTATATATCTAGTAAAGGGCTGCAATTCCAGCCCAAGGGAAACCATTGAGTCGAGCAGGACCCAAGTAATCTAGAATCTTCTAGATAGAGATGGTCACCAAGTCCATGATTCCGTGGACACTGATGTGGCCCGCCTAATGCGGGGTCCACGAGGAACTCGGACAGAGTTACCGCCCGTGTCGGGTTAGGACACGCGGAGACCGGCAGAGGACGAATGGACTTGAGAGAGGCAACAGGGCCTGCCTTTGAGGGACTCTATAGATATCAATAGATATATAGACATAGGCTAGATAGTTTGCTAGACTGTTAAATGATACTTATGTGTGTGATGTTTCCTATTTGACAGATGTAATATAGCGCGGGTCTGTTTACCCACTGCGCCAACGCATACTGTATATGTAAATACAATAAATATCGATCTCATAAAGGAAAGATTTATTGTTGCCTGTATGAACCCAAGTTTAGTTATCTAGCTACGAGCAAGACTATGACAAGCCAGTATTTGTGACAAACTCAGAGTTAACGGATGGGAAGCCAGTATTTGTGACAAACACAGAGTTAATGGATGGGAAGTCAGTATTTGTGACAAACACAAATAGAGTTAACGGATGTGAAGCCAGTATTTGTGACAATCACAAATAGAGTTAACGGATAGGAAGTCAGTATTTATCACAAACACAAATAGAGTTAAAGGATGGGAAGTCAGTATTTGTGAGAAAAAAAGTTAACAGATGGGAAGCCAGTATTTGTGACAAACGCAAATAGAGTTTACAGATGGGAAGCTAGTATTTGTGACAAACACAAATAGATAAAGTTAACGGATGGGAAGCCAGTATTTGTGACACAGACAGAGTTTACAGATGGGAAACCAATATTTGTGACGTAGTTAACAGATGGGAAGCCAGTATTTGTAACAAACACAAATAGATAAAGTTAACGGATGAGGAACCAGTATTTGTGACAAAGAGAGTTAAATGATGGGAAACCAGTATTTGTGACGTAGTTAACAGATGGGAAGCCAGTATTTGTAACAAACACAAATAGATAAAGTTAACGGATGAGGCACCAGTATTTGTGACAAAGAGAGTTAAATGATGGGAAACCAGTATTTGTGACAAACAGAGTTAACGGATGGGAAACGAGTATTTGTGATAAACAGAAGTAGGATGGGAAGCCAGCTGCAAACGAATTGGTAATCCGACAAATCTCAAAAAATAACAGCGTGGCCATACGGATTTCAGTATCCCAAAAATACATTTTTAACATGGCACACACAAATGGTATTAAACACAACACATCCCCGGGAAGGTTAACCCGGTCAACAAATGCCCGCAGAAGTCGGATGTGTCGGCCTAACGGCGCAAGAACGCAGCTCTGCTGTAAACAGGCACAACGCAGTCACATCCGAAAAAAAATCCGGATGAACGCAGAAGAAGAAGAAGAAACACAACACATGGCACACATAGAGGGCGTTAAAAACACATGGCACACATAAAGGGCGTTAAAAATAACATGGCACACATAGAGGGCGTTAAAAACACATGGCACACATAAAGGGCGTTAAAAACAACATGGCACACATAAAGGGCGTTAAAAACACATGGCACACATAAAGGGCGTTAAAAACATGGCACACATAAAGGGCGTTAAAAACAACATGGCACACATAAAGGGCGTTATAAATAACATGGCACACATAAAAGGCGTTAAAAATAACATGGCGCACATTGAGGGCGTTAAAAATAACATGGCACACATAAAGGGCGTTATAAATAACATGGCACACATTGAGGGCGTTAAAAGTAACATGGCACACATAAAGGGCGTTAAAAACAACATGGCACACATAAAGGGCGTTAAAAACAACATGGCACACATAAAGGGCGTTATAAATAACTTGGCACACATAAAGGGCGTTATAAATAACATGGCACACATTGAGGGCGTTAAAAGTAACATGGCACACATTTTTTTTGGTTGCACATCCCTTACAGGACGTTGCAGTCAAGATCAGTATCTTCCAGCTGCTGTTGGTGTACTAGGCAAGATTACGCTCAGTAGTTTGATAATGCTTTCTGAGCGGTCGGCTCACATACCTTGTAATTTACCAACATGGCGAGAACCGCTACCGATTCTCGCGCAGGTTACGTTACTCACGAGAATATAAGGGATTACAAAGAAAGACGTTAACCCCTTAGCAAGGGAGACCGGCAGGCACACACAGAGGACGTTAAAAACAATATGGCACATATAAAGGGCGTTAAAAACAAACATGGTACACATAAAGGGCGTTAAAAACAACATGACACACATAAAGGGCGTTAAAAACAAAATGGCACACATAAAGGACGTTAAAAACAAAATGGCACACAGAAGGTGTTAAAAACAACATGGCACACATAGAGGTAAAAACAACATGACACACATAAAGGGCGTTAAAAACAACATGGCACACAGAAGGCGTTAAAACAACACTGCACACATAGAGGGCGTTAAAAACAACATGACACACAAAAAGGGCGTTAAAAATAACATGACACACATAAAAGGCGTTAAAAACAACATGGCACACATAAAGGGCTTTAAAAACAGACTTTGTCTGTAGTTAGTTGCATATCCTTTACAGGACGTCAAAATCAACCCCATCATTTTTTTGCTGTTTGTTATTCCTGAGTAAATTTACGTTCGGTAGTTTGCCATTGTTTTCTGAATGACCGACAGCCTGCTGCCTAATTGCCTGCAGCTGTGTTTTGAACGTGGTATGCGGGACTACGAATTGGGTCTGTAACTCTTCGCCGGCTACTGAGAAAAAAAAAAAAAAAAAAAAAAAAAAAAAAAAAAAAAACACAAATTGAAACAACTTAACGAATAATTTTCCAGGTAATTTCAGAAAATGTGTGTAATCCAAACAAATGTAATTATCTATTTAAAATAAATACCATATAAGTGTGACTTTTGTGATTGTAAAGTATTGATAAACTGAATCTTTCCGTTGTATATTTGTTGCTTTAGTGTTGTTAAAACTGTTTGTTGCTATTATAGATAGGCTAGTTGCCAGTTGGTGGCAATAAGCACGTGTTAATTATCTGATTCACTACCAAGAGCCGATTAATCGGCTGAACTGAACTACCCTAAACTGCCAAAGAGCCGATTGATCGACTGAATGTTGACAGTGCATTATTTTTTAAATTTCCCGTAGCTTCCGCAATTTTAGTGCCAGATAAATGAAAATTTACACCGGAAAAAGATATGACTTTCGAACATCATCGGACAAGAAGCACGGAGTAAGCGTGTTTTAAAAAAAATAGCTTGTGAAACTGGTTTGTTTTTATTATTTTAGAAATAGCAACGCCCTCCGGTTCTCGACCACGTTGATTTACACCAGATTAGCTAGTTAGTTAGTCGACAGATCATCCTCATTGCACATCGAAACATTCAGTCCATAAGTGCTCGGATCCCCTCCTCAGCAAATCCCGCAGCGTGTAGCGGCTAACGACACCAGTTCTGTGTTGGTTTATCAGTCTTCTTTGGCTTCCCGCGTAGTGTTCTTGTTTGGCCACCCCTCTTTTAATTTGCTGTTTTCGCAGTCTGGCCATGGTTGTAGATTCACAGTCATCACATGGTTCTCGCAAAAGTCTTACTTCTGATTTACACCAGATTATCGTTTTAAACAATTGACAAATGACAAAGTACATTGTAATATAATGATTCTTTTATGTGGAACTATTGTACTAGACAGTTCGATCGTGCCATTACCATTTGTACTCGTACAACGCCAACAAGCATGCACGTATGTCCACGCAATTAGAAATTATATCAAAGAGGATTATAGTAAATCACAGAGGAGGAATCAGTTTAATAATAAACTAAAATTAAAGGGGAAAAGGCGGAAAATAGTGTTGAAGTGCTACATATAACCAGTACTTTTGTATGGATGTGAAACGTAGATATTGAACAGACAAGCTGCAAGACATCTAATGGCAGTGGAAGAAGTGTGGTTTCTGAGGGAAATGCAAAGAGTGCCATGGACAGACAAATAAACAAATGAGCAAGTCTCACAACAAACAAAGAAAACCGTAAACTGATTAGAGAAATTAGACGCAGACAGTCAAGAATTTTTGAGCACGTTTTGGGAAGATTAAATGGAGAACTTCGTGTCAACTGACAAGATTGAGGGAAAATGAATAATGGGAAGGCAGAGAGGTAAATATCTAGATGGTTTGGCCACATGGCATACCTCCTCTCATTGCATCTTGTTCCTCTTGTACCTTGCTGTGTCGAGGTGAAACATAAACAGCGGGAGAGTGCCCGTTTACGGGCTTCATATATTTATGTATCCATGGTTATTCCCTCTGTCTATCGTTTACAATCGCTTCCATGGTTGGTCTCTTCTTCTGGTTCCATTTGGTCTGTACATCATTGCTTGTTGAGGTATACTGTCAGTCGGTAGCCTAGTTACGTCACCAAACTATTTCACTTGCTGTTTTCTAATAAAATCTAGCTCTGCTATAGCTCCCACCTTAGTCCTGATTTCAGTTTCATCATTTTTGATTTACTTCTTGATACATTGAGTATTTTCTCGGGAATCTCATTTCCGTTTTTGTAATTTTTCTTTTCTATTTTTCTGTCATTGTCCAGTTTGGCATTGGTAGCATAGAGCTGTTAGGAAGATTGTGTTGTAGAGTGCTTTTTGTATCTATTGTTACGTGTTTATTCCTTATTATTGGTGCCATTTGTCGAATGAGTTGATTTGCCTCATTGCATCTATTTTCGAGCTCGTCTTCTGATTTATAACTTGATGATATTATACTTCCTAAGTACTTGAAGCTCTTTACTTGTTTCATTGGGTGTTCTTTTAGATCAGGGGTCACCAAACTACGGCCCGCGGGCCGGATCCGGCCCGCGACGTCATTTCATCCGGCCCGCCGTCGGTACTCGAACTTGCTTGATATAACTATGAAACACGAGACGTTGTGATACAATTTAAATGTAAATATTATGTTTAGAGTAATAGGAGATCTTCACACGTGCGGAGACCTCCTGGCTACACTAGGTTGTTTATTTAGGTGGCCCTATTTATAAATTTTGCGAACCTTATTATGAGATATATTCTATTAACTTGTGGTATTCTCTGGCGCTGGATGAGTCTACTGATCTCTCGAGAACGTCACAACTTCTCGTGTTCATTTGTGGTGTCAATTTGGACTTTCAGATAACGGAAGAGTTTGCGTCAGTTTGCAGCATGCATGGAACAATAACTGGGAAAGTCATTTTCGTGGAAGTGCGAAAATTTTTCCAAGAATAGCCAACCTTCTTCGGTGGAATCAGCTTCGAGGTGTTACAGTTGATGAGGGAAAAAAAACATGACTGGAGTGAGGAAGGGTCTGTTGGGGCAGATCAGGACTCATTTGGAAGATTTGCAAATTCCGGGCACTCTGTTCATACACTGCATCGTACATCAGCAAGTATTCTGTGGGAAAGATTTAGATATTTCTTGTGTACTGAAACCAGTAGTTTCTGCTGTGAACTTCATTCGGGAACATGCACTCAGTCACCGTCAGTTCTAGGCTTTTCTTGAAAAAATTGATTCTGAATTCTGTGACTTGCCTTATCACATATCAGTCAGTTGGCTCAGCTGCGGTAAAGTCCTGCTTCGTTTTTACAAGCTCCGAAACGTAATAGATGTTTTCCTCACTGAAAAAGATAAAGCTGATTCACAGCTGTCAGATCCTACCTGGCTGTCAAAGTTGTCAATTTTGGTCGATATGAATGAACTGAACTTGAAACTTCAGGGAAAGTATTACCACGTCTGTGATCTCTACAGAACCATCAAAGGATTTCGAAGAAAGCTGTCATTGTTGGAAGCACAACTGGAAGGAGAAAACCTTTCTCATTTTCACTGTTTCAAAGAGTTTGGAGAGATTTTCAGATCTTGACAGATTTGAGAGTGGCATCCTTCTGTTACAGAATCCGTTTGATTGTAACCTTAATGGTGTGCCAGTTGAATTACAATTGGAGCTCACTGAGAAGGAAGTACCGGTGCTTACCTGATGTTGAGTTTCCGAAACTTAAGAAATTTGGTATGACATCATTGTTTGGAACAACATATGTCTGTGAGCTAACATTTTCAAAAAGGAAGTCTGTGAAGTCACCACATCGAATGCGATTGACTGATGAACATTTGAAAGCAATTCTCTTGATTGGATGCAGCGATTCCAAACCAAACATTGATGGTATTTTGAAAGCCACACGTCAGTTTCACAAAACTCACTATCCTCTTTTGCTGCATAGTTTGTGAGATTCGGATATGTGCACAATAGGTCTGATGTAACTATCTTTTTGCTAACGTCGCCTTCTTTGATAACTTTGTTTAGTAAATAAATATAAATATATTGGTTGTCTTTGTTTGTTTGTTTGTTTATGTGCATTGCACGCCCTTTCCATGTTTAACTTAGTTTTTCGTCTTTTTTATCCCCAGAGCTTTCGTTCTAGCTTGAAATTATTGTTAAAGTTAGTTGTATATCCTTTACAGGACGTTTACAGTCAAAACCAGCATTGTTTGCTGTTGTTGATGTCTTGGCAAGTTTACGTTCAGTAGTTTACCATTGCTTTTCGAACGACCGGCACCCATAACATAGCGTAAAAACCAGCGCAACGTTGTCTGTTGCCAAATCGCTCTCAGCTGTATTTCAAACGTGGGTATACGGGATTACGAACAGCGTCCGTAAGATCTTCGCCACTGAGCGTGGCGCAAGTATTCTAAAGAATGAGTATCAGGCCCGCGCTCGTCATTTTGTCAGTTATCCGGCCCGCGCTCGTCATTTTGTCAGTTATCCTGCCCGCCGTGAAAAAAGTTTGGTGACCCCTGCCCTAGTCCATATTTGCCCACTATGCATCCATCCTGTTGATTTCCAACTTTGGCATTCAAGTCACCCATTATGACAGTTACTTCAGAATTCTTGCATTTCTTGAAGGCTTTCTCTAAATCACTAAATTTATCGAAGCTGTCATCACTACTGTCTGCTGTTGGTGCATAAACTTGTATGACGTTGACATCAAAAGGTCTTCCACTAAACTTCACCAGTAACACTCTGTCTGATACAGTCCAATATACTTTGATCGATTTTTCTCTCTCTGTATGCATTATAATTGCCACTCCTCGCTGTTGTTTCTCTCCATCAGAATAGATTATTCTATATTCCTCAGATGTCATAATGCCCATTCCTGTCCATCTGGTCTCACGTACACATAACAGGTTAATATTTAATCTTCTCATTTCATTCTTAATGTTATCAAATTTCCCATCCCCACTCATAATTCTTACATTCCAAGTTCCTACTTTCAATGTTGATATTCTTTTGCACTCAGTCTCCTGATGACGGTCTGGAGTCACCTGGTGCACATGACTACCCCTACCGGGCGAGGATCCCTCCTATGGAGCACCCATTTACGCCGTTTCTCTGATTATTGATAAGACTTCAGTACATGATATTCTTGGCATCTGTAAAGAAGGTAGTTTGCCATTGCTTTCCTTCCTAGCAGTGACCATACTGGTCGATGACCGTAGCCAATGTCTCCCCAAAAAGAGATCATCTGCCTTCCGCCCTGAAGCTGTGGAGAACATAACCTAAAACTATCTGTCGGCTGCTCTTCAACTTCATCCACCACTTGCACCCATGGCTTCACGTAACCCTGATCGGGAGCGAAACGGGTACTCCACCTTGCCCAAGGGTGTCCCATAGGTTAGCGGAGGGAAGAAGGCACCCATCAAGGCATTACTATCATGTTATTATGATATTTTAAATATTTTCTAAGCAAACGTAATTGCACCAGCATGTGTGTGTGTGTGTGTGAGAGAGAGAGAGAGAGAGAGAGAGAGAGAGAGAGAGAGAGAGAGAGAGAGAGAGAGAGAGAGAGAGAGAGAGAGAGAGAGAGAGAGAGAGAGAGAACTATTTGTTTAAATTGAATATGAAATTTACAAACATAAATGACATTTCCTCTAAACGTATTTATCAACATAAACCACATAGACTTCCAAGGTCTTTCGCCGTTAATATAAGTAAATTTTCTTTAAATTGTGGGTGGCCTTAAGAGGCCAGTAAAAAATGTTGTTTCCCCACATCGGGGAAATACGTTGATACCGAAAGTAACTACCTATCATTAAAAGTACAGTTTTAAAAATTAAACGTAAATGTAGTATTGAAAAAGTTGATTATAAAATGTAAGTAAAAAAAGATTAAACAAATGTTGTATAAAGACTTTAATAGCTTTCTTCCCACGATTGAAACAGTTGACTGCGGTATTAACTCTTTTATTTCTCAAATAAAAATAAAAGATTTTAATGTTAGTTGTAGGTATTGTAGCTAGGTATACCATTTTCTTTTTCAAGTTTTAGTAAACTCCCTTGTAACAATATTAGATGATTATGTCCCCCTACCAAGCACAAACTGCTACTGCAACCATAGATTAATCTTAGGCAATTTACATATAAACTTAAAGAAAGTCAAATATACAAATAGAAACGCAAAATTTGATCTACAGGCACTGAAGAGTGAGGAGATAAAAGATAAATTTAACGTAGAGGTAAAGAACAGATTCGATGCATTGTCCGATATGGCAATGCAATATTATTTCAAGACGACAGTGACCAATTGAAAATATAAAAGAAATCAGTCAAGAAGCTGCACTAGCAACAATGATAATCCCAAAAATAAAGATAATAGGGCGCAAGAAATAGATGATGGAAGACATCTTAAAACTCATGGAAATAAGAAGAAATAACAAAAATAACAAGGAAATATACGAAGAGATTCACAGGAAAATTAGGAAGCTACTGCTATGCAAAGAGGCAAAAGAAACATGGCTTGTGGAAAATTGCAAGGAAATTGAAAACCAACACAACACCCAGAATACCAAATTAATGCACACAAGAATTAATGACATCACTAACAGAAGAACAGACACATCAACAGTTTGCCTAAAAAATAAAGATGGCAAAATCATAATAGAAAAAGATCAGATTTTACATGCAAGGTCAGATTATGTGAAAGACCTTTATGATGATACAAGACAAGAACAATATGATCACCAGAATAATAATGAAGGACCATCAATTTTGTTTGCCGGGGTGTTTTTCTTTTAGATATCTAGCAATTAAGCATAGCCGGTCTCCCTGGCGAAGGTGTTAACGATTTTCTCCGTAATCCCGTATATCCACGTGTGGGGAAACAGCTGCGCGAGATTCGGTAGGGAATCGGGTCGCGTTGGTTACTTACAGGGGTATCTGAGATTGTCGCTCAGTAAGCAATGCAAAATATTGTGCGTAATCTTGCAAAGACATCAAAAACAGCGATAAAATGCTGTTGTTGACAGCGATGTAAATAGGATAGGCGAAAAAAAAACATCCGCAGAATGCTTGAACGTAAGTGTAGTGATCAATCAAGGCATTACTATCATGTTATTATGATATTTGAAATATTCTCTAAGCAAACGTAATTGCATCAGCATTTAGCAGAGAGAGAGAGAGAGAGAGAGAGAGAGAGAGAGAGAGAGAGAGAGAGAGAGAGAGAGAGAGAGAGAAAGAAAGAGAGAGAGAGAGAGAGAGAGAGGAGGGAGGAAGAATGGGGGGGGGGGTAACTATTTGTAATATTTGTCAACATAAGCCCCATAAGCTTGCACGGCCTTTCGCCAGTGCAAAAATAAGTGCATGCAGGCCTTGATTGTGCCAGACCAGGTTTTGTCCTACTGACTTCGCCTATTAATCGTCATCTCTCTCCTTCCTATCACCTAGACCAGGGGTCACCAAACTACGACCCGCGGGCCGGATCCGCCAGCGACGTCATTTCATCCGGCCCGCTGTCGGTACTCGAACTTGCTTGATATAACTATGAAATTAGTATATCGTCGACATAACGACGGTAAAAGGCCAAGTTGTTGATGTCTGAGGATCTCTTTTGTTCTAAATGTGCCATGAAGATGTCCGCTAGAATAGGACCAAGAGGACTCCCCATGGCCACTCCGTCAATTAGGCGAACTAAGTCATACCGCCAAATTGACAGAGTGGCCATGAAGAGTCCTCTTGGTCCTATTCTAGCGGACATCTTCATGGCACATTTAGAACAAAAGAGATCCTCAGACATCAACAACTTGGCCTTTTGCCGTCGTTATGTGGCGATATACTAATTATCACCACAGACGAGCTACAAGCAACATCGTTCCAGGCCACAATGAACAAGACGCATAAAACATCTCTCTGTCTATGGAACACGAACACAACGAAGCGTTGCCGTTCCTAGATATTCTAATGAGACGTAGAGCAGACGGCACAATTCAAAGATCAGTGTTTCGCAAAGGAACATGGACTGGCCAATACCTAAATTTTCAGCGCTTCACACCTGTCCAGTACAAAGAGGGCTTAGTATGGACCCTGTTTGACCGTGCTATGAAGATATGCACCCAGGACACACTGACAGAGGAATTTGAAACTCTGAAGAATGTCTTACACCTGAATGGGTACTCCACAGGATTTATAAAGCGCCACTACCAACAGCCCAAATCAAAACCGGACGTAACTACAGTCCCTAAACTCAAGGTATTCATCCAGCTAACCTTTCGAGGGGATGACGTAATGCAACGTCTACAAGACCGGCTTACTACAGCAGTAGGCCGAACATTCTGTGCTGCAACTCCAGTCATTAGATATAAAACCATACCGATTCCTACACCAGCAGTCAAGGAGCCTGTTCCTCTGTACGCCACAAACAATTGTATTTACCAATTCACATGCAGATGCCAGGCCTTCTACATTGGTAGAACAGAGAGAAAGCTTAACAACCGAGTGTCAGAACACATACCTCAATGAGTCTACAAGATACAACACACAGGAGATGCTAGCCTCGTGGGCCGACACACCAGAAGCTCCCGGCGTCTTCAATTGGTAGGCATATTATCGAAAGCGGCCATGTGGTTGACAGAGACACTGCCTTTCGCGTGTTGCTTAACACACACAATACTCGCTTGTTAAAGTTTGCAGAAGCAATTATGATCAATCAACGCAAGCCAGAATTGTGCAAACAGAAA
Source organism: Cepaea hortensis (assembly GCA_963921405.1). Classification (NCBI taxonomy): domain Eukaryota; kingdom Metazoa; phylum Mollusca; class Gastropoda; order Stylommatophora; family Helicidae; genus Cepaea; species Cepaea hortensis. The sequence goes on from OY992895.1 coordinate 27,308,590, forward strand.
GACATGTTAGTCAGCTTAAAATTACCGTGGTAGATAAGTGACATTACTGTGCGAATATGTGTATATTTCAACTTGAAGGATTTATCTAGTTAATGTACTTTTCGTTGTGTGATTTCTGCAATATGTACCTGACGAGATGCAGCGAAATATGCCAGGCAATAAATCCTGCAATCTATTGTTTGTGTCTTCGTTATTCAAATTGACTATGGGAAAACATTGTTTTGAATAACTATGAAACACGAGATATTGTGATACAATTTAAATGTAAATATTATGTTTAGAATAATAGGAGATCTTCACACGTGCGGAGACCTCCTGGCTGCACTAGGTTGTTTATTTAGATGGCCCTATTTATAAATTTCGCGAACCTTATTATGAGATATATTCTATTACCAAATGAAGCCGCCTGCCGCGACTCTACAAGAGTATGGAGTAGCATATCCCTTGATACCCTGGTTAAAAATGTATAGGATGCTGGGATGTTGTGTTGGCGTGCCTATAACAGCCCAGTATAGCCATGTTCCCGCCTCTTTGGCCTTGGAAACAACTTACGCCGAAGAGATGCTGATGTCTAATTTTCAGCAGAGGGTTTGAACTTAAACCCCTGAGCCACTACCAAGTAGATGGGCGAACATGCCCCAGGCACGGCCGAGCGTAGCCACTGTTTTTCCAGACCGCAGTTGAGAGGGTAGACAGGCCCTGTGAAGATCCAAAAGATCCAAGAGGTTCTTGATTGTGGATTGACGATTATCTGCTGTGGGATGAGTTTTGAACGAACCTTCATAGTTTAAATAGGCATATAGGAATATAATAGCTACGTCTGTGCCTGAGTACAATAATGGAGGGATATATGCCTGGGAAGAGAGGAAGAGGAAAGCCAAAGAGAAGATGGGTGCAGGATGTGGCGGATGATCTCCAGATGGATGTATCTGAAACGGGAAAATCTTGCTTATGATCGAGAGGTTTTCCGGAAGGTTGTTATGGGAGCGAGATTCTGCAAAGGACATGCTACTGAGTGAATGACCTTTGTTCCATCTTGTCTGATAATTGCTGGTGTTGTGTATCAGACTACGGTTACAGTGTTGGATGATTATCCATGCTGTGATGGAAGATCACTGGTACTGTGTTGGATGACTACCCAAGCTGTGATGGAATATCAATGGTACTGTGAAGGATGATCATGTGTATGTTTATTCATGGGGATGCCTATTTTGTCATTGCATCTAATCATGAATTTTATATATTAGGGCATTGGCATTATTAATCAGATGTTGTTGTATCTTTATAATTACATTATTCTGATTCCCTGTACACTGACCTGAATTTCTTCTATCTCTAAATCGTTGTTTTTTCTTGTTAGCCGTAGAGATAGAATGAAATTCTCCTTGTCTTCTTATTCCTCTCTTCTTCTACGGCCCATGAACAGTCGGCGTTGTGCTATTATCGCTATCATCTCTGTGCGGTTACACAAAGGTACCTATAAACTGTATATGTACCTTTGATGAGCTGTAGCTTCACCAGTGACCCCTAGTCCTCTGCTTTTCTTGTGTTTCAACAGGATTTTAATTATGTTTCTAATGTAATGTCTTTATCATTTTCATATCCCGTGTACCCCCTCTGCAGTGTGTCCACCGTGACGAGGTAGAGGGGCTTGTGCGTCCCAATGACTCCAAGAGCTATGCCGACGGTAGCACAGCTACTGGTAGGGCCACCCATGTCGGACAGGTCAAGGGAGAGGGACCAGACGAAGAGACACACAAACCTGCTGCCTTGTAGGTAGACTGGGTACAGTCAAAGGCTAGGGAAAGCACCCCGAATACATGCTTGTCGAAATCGGATGTACTGAGCCACAGGTTTGACAAAGCAGTGCAACGTAAAACCTGCTGCCTTGTAGGTAGACTGGGGACAGTCAAAGGCTAGGGAAAGCATCCCGAATAAATGCTTGTCGAAATCGGATGTACTGAGCCACAGGCTTGACAAAGCAGTGCAACGTAACTTAATTCATGATGTTACAAATCAAAATTAATCGTTATGGTGCTAATCCCGTGAAGTCCCATCAGGCGGCGACAGTGCCGGGCCCCCTGCCTCGAGGGGGTCCACCCATGACTACTGGTGGTCACCTTCCCCTGTGCTGTGGAGTCAAGGCACAGAGGAGTAGGTTAAGAGCTATTGACCAAATACCCCGGACACTCAACATACTACAGTGGAATGCCGAAGGAGTTTACAAGAAGAAAGACTCCCTAACACAGCGTCTTCATAAAGATAGAATATATGTGGCATGCATTCAAGAGACACACCTCAACGTCAATCACAAATTCTCAGTCAGAGGATATCAGGCCACACGTTTCGACCGCGAAGGACACAAAGGAGGAGTTCTAATACTTACACGAAATACAATACCTTGCAGCGAAGTATCTGTGACCTCTGACAACCAAACGGAAATTATAGGTGTTGATATAATGATAAAGGACGTGAAAATAAGAATCTACAATCTGTATAGCCCAGCAGATAAGGACCTTACACTCTCAAACATGAAAATAACTGACACAAACTGCATTATTGTCGGAGACTTTAATAGCCGTTCAGAAAGATGGGGATTCCCAGATACTGACAAAAGAGGAGATGAATGGGAGGACTGGGAAATAGACTCAAATCTCCATCTACTCAACAAAGCGGATGACACACCGAGCTTCTACTCCAGAAGATGGCTTATCACTTCTACTCCAGACTTAGCTTTCTGCACAGGAGACATCCTCCACAAAATCGATCGCCATGTGTTTGACCAATTAGCAGGTAGTGACCACAGACCAATCAAGCTTATAATGAATATGGAGTATGTTCCACAGGAGCAAAAGCCCTTGCCCCGCTGGAATTACAAACGAGCAGATTGGGACAGATTTGCCATACTAACAGACAAATATTGTGAAAACATAAATACACTATATGGCAACATAAAGCAAATGGTGGAAAGTCTAAACAGAGCGATAATACAGGCAGCCACTGAGCCCATTCCAAGAGGAGCGAGGAAAAATTACAAACCATACTGGACTGAAGAACTACAAAGTTTGGAGGACAAAGTTGAAGATGCCAGGAAGACAGCAGAGAGAGAACAAACAATTGAAGCGAACATCTCTCTCAAAGCCATCTCAGCAAAATATAAAAGAACAGTAAATCAAACAACAAGAGATTGTTGGAGGGAAAAAACAGAAAACCTGAATTTTGACAGGGATGGAAACAAACTATGGAAAATAGTGAAAGCCATGAACAATGAAGGACCTAGAAACAAACAAATAACAATTAAACAAGGAAATGCCTTGCTTACAGGAAAAAAGGCTGCAAATGCACTAATGGAACACTATGCAAATGCAAACCACAGTGATATTACAACCGAACAGAAGAAAGCAATCAAAGACAAACAGATACATCATAGAAATACAGAGACAGCAGCAGAATATATGATGGCAAATCTAACAATGGAAGAAATGGAACAGGCAATGAATACCCTAAAATAGAAGAGATCACCAGGAAAGGATGGAATCACAAATGAAATGCTAATAGGACTAGGCACCAAGGCAAAGAAGAAACTACTCAATCAATCAATCATGTGCCATGCCGGAAAGCGTGGGCGGTCATGATTCGCCACTTCACTCGATCACCAGAGTCGTGGATCAGCTCAGTGTTCCTGTCTCGTCCATGCCATGTGGCCAAGCAATCCAGGTATTTACCTCTCGGTCTTCCTCTTGGTCTGTTCCCTTCGATCTTGCCAGCTGTCACTAAGTTCTCCAGTCCATTTCTTCTCATAACATGTCCAAAAAATTTTGACTGTCTACTAGCCGTCCTAAATAACAGCTGGAAGAGAGGAATAGTCCCACAGGCACGGAAGGAAGCTATACTAATACCAGTCCCAAAGAAAAGAAAAGACATGGAAGAACCAAATGGCTATCGACCTATCAGTCTACTTAGCAGTGTAGGAAAATTAATGGAACGCATTATCAATGGCAGGCTAACATGGCATCTGGAAGAAAACAAACTCTTAACATCACACCAAGCAGGATTCAGAAAGTACAGATCCACTGAAGATCAAATAACCTATATAGCTCAGGAAATAGAGGATGCATTCCAAGAGAAAAAGCACACACTAGCAGTCTGGATAGATTTAGAAAAAGCATTTGATAAAGAATGGAAGGAAGGACTGAAAGTAAAACTGCAAAAAATGCATGTTTGTGGAAAATGTATAAATGGATCAGCCACTACCTTGAGAACAGAACTGCCAGGACAAAAGTACAAGGAAAATCAAGCAAAATGATGCTGTTGGAGCAAGGTGTCCCCCAAGGAGGAGTTCTTTCACCAACATTATTCCTAGCATATATAAATGACAACACGGAAAATTTTCCAGCCAGAGTACACACATCTGAAGAGTATATTAGTATAGCTAACAGCAGAATACAGCAAGCCTTATTAGCGCTAGAGGACTGGTCAAAATCATGGCTAGTGAAGATAAGTGAGGAGAAAACAACATGCACAGTGTTCTCCCTCTCAAATAAAACTCAGCAACCTAAGCTGGTATTGAATGGAAAAATATTGCGCCATGAAGAAAATCCAAACTATCTAGTAGTCACCTTTGATCGTCGCCTGACATGGAAGACACAGGTTGAGAAAAATCGAACAAGAGCAAGGCAGAGAATGGCAATCATGAAAAGCTTGCTGGTACAACGTGGGGAGCAGATGAGAAAGTTCTCAAGAAGTTATATACTGGACGGGTGAAGCCAGTACTGGAATATGGCATTGCAGCTTGGGCAACAGCAGCTAAGTCAAACTTTAACAAAATAAGTAGAGTCCAAAACCAAGGAATGCTAATCATAACTGGAAGCCTGAAGACAACGCCTATTAATGAACTAGAAAAGATCACTTGTTTACAACCAATGCAGGATAGAAGAGATAGCAGAGCCCAGCAACAAGCAGAAAAATTTAGAAGATTGACAGACCACCCTATGTATAACAGGTTTAATGGTTTTGGAAAAGGAAGACTGAAGCGTAGCAACTTTTTAGAAACTGCAAAACGAAAGATTAGGGCAGATCCCATACTTAACATATCAACAGTCAAGCCCATTTACACTGCACACAACTTCCCAGCTTGGAGACAGCAGCAACTGCCTGAGATGATAGAAAACATTCCTGGTATTGAGAAAAAGAACGCTCAGAATGAAACCGAAAGAAGAGAAATAGCCCTCAACTACATAAAAGAACATTACCCAAGCAGTAATTGGACCCATGCATATACAGATGGATCAGCCAAAGATTCATTTAAAAATGGAGGAGGAGGAATTCTCCTTAATTTAAAAAATGGAGTGATAAAAACACAGTCAGTGGCAACTGGAAAATTTTCAAGTAACTTCAAAGCGGAGGTAGAGGCTTTGAAAACTGCAGCAGAAATGCTCTTGATGGAGGAAAATAAAGAGAAGCAAATAGCTATCTTCACAGATGCAAAGTCAGCTGTCTCAATACTGAAGAGCAAAAACAGCACAGAACTAGCTGACCTAAGAGCAGCACTCCATGGTCTATGCCAGAAATCCAAAACAGTTGTAATACAGTGGATCCCATCACATTGCAGTATACCTGGAAATGAAGAGGCTGACAGACTAGCAAAAGAGGGTGGACGATTACCACAGCCTGACATAGACATAACCTATAATGAGGCAAAAAGGTTTATAAAAAGCACTGATAAGAGGGAAATCATGGATGGCTCAGGCGGAGGATACGATCAGACAGGTGTGCCCCTTGGAGAACATCAGGCGAGGAGAGGAGTGGGTCAGAGTGCCAACCGTGCAGTCAGACTTGTGCAGAGTTGTAATAACATTGAGCCGGGAGTGCAGGGAGTGGCCAGCAGGGGCCACGGAAGTGGAAATTCAGCAACTAATTCAGGAACATTCTCGCCCGGGTGATGTGATTATCTACACGGATGGGTCAGTGTTGAGAGGTAGGAGAAGTGCCTGGGGGTTCTTGGCAAAAACTAATGGTCGGCGTTTGGTGCAGGAGAGCCTGGCGTATGATGACACTACATCTAGCTTAAGAATGGAGGTGGAGGCGGTAAGTGCAGCTTTCCGTTGGATAGAAAACACGATACATACACACATTGTGATTGTAACTGACTCAGAAAGCATGCTGAGAAGGTTGAGAACAGGCAAGCTTCGTGCGGTGTGGCTTGCTTCGCTTCGGAGGTCACAGGTAGCAAGCATCACCTGGATCTTTTCTCCTGGGCATGCCGGTGTGCTGGGGAATGAACAGGCGGACAGATTGGCTGGCTCGGCAAAACTTGGTGGAGTATTGATGCATGACAAGGCAGACGTGGTTGCGGCCTTGTGGGAGCACGTGAGTAGTTAGAAAGGCGCAAAACGGGTATCATTTGCCGGAGCCTCCGGCAATTGACCTTGACCTCGGCTGATTTTCACTCCCCCTCGGTCATATAGTTGGGTGGGTAAGGGGTGGTATGTAGGGGAGATATTTAACTCTTATATTTTGGGTTGTGTAGTAAACATGTGTGTACCACATAATCAACATGAAGCACCCTTTTGCAGTGGTTAACAAGAAAAATCATTCATACCACTAAAAAAAAACCAAACAAGAGTTCGTTTTCATAACTTTTTATTTTTCATCATATTTCCAATAGTGTGTAGTCAACAAGTGTTGACATCACATACGTGTATTTTCATTGACAAAGTACATTCATTTTTATTGGTCGTAACAAACGTGACATTGAGTCTTTTATATAGCCATTTCATTCATATGACCACTTTAATAGAACATATAGACACCAATCAGTAGAAAACATATATACATAAGTACACTAGGACGTGTTATATGTCTAGGGGTGATGTAGTGACCTTGTCTTTGTGAACTTGACGTTTTATGTAGAAATAGGATAGCGAGTTTCTGTGTTGTGTGTATGTGTAGATAGACGTGTCTTGTGTTTTGAAACCTACATTTGTCCCTCCAGTCGCTGTCTGTGTGTCAAGTACATCTAAAAATGTTTGTCTGTCTAGGTGTGTGTTGTGGTGTTTGGTGAGGCCCTTTGTGCTTGTTTTATTGTAGTCTCCGAAACAATGGTATGTTTTACTACATAAGGATACCATTCCATCCCCTTCGTATTCTAACTTGAAAAGACCAGGGGTTCTCTTTTCACAAGCTTTGATAGTCTGGCAAGCCTTACAGGTATCAGTACTAACTATATGTTCAGAGCAGGTTTCAGACGGGAACCAGTGATTATAAACTCTATCATACTCTGCTCTAAGATGGGGTCTAACTGCTTCCGCTAGGTTAGGTGTGCTAAGCACTAAGTAAAGAGAGTCAGTGTCCATTTCACATAATTGGAAATCCTCCCTGTCTATAAATACGTCGAGAAAGTCGTAGTAGAAAGCCAACATTCTTAATTTGGCATATTGATAAACGAAGAAACCAATCTGTAGAGGTAGATCCCAGACTGTTGTCTTTTTCCCTTTTACTACTTCAAATATGTCTTCGGTCAGTGGTGTCATCTTCTTAAATAAGGGATTATTTATTAACTTGGTTGTGTCTTCACCCTTACAATAGGAAACATTGGTGTGCTTGGCCTTATTGATTAGAGTTTTGCCGTAAGCGGCATTCCCCAATAATTTCATGGTTTCTGCCTTAACGGTAGAGGTTGTATTACTGTCACCTTCTCGTCTGGCATCAGAAACCATATCACCAAATTCTTGGAAGCAGCTAACTGGCTTATATTCAATGATTTGGTACACATGGGTGACCTCTAGCCCATGTTCCAGATACCATTTTAATAATGGTGTGGCCAACATGATCTTTTCTCCGATATAGCTACCTATAAGTGTCCGTCTGGCACTTGACAGCAGTTTATGTGACTGGGCGTACTCACACATAAACTTACCTATATGCTCTCTGCCCACTTCAATATTTTTGAATATTGGTGTCATCTCTGCGAAGCGCTCTTTGTATTTGTCTGGTACGTGGATATCACACTCTATCAAACCAAACAAAGTCTGGTCTCTTACAGCCTTTAGAATCCTTTCTTTGTTAATGGTCTTTTTATTGTGCCATGGTTTGACATATGGGAATCTGGCCTTGACAAAACCCTTAACGTCACTATTGGTCTTTTTAAGGTTCCGCCACTCACATTCCCACATTTCTACTACCTTAACTTTCACCTCGTTAACCAAGTAGTCGTGAATGTCACAGGTGTTGTCATATAGTTCTGTCAGAGGTATCTTATTTACTGGATTTATGTCAATACCACGAGTCAGGGGACAGTCTGGGTGACCATGGAATAGACATCCGTGAAACTGATACACGGTTGTATTCACCCTATCCCAACCGTCTACTCTAATATGACGCGGACCCAGCGCCATCTCCCGCCCATTGAACTGTGTCCTCAACTCTATATTCTCACTATGCTCTATCCACGCTAGCCACTCTCTGCACTGAACAGTGTAAAATCTACCCTTATGAGTCTTGAAGTCATCTTCTGCCTTTCGAATGACAGGAAAACCCGTGGGCATCTTTTGCATTAGAGCCCACAGGTAGAGAGCATTAGCGTCATACCCTTTCAAACTCTTAACTAACTTACCCCCTCTGATGCGTGTCTGACCTATCTCATGGTACCTATGAAAGATTATGGACGGCCCTCCTACAATATTGTCTCTAAGTGTTTTGTGCAGGTCTTTCTCGTTCTCAGAACATAGTGAAAACAGTACGTTTTTGGGCAGAGTCCTAAAAAGATATTTTAAGGTTACTCCAGGGACAGAAATGGCGTCCTTAAACATGTCTACACCTAAATCGTTGTAGAAGGTAACCTGTTTATCTAATGCCTTAATAAAAGGCTGAACATCTTTGTTATTATACCACACTAGAAAGTCTTCTAATGTGGCCATCTTATTTTCTACCCACACTTTCTGACACACTTGATACTCTGTCTCAGTAATATTACAATTTCTTAGTTTTGAAAAGAAGGCCTCGTGTGGGGGTAACTGTTTTTCTTTTAGTTTTTCAAGGTTAGTTATAAACTCATAAGGGAAATTTCCCTTAGTTTCTTTAATTTTGTAAGCGGCTAGATACTTTGAGTAGTTGAAACCTGGCGCTAAATAGTTACTGATATCCAGAAATTTCAATTGGTCTGTGGCAATACACATAAAATTATTGTTTCTCTTGACAACAAAATTGCACGACACTTCCTCCGATTTTATGAAATAAGAAAATAAGTATGGCTTGATAAGGTTCGTATCGTACTTTCCAGAGTTGAACCCCAGGACCGGTAACTCTTTCAAGTAAGCATCGAACCTACCAATTAAAGTGTTCTCATTTATCGCCTCTAGTGCAGTGTAGACATCTTCGAACTTAGCATGCAGTTCTGAATACGCCGCATCAGCGATTCGGGTCAAATGATCAAGCATCCTATTCACCAGATCTTGAGGATCACCCGTTGTGATGAAGCAGACCGGGGTCTCGAACCCAGGTACGTTGGAGGCGACTGAGCACGACATGGGAACATGTTTTGCTAAAAATGTTGTTGAATTACTATCACAAGGAAGGTTTGAAGACTCAAAGAAACATTCAAAATCGTATGTAGCCCTGTAAGGGTAAACATACTTAGGATCGACTGGGATGCCTTGGTCAGCAATAAGTTCCCAGACGGTTTCAGGTGGACTGTAAACCCCTCCTTTAAAATGCTCTACCGTTTGACACCCGTTACATGTTTTGTAATGTTTCTCCAGATCCCTAAAGATCTTCCACAACTTCCCACATTTTGGGCAACTAAAAGCGTGAGCTGCTTTGTCAATATCTACAATATGCATGAAATGCTCCTTAAAAAACAAAAGTCTTAACGTTTCATCATATGTCCCACTACCTCTAAGCTTTGGGACCAGTGAGTGGTTATCATCGTACTCAAAGATGTCTACATTGAGAGCAAAGCATTCTTCTAAATTGGGGACATCAAGAAACTTAATACCTGGAAAATTAGTTAGGGATTCTATGTTCTGATACTCTTTCCACTTATTAGCATACTCTTTTGTGGGTTTCCTAAGATTTTTAACTTCTGCTCCTTTGTGTACTGCTAGTGCTCTAAAAAAACAAAGATTATCAGTGTATGGCTTGTTGTGTGAGTCGTGTTGTAATATATTGATGGCTTGGTTGTGGGTAATGTATTCAGGAATATCAGTCAGGCAGCAACCTATTGGAAATTCAGGAATGTGAAAAATATAAAATGACGTAGCAGCTACTGTCTCTACACTGTATTTGGTGTCTGGTCGTTGCTGCATAGCATATGTAAGGATGTCGTGTTGATGAACTGTCTTGATGAAGTCGTCAAAGTCGTATCTGTTATTAATTAAAGCTGGAAATTCTAAAACGGGAGCGTTGTTGGAGGAAGCATGAAAGAATCTAAGGTCCTGTGTTTCTCTATGTCTCAGAATTAAATGATGGGAATAATTGATCTTGAATCGGTTTGTCTGAGTATTAAAGACCTTGTATAGGGTATCTGTCCAATCGATGGGGTGATGTGTCTGTGGGCTAATGTAGTATGTGTAGACTGACATGTGTTTACCACACTTGTGATGTGTCCTAATACTCTCCCAGTTTTCCCTATATGTGGGTTGGATTTCATCAGGGAGGTTGTCTGGTGTTTCTGTTTCAACTTGTCCAAGTTTCTGTTTTTTAGGTGTATGTGTGTCTGTGGGAGCTTTCCTTTTACGTGCTGTGTTGTTTGATGCAGTAGTCTTTGGTATTGTCGTATCCATGTTTGCTGTTGAGGGTGTAGTGTGCATTGAGGGTGTAGTGTCCATTGATGATGTCTGGTGATGCTTTTTAATGTGGCACTTTAGGTCGTCTTTTCTTTTGTATGAGTTATAACATATGTGACACTTGTGAGTTGTTAGGTTGTGTATGGTGTTAATGTGTCGTGTGAGATTGCGCTGTTCAGTGAAAGCTTTGTCACAGGTAGGACACAGAAAGACATTCTGAATAGTGGCCATAGTGATAGACAGAACTGTGATGATGAGTCAAGTTTCCGGTGATATAGTGATAAGCTCTTGTGTATCCAAATTTTTCCATATATGATGCCTACACCCCCCCGAAATTGTGGTGCCGCGTGGTGCGCACCACGTGGTGCTCGTGGTGCTGGCACCACATGGTGCTGTGTGGTGTCTAGTGGTGGGAGTATGTGGTGCGGTGGTGTTGGGTGTATGTGGTGCATGTGGAGTGTGTCTTTGGCTTGTTAAGCTCGTTGTTTTTGGCGGGTAAAATTTAAAAAATGTACTAAGAATCGGGAGGAGCGGGTTCTTCCTATGTCTTCGGTCAGGGTGGAGCGGAAGGAGTCGGTGTAAATAGTAAGCGCAAAGAAGGTGGTGCCCGGTGGTGCGACGTGTAAAGTGACGTCATCGGTCCCTCGTAGTTGTATGTTTGGGCTGTTAGGGTCGAATTTTTGGTGGCAAAGTATGGTCTAAGGGGTAGCGAAGGTATTAGGGGCGATTTCTCCGCACCTCCTTGTCGCATCTTTACCATGTTAAGATCGCTGTTTTTGGCAGGAAAAGTATGATTTTTTAAAATTAAAAATAATTTAATTTTTTTTTTAAATTAAAAAAATATTTCAATGGAAAATAAAAGATATTGGTTAATAGTGGTCTTTAGTGGGCGGGGCTTAAAATCTATTATCAAACGGTGTTAGCTCATTAAATGAAAATCTTAAAAAGAGTAAAGATGGCCGCTAGTTCGTGTTGTAGTGGTATGGTTTAGTGTTATTTGATGTTAAGGGGTGGGTGAGTGAAAGCATATCTCGATGAGTGCTTCTAAACAATATCATCATAGGTATCAGATCGTTAAAGAAACAAGTAAAGATGGCCGTCGGTGTCCTCCGTGGGTGCCGGGTTCGAATCCCGGTAGGGCGGTTTAGTGGTAGAAGAAATATTGATGTTTTTGTTACTTAGTTGTGATGGCGATAGCGGGTGGTAGTAACAGGCTATGTGTAGCAAAGGAGATGTGGTGTGTTGGTTGAAGCTTAGGTGGTGCCCCAGACGAGGTGACAGGGTCGAATCTCGGTGCTGTGCTACTGGTAAGGGTAATAGGCGCCAGCGTGTGGGGTGTCTAGATGGTCATACGGGTTATGATTAGGGACGGTTTGTCTCTCCGTATCGCTGTGTCCACAAGTCCAATGGGGAAAACAGGCAGCCGATTTCACCTTTGTACCTACGATTCACAAAATATAACCTAACTTAAAAATCAGAATATGCTTCATAACCTCAACAGGTGTTGCCAAAAATCAGTACTCATTTTCATAACGGCTAATCCAGGGGCTTATCGTCGTCGTAATGAATTATGTGGTTTATTAATGTTATTGATGTATCCGCCATGGCAAATAGTTCGCAAGATTAATAAAAGTTCATATAAATATCGATAGAGGAGTAAGAGCTTAACACCTATTGTCAGGCCATCCACTGAAAATCAATACCGCCATGCTAGATTCTTCTCATAATTGCGACCAGTGGCTTATAGATATAACCGTTATTGCAGACGCAGTTGTGTGCAGACTAATCTACCAGGTCACGTGGTCTAGGCCATATCGACAAAAACGGTGAATAAATACGGTAGAATATTCACTATACAAAGCAGTCTCTACCAACCTAGCAGATCGGACAAACTAGACAGGACAACCCCTTGGTACGAGTCCACAGCAGCAGATATCGTGTATAAAAGACGACCAGCCTATGTCAGACAGAAGGACCTCTTTTTTGACAACACCAAAACAGATCTCATCAAGTAGCAAGCCACTAATTGTAAGTTGGATGTTGATAAATCTTTCACATTTTTGTTATGTTTCTTCATGTCGACACACCATTAACCTAACAATACTAGTATAATACAGGGGGATATATAGGACTAGATGTATATAACTGATGAGGAAACAACAAAGACTACCACAGCCTGACATAGACATAACCTATAATGAGGCAAAGAGGTTGATAAAAAGGACTTATAGAACCAAATGGGAATCTGAGCATCCAGGCCATCAGAAGGATGATGCATATTACAAACTCGACCGAAGAGAACAAGTAGCAATCTTCAGACTCCGCACAGGACATAACAGGCTGAAATACCACTTGTTCAATAAACTAAAGATAGGAGATACTGATGAATGTAATTGTAGAACTGGAAAAATGACAGCAAAACATTTGCTGCAGGATTGCCCAACGTATGCAGAACAGAGAAAGATATTTTGGCCCACACCTGCTTCATTTGAGGACAAGCTCTATGGAGATATCAACAAGCTCAAGTTGACCGCAGCTTACTTTAACTACATACAGGTTGACATTTAAAGGTGCATGAAGACCCAGAGGCATGAAATGAAATAATGCTTGGATAGCAAATCCATTACGTCGAAAGTCCGAATCAAAAGCCCATTGTGTGGGCTTCATAAAAGGTGGAAAAGTGTCCTAGTGGCACGAAATGGAATATTGCTTGGATAGCAAATCCATTACGTGGAAAGTCCGAATCGAAAGCTCACTGTGTGGATGTCATCTGCAGACTGCATACTTCTGGTTTCCGGAAGAACAGCCAAAGATCCTGGTCAGCCCTCAAGGGAAGGCAGGGGCAGACCATGGGCATTCCCCGCCATCCAAGGAGGCTTCCATACTTGCAGAGCCGATACATAGCGCTCTGGTACTGGGCTCACCCAAGGAATCGTCACGTCCTGCACATGGCTGCTTAGCCTCACTTCCGTATATTGGGCCTTCCGTTCACCATAGGCTGTTCTTCCGGAAACCAGAAGTATGCAGTCTGCAGATGACATCCACACAGTGAGCTTTCGATTCGGACTTTCCACGTAATGGATTTGCTATCCAAGCAATATTCCATTTCGTGCCACTAGGACACTTTTCCACCTTTTATGAAGCCCACACAATGGGCTTTTGATTCGGACTTTCGACGTAATGGATTTGCTATCCAAGCATTATTTCATTTCATGCCTCTGGGTCTTCATGCACCTTTAAATGTCAACCTGTATGTAGTTAAAGTAAGCTGCGGTCAACTTGAGCTTGTTGATATCTCCATAGAGCTTGTCCTCAAATGAAGCAGGTGTGGGCCAAAATATCTTTCTCTGTTCTGCATACGTTGGGCAATCCTGCAGCAAATGTTTTGCTGTCATTTTTCCAGTTCTACAATTACATTCATCAGTATCTCCTATCTTTAGTTTATTGAACAAGTGGTATTTCAGCCTGTTATGTCCTGTGCGGAGTCTGAAGATTGCTACTTGTTCTCTTCGGTCGAGTTTGTAATATGCATCATCCTTCTGATGGCCTGGATGCTCAGATTCCCATTTGGTTCTATAAGTCCTTTTTATCAACCTCTTTGCCTCATTATAGGTTATGTCTATGTCAGGCTGTGGTAGTCTTTGTTGTTTCCTCATCAGTTATATACATCTAGTCCTATATATCCCCCTGTATTATACTAGTATTGTTAGGTTAATGGTGTGTCGACATGAAGAAACATAACAAAAATGTGAAAGATTTATCAACATCCAACTTACAATTAGTGGCTTGCTACTTGATGAGATCTGTTTTGGTGTTGTCAAAAAAGAGGTCCTTCTGTCTGACATAGGCTGGTCGTCTTTTATACACGATATCTGCTGCTGTGGACTCGTACCAAGGGGTTGTCCTGTCTAGTTTGTCCGATCTGCTAGGTTGGTAGAGACTGCTTTGTATAGTGAATATTCTACCGTATTTATTCACCGTTTTTGTCGATATGGCCTAGACCACGTGACCTGGTAGATTAGTCTGCACACAACTGCGTCTGCAATAACGGTTATATCTATAAGCCACTGGTCGCAATTATGAGAAGAATCTAGCATGGCGGTATTGATTTTCAGTGGATGGCCTGACAATAGGTGTTAAGCTCTTACTCCTCTATCGATATTTATATGAACTTTTATTAATCTTGCGAACTATTTGCCATGGCGGATACATCAATAACATTAATAAACCACATAATTCATTACGACGACGATAAGCCCCTGGATTAGCCGTTATGAAAATGAGTACTGATTTTTGGCAACACCTGTTGAGGTTATGAAGCATATTCTGATTTTTAAGTTAGGTTATATTTTGTGAATCGTAGGTACAAAGGTGAAATCGGCTGCCTGTTTTCCCCATTGGACTTGTGGACACAGCGATACGGAGAGACAAACCGTCCCTAATCATAACCCGTATGACCATCTAGACACCCCACACGCTGGCGCCTATTACCCTTACCAGTAGCACAGCACCGAGATTCGACCCTGTCACCTCGTCTGGGGCACCACCTAAGCTTCAACCAACACACCACATCTCCTTTGCTACACATAGCCTGTTACTACCACCCGCTATCGCCATCACAACTAAGTAACAAAAACATCAATATTTCTTCTACCACTAAACCGCCCTACCGGGATTCGAACCCGGCACCCACGGAGGACACCGACGGCCATCTTTACTTGTTTCTTTAACGATCTGATACCTATGATGATATTGTTTAGAAGCACTCATCGAGATACGCTTTCACTCACCCACCCCTTAACATCAAATAACACTAAACCATACCACTACAACACGAACTAGCGGCCATCTTTACTCTTTTTAAGATTTTCATTTAATGAGCTAACACCGTTTGATAATAGATTTTAAGCCCCGCCCACTAAAGACCACTATTAACCAATATCTTTTATTTTCCATTGAAATATTTTTTTAATTTAAAAAAAAAATTAAATTATTTTTAATTTTAAAAAATCATACTTTTCCTGCCAAAAACAGCGATCTTAACATGGTAAAGATGCGACAAGGAGGTGCGGAGAAATCGCCCCTAATACCTTCGCTACCCCTTAGACCATACTTTGCCACCAAAAATTCGACCCTAACAGCCCAAACATACAACTACGAGGGACCGATGACGTCACTTTACACGTCGCACCACCGGGCACCACCTTCTTTGCGCTTACTATTTACACCGACTCCTTCCGCTCCACCCTGACCGAAGACATAGGAAGAACCCGCTCCTCCCGATTCTTAGTACATTTTTTAAATTTTACCCGCCAAAAACAACGAGCTTAACAAGCCAAAGACACACTCCACAGGCACCACATACACCCAACACCACCGCACCACATACTCCCACCACTAGACACCACACAGCACCATGTGGTGCCAGCACCACGAGCACCACGTGGTGCGCACCACGCGGCACCACAATTTCGGGGGGGTGTAGGCATCATATAATACTACTCACGTGTACACATCGGAGGAGCAGATGGATCACCATAGTCTGGTAAGAATGAGACAGCGAGGTGTGATGAGGGGATCTGGCCAACGCTCGACGCTCAGAGGAAAGGCGAGACGGACATATAATCAGATTGCTACTGGAACTATTAGTGTTGGAACTCTTCGCTGGCTGCTGGGGATGGGGACGGAGCGCTTATGGGAATGTCCCGAATGCTGTGATGTCGGTTCCTAAATCAATCAATCAATCAATCAATCAAAAAGCACTTATAGAACCAAATGGGAATCAGAGCATCCAGGCCACCAGAAGGATGATGCATATTACAAACTCGACCGAAGAGAACAAGTAGGAATCTTCAGACTCCGCACAGGACATAACAGGCTGAAACACCACTTGTCCAATAAACTAAAGATAGGAGATACCGATGAATGTAATTGTGGAACTGGTAAAATGGCAGCTAATCATTTGCTGCAGGAGTGCCCAATATATGCAGAACAGAGAAAGATATTTTGGCCCACGCCTGCTTCATTTGAGGACAAGCTCTATTGTCAGGGTCTTACACTTGGCTCGCTACCTAACACATGTGGGACAGTACAAGTACAACGTGATTTGACTCAAGACTCAACGACACAACGTTCAACGGATTTAATTACAGATCATATACAGTACGATGATCACAGCAATATACACTGGATACTTCAATACACTTACATCTACCATACAGCACACAGTCTCACTCTCAAGATGTCCAGGCATTCGACATTCGGGCACAGAAACCTTTCTCGCAACATGCGTCCTGTTCAGTCCCAGAGCTGTCTGCCTATGGTTTGGAACTCGCCTCCCCACCGGAGGTGGCTTCACGAGACATGCGTGCGTCCTTGGTGTGACCGCTGGCCGTCTCGCCAGCCGGCAACTTCGCAGGCAGGTGACTACCATTCGCCTGGCGGCGTAACGAAGTTCCTTCATCCCTGCTAGGGACTGAGTCACCTGGCGGCGTAACGATGTCACGGCATCACTGCCGTACTGTGGACTCTGACACGCTCCCCCGGCAAATCCATGAAAGATGTCATCTTTCATGTCTAATTTATGTACATACTGGGTTAAAACTTTAACCCTTGTCAGAGTCAACCCTTATGTTGCTTATATCCATTGGTATCATAATACATAGAAAATACACATCTGCCATAGAAACATATAATCAATAGAAGTTATATTCAACGACATGTGGTGTTCAACTTTTAACACCTGTCAGGTTTCATCATCTCGATGGCTGATTACATAAATTGCATTCACGACCCAGTCAGATCGGTAGTTCCAGCTTCACGCATCTACCTCGCAGCATTTGAAAAAAAAATAATAATATGGTTCTTGAAACAAAAACCATCTCGCTAGACCGAAATGTGGCTTTTACATAAGTCACATAAAACGCTCAAATCCTTGACCTCATTTGGCTAGGACTCTTGTGTTGGTCTGCAATGTCTGCAACCCTTTGCCATGCCCAGTAAATGCCTACCTGATGAGTTCAAAATCTGGCAAACACATGGCTATTTTTATATAACACATTACATTATACATTTCACATTATGGCCCTTTGTGTAAGGATGTAATAGCAACTAAAAGAAAGGGGAATAATTTCAAACATTTATGACATATAATAATTTACAATAATTATTTTATTTCTTAGTGTCATTGCTTGACGTTTCTTCATATTAACGAGAAAAAGTCGGTAATATGAATACATTAATCAAGATATGATTCTAAGATTACACTACCTAAATAAATAAACACACAATTCGTGTATTTCATTTTATAGATTCTTAAAGATTTTAGAATCGTCATAGATATTTGAACTTTTATTTGTCGTCTGCTAATTTTACTCTAAATTCCTAATTAATCCGGAAGTACACACGAACATTAAATCAGCTGATGTAGAAGCTTGTAGAACACACTTGTTCCGGTTTGATGTAGTTACGGAAAGTACTTTTCTAACAGTTCATGTGTTGGATGTTTCACAAAACCTTCTGGATTACGATCGACTGTTCATGTGTTTCACTACCGAACATTATGGATTTCGGTTAACTGCAATGGAGTAGCTGTCACTGTTTAGTTTACACGTTCGCACACGTCATTAAAATATCCCTGGAATAATCCACACGCAGCTGTCACTGTCAAATTGGAAAGTTCGCTTAAGGTAAGTTCTTGCGCGAATGTGACACTGTTGTTGTTACAGAATATGTACAATTAAAGTTCGCTTTCTACCACACACTACACAATTATACAGGACAATCACTACATGAATTAGTAAAATAAGAACATTATTTATAATGGGGGTAACCCCTATCACAATGTAGACATTACACAGCTTTTGTGAATGAACAACTTATTCACTGATAGATGGCTGTGTTGATCTGAGTATTTTACACTGCACTCAGACTTTGTTGCTCAACGGGTCGGTCGGACAACGGGACAACAAATCGGCGATCGTATTGGTTCGGCCTGGAATATGTCGGACCTCGAAGCTGTAGTCTTGGAGTTTCAAAGACCAACGGGCTATCATATGGTTTGATGGTACCCCAGAATTTATGAATCGCAAAGGACTGCTGTCAGATTCCACGATAAAATGGCGTCCTAGAAGAAATCTAGACAATTTTGTAATACCCACCACTAAAGCTAGGGCTTCCAACTGAGGTATTGACCAAGCTCGTTCTCTGGGTTTCAGTTTTCTGGATACGAAATACACGGGATGGAGGATGTTGTTGTGCTCTTGCAGCAAGACTGCTCCAATCGCGACGGAGCTCGCATCTGTTCTTAATCTGAAAGGTAAATGGATATTGGGCAATTTCAGGATGAGATTGTGTGAGCTATCATCAGAAAAACAAGCTAATACTTTAGAGAATGCTAATTTTAGGCATTCATTGCTTACAATTTTTTCCGGCTTATCTTTAGTTAGTAAGTTAGTAAAAACCTCGGTTAGTTCGGAAAAATTCGGAATAAACTGCCGGTAATAATTTATCAGTCCTAACAAACTTCTGACTTGTTTCTTTGTAGTCGGAAGTGAGAGTTTTAGAATCTTGGACACAATGTTATCGTCTGTCGTGACAAAGCCATTGGATATTTTGTATCCCAAAAAGGATATTTCAGGGTAGGCCATGTCTACTTTTGCAGGCTTTACAGTCAGTCCGTGCTGTCTGATACGTTCAAATGTCAGTTCTAATGTCTTTATGTGTTCTGTCATTGTCTCTGTGTGAACACAGATGTCGTCTATATAGCAAATTATGTTAGGTATATCTACTAGAAGAAGTCGTGTCATACGTATGAATGTGGCTGGGGCATTGACTAGCCCAAATGGAAGTTTGCACCATTCGTACAGTCCCCAAGGTGTGGCAAAAGCTGTCAGATGTCTGCTTTGTTCGTCTACTTCTATCTGATAATATCCTTTAGTCATATCTATCTTTGTGAAGAACCTAGCGTCTGTCAGTTCTGTCAAAAGATCGTCAGCGTTTGCCATTGGCTCCAAATCTAGAACAGTTATTTTATTTAGCTTTCGATAGTCAATGCACAGTCTTATGGTATTGTCCTTTTTGCGTACAATGACCATGGGAGATGAGAAGTCTGATTGGGATCGTCTTATGATGTTATTCTTTTCTAGGTTGATGATCTCCTGATGTAAATGTTCTTTGTAATGTAATGGGATGGTGTATGGTCTGCATCGTATGGGTGTGTTTGATGTGAGTGTGATGTGATGTTGTACTAATTCTGTTTGTCCTGGGTTGTTGGAGAAGATGGTGTTGTACTGTTGTATTAGGTGTTTTAAACTGTCTGTTTCTGCTTGAGTTAGCTTTGGATTGATCTTGATATCCTTCAAGCAGTGTGTCGTGTCTAATGTAGGTGTTGGAATTTCGTCACTAACATCGTCATCTTCGTGATCTATTATCACTGTACAAGCTGTCGTATCGTCTTGTTCGTTGTCTCTGTTATGGTATGGTCTTAGCATATTTATGTGAAATATTTTGTGTTTGTCTTTTATTAGGATCTCATAGTCTACAGGTGAAATCTGTCTAGTCACTTTAAAAGGTCCCTGCCAAGAATCAGTCAATAAGTGTCGGTCACTAGGTAATAGAAGAAGAACGTCCTGTCCAGGTGTCAAAGTTATTGTTCTGTTTCCTTTGTCAGCATACTGTCTATAAGTAGCACCAGATAATTTTAGTGCATTTTTAGCAATCGTACATGATTTGATGATTCTTTCACGCAATGATGTAACATATACGTATGATGATATGGGTTTAAGTACTGGAGTAGATTCAGTTAACATTTGGTGATAAATAGTCAATGGGCCACGTGGTTTGGCACCATAAATAAGTTCAAAAGGAGAGAAACCGGTACTAGCATGTGGTACCTCGCGATAAGCAAAAAGAATAGCTGGTAGATATACATCCCAGTTATTAGGGTGTTCTTGCGTGACTTTTGCAAGCATGTGCTTCAGATCGCCGTTAAACTTTTCCACGATTCCACTTGAGTGAGGATGGTATGGTGAATTGAAACATTGCTTCACTCCCAACATTTTGGTGAAAGCTTGGGTAGATGCGGCGATAAACTGAGTACCCCTATCAGATTGGATAGTGTCTGGAAATCCTATCCGGGAAAAAATATGGAAGAATACTTCCATTATATCATTGGCAGTTATGTTCTTTAGCGGAATAGCTTCCGGCCAGCGACTACATTGATCAACGAGGTTAGAATATATTTATTCCCTTTAGTTGTTGTATGATTGAGAGGGCCCACTATGTCAACAGATAGTTTTTCAAAAGGTCGACTGGCTAAGTCAGTGACTTGCAACTTTGCCTGTGGGTGTTTACCTTTGGTATAATACCTGGTGAGGATATCATTTTTCACAGCAAAATGCCATTTTGCATTCTTGGTTACCTTTGGCTTTTGGCCGATCAGATTAAAATATTTTACCAATGAAGGGTCAGCCTTTTGAGCTGTTACAAAAGTTTCCTTCATGGAGTTAGTAGGTAGTGATACTGGGCTAAGTGACTGAATAGCCTCAGTTTGATTACTTTCATCTTGCACTCTAGCAGTAGATCTGGTTACTGCGTTTACACAATCAATGATGTCAGATGGTGATGAAACAATGTTATCAATGATATGATGAGAACTTAGTGCTACATTAGCTACCATACATTCAATAGGTGGTGTGACATTATCAATGATGACATTGGGTGGTGATGTTATGTTATCATCAATACACAGAGATGTTATGTCATGAGGTTTATCATTCACCTCTGGCAAATTTCCAATTATTACATCACACACTGGGTTTGTTAACGCAGCGCACTTTACTTTCCCAGTGAGGAAAGGTGTTTGAATATATGCCCATGCTAATGGGTATCTCTCAATATTGCCTGAGAATGTTCTGCATGTTACGTGCCTGCCTGTATAGTCTGTAGGCATTATGAACGTTCTTTTAAGGCCAATAAGTGAACTGCCTGTATCTCGAAGAACTGTAGCAGACTTGCCGTTCACATATCCGTGATGGACAATTATCTTGCCTTTTGAATCTACTACCAAATTAGCTTCTTCATTGGCAATAGGGATGGCGTGACCACACGTTAAAATACCATCTTCATAGAAGGTGTTACAAACAGTACATAAAGTGTTATACATGTCAGAAATCTGTGCTGAGTTCACAGGATGTTTCTCTGATTGTTCTTCTTCTGACTCTGAACTGTTAGACAAGGCGACATTTGCCTCGTTGATCATTTGTCTACCTTTACAATCCTTGCGATGGTGTCCATGCGCTTTACAAAGATAACATTTACGCACAGACCTGAAAGATCTACGCTCATGATCTCGTCTGTTTATCATATCTCGTAGATAAATATCATATTTTGGGTGTTTATCGCACATTTCATTCTGCTGATGTGAAAATTTACAATGAATACAGTGCTTAAATTTCTCAGATGTAGGCTTATGAAGTTTCTGCCTACTATAGGGTTTTTCAAAATTAGCTGCAGCTACAAAATCAATGTCCGTGGATTCTGTCACAAAACAATGTTTGTTGGCGGTGTAATACGCCGTACCTCGTCTATCAATCTCATCTATACTAGTGCATTCATTCACCTGCAAAAATTTGGAAAATTTTGGTGGAATGGATGAAATGATTTTGTCTCTGATGATTAGATCTTCTAATCTATCATAATTTCTGTCAATTTTAGCTGCTGAAGTCCATTTGGTGAATATATCTCGGACTAAGCAGAGGTAGTCAGAGAACGTTTGATTCGGTTTTGGGCTCAACTTGCTGAACTGTTCTCTGTAACCTGCTTCATCTAACATAAAATGTGCCATTATCTTTGATTTAAGATAATGGTAGTCTTTTCTGAGGTCTTTGGGAATAGTCTCAATGACTTTAAGAGGTTCCCCTGATAAACTCCTCATATACACAATATTCCATTCAGACAGTGGAACTTGGTAATGTTCCATTAAAGTTTCAAAATTTTGGGTAAAGGCTGCAATGCAGTCACCCGAGGTATAATTACGTACAATACCCTGATATTTCCTGTACTGGTTTTCTTTCTCCAGTCTCTCAGATTTCTTATACTCTTTATTGATAGCAGTCTCAGTATCCAGTTGTTTTATCTTTAACTGTAACTCCAGTTCTTCTCTCTTACTCTGAGCTGCTATTTCTGCTTTCTTGAGTTCACTATCTATCTCAGCTTGCTTTGTCTTTGCAGCCGTTTCTAATTCGGCTTGCTTTGTCTTTGCAGCCATTTCTAATTCGGCTTGCTTGGCAGCTCTTTCAGCTGCTCGTTCATCGCGTTCAGCCGCTTTCTCCTGTACTAGTAGGTATTCAGCATATTTGTTCTCACTCCACTTTGTTAACTCATTACCTGTTAACTTCAACTTTAGCCCCATATCAATGAAATCAAATAATGAAGACATGATGAAAAATGTCAATGTAATACCAGCCACACAGATAGTTATAAGTGGTTAGTACAATAAACAATTTACACTTTCTATATGCAATCTGTGCCTAAAATTGCATCCTTAAAGTAAATGAAAAGAAAAGTATACTCAAGTGCCCTGGATGCGGTGAAGAATGGTTGGAAAACGGGCTAGGAAACTGTAGGGTCGTCACTCTCGAATCACAAATGACCTCTACGCGCACGGTTTCGGATGGTACGGAAAAACCTGCTTTGTTTTGGAGGAAATAAATTAGCGTCTATTTGCTGGTGTGTGCCTGCTTGTCACTAAGTATTGAGTAGGTTTGTATGGCGTTGAGTGTAATTGTATGTCGTAAGTTTGTACGTCAACAATTTTTTTTTTCAACACAAGTCACTTTCTTTCAAAACCTTTCTGCTTTCCACAAACTCAACTCCCAATGACAATCTAACTGTATCTCAACACGGTATAACATTGATGACACATCACTTACATCAAGATGACATTCAGTAAGGACATAGACATCAAGTTTACAAGATGGCGACAAGGTCACAATGGCGACAAGATCACAATGTCGACAAGGTCAAAACGGTAACAAAAATTTGACAATCACGAATGTTTTACACGTTTACACGATCAAACAATATGAGTGCACTGTACGTTTACAACTAGTCTCCATGTTTAAACAATGTAGCAATAATTCAAAATGAGCCTTCCATGATCACTTTTACATGTACAATCAATTTTAACAAAAATTCTAAGTTCACAACCTCTAGTTCTAACCATTTATCACATAAATACGTTTATTTTAAAGCTGGACGATTGCCCCCACGTCCACACATGTCAGGGTCTTACACTTGGCTCGCTACCTAACACATGTGGGACAGTACAAGTACAACGTGATTTCACTCAAGACTCAACGACACAACGTTCAACGGATTTAATTACAGATCATATACAGTACGATGATCACAGCAATATACACTGGATACTTCAATACACTTACATCTACCATACAGCACACAGTCTCACTCTCAAGATGTCCAGGCATTCGACATTCGGGCACAGAAACCTTTCTCGCAACATGCGTCCTGTTCAGTCCCAGAGCTGTCTGCCTATGGTTTGGAACTCGCCTCCCCACCGGAGGTGGCTTCACGAGACATGCGTGCGTCCTTGGTGTGACCGCTGGCCGTCTCGCCAGCCGGCAACTTCGCAGGCAGGTGACTACCATTCGCCTGGCGGCGTAACGAAGTTCCTTCATCCCTGCTAGGGACTGAGTCACCTGGCGTCGTAACGATGTCACGGCATCACTGCCGTACTGTGGACTCTGACATCTATGGAGATATCAACAAGCTCAAGTTGACTACAGCTTACTTTAACTACATTCAGGTTGACATCTAAAGGTGCATGAAGATGTATTTAGGCTGCCACACTTCATACCACAGGTATGTCGGTTACAAAAGCGTCCCAGAGGCATTATATGGAATATTGCTTGGATAGCACATCCATTACGTGGAAAGTCCGAATCAAAAGCTCACTGTGTGGGCTTCGTAAATGGTGGAAAAAGTGTCCTAGTGACACGAAATGGAATATTGCTTGGATAGCATATCCATTACGTGAAAAGTCCGAATCGAAAGCTCACTGTGTGGGCTTCATAAAAGGTGGAAAAAAGTGTCCTAGTGTCACGAAATGGAATATTGCTTGGATAGCAAATCCATTATGTGGAAAGTCTTAATCGAAAGCTCACTGTGTGGATGTCATCTGCAGACTGCATTCTTCTGGTTTCCGGAGGAACAGCCTATGGTGAACGGAAGGCCCAATATACGGAAGTGAGGCTAAGCAGCCATGTGCAGGAGGTGACGATTCCTTGGGTGAGCCCAGTACCAGAGCGCTGTGTGATGGCTCTGCAAGTATGGAAGCCTCCTTGGATGGCGGGGAATGATCATGGTCTGCCCCTGCCTTCCCTTGAGGGTTGACCAGGATGTCTTTGGCTGTTCTATATGGGCCAGCTAGGATGGGGGATAACACCACAACAGTGAGATTCAAACGTCCTAAGAAACCCCCGGGAAGGTTAACCCGGTCAACAAATGCCCGCAGAAGTCGGATGTGTCGGCCTAACGGCGCAAGAACGCAGCTCTGCTGTAAACAGGCACAACGCAGTCACATCCGAAAAAAAAAAAAATCCGGATGAACGCAGAAGAAGAAGAAGATATCCCGTGTACTTCACCCTTAATTATGGCTAGTAGGAAAAGAAAAGTGGACGCCGAGTGAAGAGTAAAGTACTTCTTTGTGGAAACAAAGGACCAGAAAACCAGCTGCGTAATATGCAGCGAAAGTGTTGCCGTTTTGAAAGAGTACAATCTTCAGCTTCACTACGAAACAAAACATCCATCAACATATTAAAAGTTTTCTGGAAAATTACGCTCTGGGAAATATGAGACCATTAAACGTGGTTTTGAAACGCAAAGAAATCTCTTCACGAGAAAATTTGCTGAAAATGAATCTGTCACTCGTACAAGTTACAAAACAGTGCATAAGATGGCAGAACGAGGAAAACCGTTTACTGATGGCAACGTCATTAAGGAGTGTGTGTGATCGAAGCAGCAAATGACTTGTATCCTGAGAAAGCCGATATGTTTGGAACTATCAGCCTTTCTCAAGTTCAGTTGTGCGGAGAACAGAAGAACTTGGAGAGAACATAGTGCTAAAGATACGCGAGAAACTAAAAACTTGTTGTAGTATTCACTGGCGCTGGATGAGTCTATTGATCTCTCGAGTACGTTACAACTTCTCGTGTTCATTTGTGGTGTCAATTTGGACTTTCAGATCACGGAAGAGTTGGCGTCCGTTTGCAGCATGCATGGAACAACAACTGGGAAAGTCATTTTCGTGGAAGTGCAAACAATTTTCCAAGACTATAACCTTCGGTGGAATCAGCTTCGAGGTGTTACAGTTGATGAGGGATAAAAAAAATGACTGGAGTGAGGAAGGGTCTGTTGAGGCAGATCAGGACTCATTTGGAAGATTTGCAAATTCCGGGGGCTCTGTTCATACACTGCATCGTACATCAGCAAGTACTATGTGGGAAAGATTTAGATATTTCTTATGTACTGAAACCAGTAGTTTCTGCTGTGAACTTCATTCGGGAACATGCACTCATTCACCGTCAGTTCTAGGCTTTTCTTGAAGAAATTGATTATGAATTCTGTGACTTGCCTTATCACATATCAGTCAGGTGGCTCAGCTGCGGTAAAATCCTGCTTCGTTTTTACAAGCTCCGAAACGAAATAGATGTTTTCCTCACTGAAAAAGATAAAGCTGATTCACAGCTGTCAGATCCTATCTGGCTGTCAAAGTGGTCAATTTTGGTCGATATGAATGAACTGAACTTGAAACTTCAGGGAAAGGATTACCTCGTCTCTGATCTCTACAGAACCATCAAAGGATTTCGAAGAAAGCTTTCATTGTTAGAAGCACAACTGGAAGGAGAAAACCTTTCTAATTTTCACTGTTTCAAAGAGTTTGGAGAGATTTTCAGATCTTGACAGATTTGAGAGTGACATCCTTCTGTTCCAGAATCCGTTTGATTGTAACCTTAATGGTGTGCCAGTTGAATTACAGTTGGAGCACATTGAGAAGGAAGTACCGCTGCTTACCTGATGTTGAGTTTCCGAAACTTAAGAAATTTGCCGCTGGTATGACATCATTGTTTGGAACAACATATGTCTGTGAGCTAATATTTTCAAAAAGGAAGTCTGTGAAGTCACCACATCGAATGAGATTGACTGATGAACATTTGAAAGCAATTCTCTTGATTGGATGCAGCAATTCCAAACCAAACATTGATGGTATTTTCAAAGCCACACGTCAGTTTCACAAAACTCACTATCCTC